>CP126894.1:5800000-6117500 GCA_030440675.1 Furcifer pardalis | reverse complement strand
AAGGCACATTTTACTTTTGTTTCTGGTGGGAGGAACCACATGACAGGCCCACTGAACCACATGACCGGCCTACGGCCTGAAAAATTTTGGGCACCCCTGCTCTGAATATGAGGGGGGGAACCCTCACAACCCCATTTCTCTGCTCTCATAAGACTGTCAAAGCATGCTTGGGAATTCTTGTGGAAAGGGGAAGAAAGCTGCCTAGTGTGGTATGTCAGCATAAATTACAGGCAAAGGAGACACCCGTGTCCAGAATCTCATCAGTTATTGACACGAGTGTAAGCATAGCCACCAAGGGCCACTGTGACTTAGCAGTTAAGATGCTGAGCTCGGCGACCAGAAGGTCAGAAGATCATCAGTTTGAGACCTGAGTGCTGCATGACGGAGTGAGCTTCTGTCATCTGTCCCAGCTGCCAACCTAGCAGTTTGAAAGCAATACAGTACATTGCAAGTAGATAAGTAGGTACCACTTTGGCAGGAAAAGTAACAGTGTTCCGTGTGCTCCCTTGCTCCAAAGCCAGCCATATCCAACTGTAGGGAGTGGTGCTCATCTTGGTTTACAACCAAAGAGCCAGCACTGTCTGTATCTGCAGATGTTTCTGTGGTCATGTGGCAGGCATGACTTCATGGCTGAGCACACTGAATGCTGTTACCTTTCCTGCTAAAGAGGTACCTATTTATTTACTTGCAAGGTGTTGCTTTCAAACGGCTAGGTTGGCAGGGGCTGAGATGGATGATGGGAGCTCCCACTGTCATGCATCGCTTGAGTCTTGTCTGTTTTTAAATTACACTTGTTAGGGCTTCTGTAAATAAGGTCAGAGAATGCTTTTCCTTCTGCACTATCATTGAATGGGTTTCCGAACACAATGTAAATGTACACCTTTCCTTTTTTGCCCTTACAACTCACCTCCAGAGCAATGAGCCTTCTTCAGACTCTGCATCATATGCTCTGATCAGGTTATCCTAAAGAAAGTCACATCAAACACGCATGGGGAGAAAATGGAAGAGCTGGGTTCTTACAGACAGGTGAGTCCCCCCCCCCAAAGAGGTTGTAGTAGAGGGTACCTTGCAAGAGAGAGTCCTCTGGCCAGCAGCCGGGGCCATCGCCTGAGTTACCCATCCTTAAATCCAGGCCTTGGTATGGCTGACGTGGATCACCCGCAGTATCCATCGCCCTTTTAGTATTTCCTTCTGACCTTAATTAGGAACCTCTGGGTTCCTATAATGAATGCAATTGCAGGAAAGCTGCCTTATCTTGGAAAGTGTCTGTCACGCTTACCGCTAACACACACGCACGCGCACACACGGATGCACATCGACCGAAAACAGTTACATTAGCTTCGACTTTGCTTGTTGAAACTCTCGTTTATCCCTGTGGGGGGAAGAATGTGTTTCTACAAGTAGCCAATGATTTTTAAAAGCTATTCCGATAAATCAAGGTGGGGGGGGGGAGATGGTTGGAGGGTCTGTTTTCTTTTGAGCACAAAGGACAATTGAGCAGCTCAAAAACTCCATGTCAGACGTATGACCTAAGGACTTTCCCACTGTTGTGGGAAGGGAGGGGGAGCCAAAGAGAGAATATGAGAGAAAGAGAGAGAAATGGAGAGAAATGATGCCTAGATAACCTGGCTGAAGATGGGGAAACAGGAAGGACATCAGAAGACTGGTAGGTAAAGGTAAAGGCCAGGTGTCTCTAGGGTTCAGTGCGCATCTCTCTTTATAGCCAAAGAGCCAGTGCTGTCTGCGTCTGCAGGCGTTTCTGTAGACATGCACCAGGCATGACTAGACACAGAACTTTGTTTACCTTCCCACTGAAGTGGTACCCATTTATCTACGTAATAAATGCGTTCTCCAGGACATTTCTTACAGCAAAAATTATTTTAACTGAATTTCCCATAGGAATGCATTGAATGCAATTTCCCAATTTTGCATTGAAAACCAAAATACTTTAACTGAAACACAGCTTCCCACAGGAATGCATTGAAAACCAATTAATCCATTCCAATAAAAATTCCATAAGCTGAGCCAGTATTTTCTATGGATTTCCTTTAGTTAAGCGATTTTTATGTTAACCGAGCCGTCTGCTAACTGAGGTTCCACTGTACTTGCAATTTCTTGCTTTCAAACTGCTAGCTTGGCAGGAGCTGGGACAGAGACGAGAGCTCACTCTGTCATGCAGCACTCGGGTCTCTGACCTGTTGACCTTCCAGTCATCATGTTCAGCATCTTAACAACTAAGACATCACAGTCCCAGCAGACGGGTAGCATGACTCTATCTTAGAAGCGAGGATCTTTCAGCCAATTCCTTTCTGCTGGTCAATTAATTTCCTACAGTTTTCATTTCTCAAGTGGAAATTCTTCAAGGAGACTGTGGCCAATTTTTGCCTCCTGGATTGTTCACCTGGCTCAGCTCAAAAACATAACATATTTCATGTCAGTGTGCTGACCCACCCGGGCAACCACATGGCAGCACTACACAGAGGGTCTTGTTTGAGGATAGTCCAGATAGTCTAAAAGGCAAGGTGAGGTCTGTTTACCAGTGGTCTGAGTCAGTAGTCTAATCCAAAGAGTGTCCAGGGGCATTGTCAGGTTTGGCAGAGAAGTCAGGGTCACAACAGGCAGGTCAGGGTCTAGGCAGTCTGGAGTCAAGCAGGATGTCAGTCTTCACACAAGAGTTGTACCAACACTGGCAGGCTGCAAGAAGCTTGTTTATAAGCCTCCCAGCTAATCAGTATCAGCTGGGAGCCTTCTTTGGTGATTTGCTCTAGCCTACCTGCATCTCAGGTGTAGCTGTTTCCTGGACCTCTCCCTGATTGAGGGCTGATCACTGTCAGAGCCCGATTCCTGATCTGACAGGTCAGCTGCCTGGAAAAACAGACTTGGGCCAGGCGCAGGCTGAGCTACCCGGCTCGGGGCATCCTTGGGTTTGGGTGCAGGCAGGATTGGGCTGGGCATAGTGAGTGCCCCCTGATCCAGGTCCTCTTTGGAGTCGGAGGAGGGCTGGATCACAACAGTCATAGCTGTGAAGGTCCATGCCTTTCTCTCAGCCTAGTGTACCTCACATGGATTTTGGACTAAATGGGAGAGTAAACAGGGTATTGGAGTGAGGTGGCTTAGTTGTTAAGATGCTGAAGTTGCTGACTGGAAGGTCAGCAGGTCAACAGTTTGAGACTCAAGTGCTGCATGATGGAGTGAGCTCCCATCTCTGTCCCAGCTCCTGCCAACCTAGCAGTTCGAAAGCAATAAATTGCAATTACCTAGATAAATAGAGACCACTTTGGTGGGAAGGTAAACAGTGTTCCATGCACTCTGGTGTTTTGTCATGCCTGCCATATGTCCACAGAAATGTCTGCAAATGCAGATAGTGCTGGCTTTTTGCCTGTAAACAGAAATGAGCACTGAACCCTAGAGTCAGATACGACTGGCTTTTAAGCAAGGGCAACTTTTACCTAAACAGGATACAAAGATCCACTGCCCAAGTCACCCTATGCTTCCAAAGTCTGCAGCTCCAGATGCCAGCACTGAAGATGGTGAAGAAGGTTGCAGTGAAGCACAGAGCCTTCTTGGTAGCAGCCCCGAAACCAGCATTTCCCAAACTGTTCCACGGAACTCTGGTGGGCTTCAATTCCCAAATGAGTAGAGAGGACTGTCAGGAGAAAGCTCTGATGCTAGGAAAAATTGAAGGCAAAAGGAGAAGGGGGTGGCACAGGACGAGATGGCTAGATGGCATCATTGACTCAGTGGGTGTAGATCTGGGCGAACTACAGAGGATGGCAGATGACAGAGGAGTCTGGTGTGGGGTGGTCCATGAGGCCACAAAGGGTCGGACTTGACTGTGTGACCAAAAAATAAGAAAAAAAGACTGAATTGTACAGAGGAACATTCAAAGCAGTAGCGTACGGCGAGTTTTAGTAGCCCAGGGCCGCAGGCCAAACTCACCGCCCCCCCTGGCTCGCCCACCCCCAGGTAGGAAAGTCCTACCTTCGGGCTTCGCCAGGCTAGGAGGCGGGGCGGGTGTGCACCTGGGACCCCGATGGCGCTGGCAAGGCCCAGGGTCTGGGGTGGTACGGGTCCAGTGGGGAGTCCGCCTTTGGGGTCCCAGGAGCACAGTCGCCCCACCTCCGAGCCCAGCGGTGGCAGCTTGTCCGCCGGCAACAGTGCCCAGGAAGGTGGGAAGCTTGGCCGGCGGTCGCCGTGGAGCAGTGCCCGCGGCTGGAGCAACACCGGTCAGGCCTTGCCGGGGGAGAGGTCCTCGGCCTGGCCGGCACTGCTCTGGCTGCGGGCGCTGGGCTGCAATGACCACCAGCCTTGCCCCTCTGGGTGCTGCTGCCGCCGAAAGATGAGCTGCCACCGCCAGGCTAGGAGGCGGGGTGGCTGTGCACCTGGGATGCCGACGATAGGCTCACCCCTGGGCCCGCCCTAGACCCTCGCCCGTGTCGTCAGGGTCCCAGGCGTACAGCCGCCCCACCTCCTATCCTGGCAGCGGCAACGGCACCCAGGAAGGCGGAAAGCGAGCCCAGGGGTCGTTGAGGCCCAGCGGCCGGAGCAGCACTGGGCAGGCATTGCAGGGGTGGTGGTCCTCTGCCTGGCCGGTGCTTGGCCACAGCGACCGCCAGCCTCGCTTCCCGCCTTCCTGGGTGCCGCTGCCAAGTTAGGAGGTGGGGCGGCCATGCGCCTGGGACCCCAACAGTGGGCTCTGCGCTGGGGCCGCGCCACGCGCTCCAGCCTGGCAGGCAGTAAGGAGGGGCGCCTGTGGAGGAGGGGGAGTGGAGCCCCTTGGCCGCCACTGCGCCGTCAGCAGTGATGGGATGCAACAGGTTCGTACCAGTTCACCTGAACTGGTAGTAACTTTTCCCAGTGTCCCGGAGAACCGGTAGCAGCTTTTGGGGGGAACTACCTTCAGAGCTTACTTTTTCACTGGTTCCCCCACTGCACATGCACGCCAAGCACTTGGTGTGCATGCACGTCTACAGTGCTTGGCGCGTATGCACGGCCTCCTTGCTGTCCTCCCAAGCAGGGAGAAGGAAGAGAAGCTGCTAGCCTGAAGCTCCCTATAGCCTGCTCCCCAGGGTAAGTGACTCACCTTTGGATGTGGTGTGTCTGTGTGTATTTAATACCTTTACCGTACTACCACAGTTCCTAAAAAGGCCTGGCTTGGGTTTTTTAAGCAAAGTCTTGGAGTTACCTCCTCAATAAGCTACACCTGTGCTGTTCCAATTGCTGTTTCAATTGGAGAACCCTTAAGGAGATACAGCTGTTTTACATTTACATTAAGGCATATTATCTTAGAGAACCGGTATGATGACCATATCAATCTTGCAACATGGTGCTGCCCAGGCAGTTATACTAACAGGTAACTGACAGGTTTGTGTTTAGGGTGGGTGGATGGGTGGGTTGATTTGTGTTTGGGGTGGGTGGGTGTTTGGGTGGATGGGTGTATTTTAATGTATTTTTTTATTTTATTTATTTATTTATTTATTTATTTATTTATGGGTTTGTGTTGCGGGTGGGTGGGTGGGTTGAGAGGTATGTGTGTGCTTATTTTTATTATATTTTTTATTTTTATTTTATTTTTTCTTTGGCCCTGCCCATGACATCATGACATCATGATGTTAGCTCCGCCCACACTGTGATGACGTCACGGTGGGGTAGTAAAATTTTTGACAACCCATCACTGGCCGCCAGGCCCACACCCTCTGGGGCAGGGCCCAGGGCGCCTGTGGTGGCAGAGGGTCCCGGCACCTGCCCCAGCCACCAGGAAGTCCAGGGCAGCAGCGTTGCCAGCCCCCGCAAAGTGCCACTCCTGGCGGGCCGCCCCCTCGCCCCCCTCACTATGCCTCTGATTCAAAGACATCC
The DNA here is from genome assembly GCA_030440675.1 of Furcifer pardalis. Lineage (NCBI taxonomy): Eukaryota > Metazoa > Chordata > Lepidosauria > Squamata > Chamaeleonidae > Furcifer > Furcifer pardalis. Next base: position 6,111,644 of record CP126894.1, on the reverse strand, counting down.
TCCCTATGGCCACTTAACTTGTGAACCACACAGAGAGTGCACTAAGCGCTATGGGGCAGTATATAAGTGTAATTGCTACTGCTATTTTGGTCCTTAACACTTAGTGCACTTTCTGGGCAGTTTGCAGGTAATTAACATTTTGTCCCCAACATGCTAGGTACTCATTTTAACAACTTAGGAAGGATGGAAGGCTAAGTCAACTTTGATCCCTGTCAGGATTGAACTCACAATGTCAGTAGTTTTCGCCACAGCACAGCAGGTGAATCACTGTGCCACAAGGGGATTATATTACAGTATAACCCCGGTTTATGAATGCCTCAGTTAACATTTGCCATGCTTTACAATGGCAAATCCTAAGGAAATGCCATCTCAGTTTACAAATTTTTAATGTATTTTTTTTCCAATTTATGATGATTAATTTGGGACTGCAGCTAAAATTCAGCTTTGAGCCACATTTGTGAGTTGCAACCGTGTTCCACCTGTGGTCCAATCAGGTGTTACCCATTGACACACCCTCAATAGGTGCACCAGCGAGCAGTTTACTTGTTTGCTCATTTGTTTATTTAATAAATGGTGTGTGTGCCACATCTAAGTTTCTTCCAGTGTCCTTGCATAGCTTGGGGACGATAACTAGTTTTTTTTTAATGGCTTGAGCTTTTTAAAGAGTACAGTACAGTATGTTGAAAAACCCAGATATATCAAATTAAACTGGGAGAAGAGACAATGTGAGTGATAAAGGTCCCATTTTTGGTGTCCTTCCACAAGCAGGTCGGCTTTCTCTCCACGTGACTGGCTGCCTAAGAAGAGCCACTGCTTTTCCGCTGTTTTAAAATATGTTTCTACAATAGCAGTTAGTGGGTCTGGCCAGGTTATCCTGCTATGGTAGACCAGAGATTTTCAACCTGCGGCCCATGGGCCGGATGAGGCCCGAGGTACCATTTCATGTGGGCCTCCACTACTGCCTCCACCACACCAGGAAGTGCTATGTGGTGGAGGAAGGGCAAAATGGCTGTCCATCCCCCAAAGCTGTCTGAGGGAGTGTGACCCAGCCCCCGGGTTAAAAAGGTTGAGAACTCCTGGAGTAGACCATATACTGCCTTCGATTCAATGTCGAGTGTCAGGCGGCAGTTAACTAACCTGACCACCCTGAGGACTAGCGGCCTTGGGTGGTAAAGTACACAGGGAAGGGTGATAGTCCCCAAGTGGATTAAACCCCACTTGAGTCCATCTTGATGGAGGGCAGCAGCTTCATCCATACTGGCCTGGGGCTGAGGAAGACTTTGCCTGCCAAAAGGGCTCAGGAACAGAAAGTGACTCACAGAACTGGACCAGTGGTACGGGTGTAATTGGAGATATGTACTGCACCCTTGAGTCAGACAGAACTAGCTTTCAAGCAAGGGAGACCTTTAAAAATTTACTTGGGGGGGGGGGCTGTTATTTTTTGGCTGGCTGGATAGCAGCATGGTTTAGGTATCTGGCTGCAGAGTCAGAGGTTGGAAGTTTGATTCCCTCACTATGCCTCGTAGTAGAAGAACCAACCTGTGTACCCTTGAGCATGCTGTGCAGCCCCCAGGGAACCCCAAGAAGAAGGAATTCACCTCTGTAGCTAGAAAACCCTGGGAAAAGTCACCGTAAATCAGAATCTATTTGGCAGCACTCATCAGATTATTGCTGTTGTTTTGCTTTGAATATTGTTTGTTTTAATTTTGAAAGCTGTCTTGGGTTCTCTTGAGGAGAAAGGTAGGGTATAGATATTTTAAATGAATGAATAATTTCATGTCCAAAATTATTCTGTGTTGAAAGGATTTTTGCTGGAGAAACTCTGCTCAGGGGACGCCCAATGAGGCTCCTTTCATGTCCCCAAGATCTTTTTCCACTGAAGTGATTCTTATTCATCTACTGTACTTGCAATTTTTTGCTCCTTTCATGTCCCCAAGATCTTTTCCCACCGAAGGGGTCCCTATTTATCTACTTGCAATTTTTGCTTTCAAACTGCTAGGTTGGCAGGAGCTGGGACAGAGATGGGCATTCAAACTGTCATGCAGTACCCAGGTTTTGAACTGCCAACTTGCCAGCCTTCCAGCTAACAGGACAAGCTTCTGAACCACATAAATAGTTATTTTACAGCAGGTGTTTGGAGCAGGGGTTCAGCACTCACCTAACCCTGCATGTCATTTGCATGCCTGCCTCTTCTTGCTTGCCTTCCTCACTTCTGAAGTAATGCTCCAATCTCAACCCTCGTCACAATACCAAAGCGTTGATTGCTTAGCATCAAATTTCCTCCCCACCCCACCCGATAATGCTGCAATACATTCTTAATTGTGTCAGGCGCTGAGAAAATGCTTCCTTTAAGAAGGTTAAACAAAGAGTGTATTGACATTAGCGAAGATTGGTTAAAGAAAACATTATTAAATAAAAGCAGCTTTATTTAAACACCAAATGAGCCATTTAAAGGCAAATTAGAGGTCCTAACGCCAACTAAACAAATAATGTTAAAGAATAATGAGATATCCATTTCAGATTAGAGCCAGACACTTGGGTTCATCGGCAAGCAAGAAGGAACATATAATTCAAGTTTCTCCTCAGTTGTACGGGTTTGTTCAATAAGCATAATTAAATGCTGCCCTGTCTTCTTTTTTCTCTCAAAATCTTCTTCAAGATTGAAGAAGAAGATTTCATTTGTAATTCCTCATCATATTTACTGCTGGATGATAAAAGCATCTTGAAAGTGTTGCTTTCAGATAAACGGAAGAGAAGCCTGAGAGCTTTCGAAGGGATTTCCCACTGAGAGGAATCGATTGTCCCAAGCAACCAGCGCTACTTATCGGTCTTATCAGGCATCCAAGACCAAGAGCCATCCGAACCACTTCTAGTATTTTATCATATTCCCCCGTTTTCTTTTTTGCCAATCCTGGCCTCTCAGGCAGAGTCCTCTATACACACACTATCTGCTCAATCATTACAATTTCTACAAGCTCCATTGCCCAATAGGCTTCTCTTAAGTGCCATATAGTATATTTTTCCAAAGAAAGAAAGAAAGAAAAAGGAAGGAAGGAAGGAAGAAAAAGAAAGAAAAAGAAAGGAAGGAAGGAAGGAAGGCAGGAAGAAAGATCTAATCACATTGATTTTCCTATCATTGTGATGTCCAAAACAGAAACTTTGAAAAGGAAAGAAGGAAGAATGAATGGAAGGACAGAAGGCAACTAAAAAGCACCAGTTCCTGCCTTTAAGATGGCATTTAGTAATACCAAGAGGCAAAATCTTCACAAACCAGTAGGATGTCTCTTGGCTGCTGCATTTTCATTAGAGTCTTCTCATGAGAATGATGACTATAAAATCCAGACAGCTACCTACCCTACCACCACACTAGGCAGCACCCAAAAGCCACCACTCATTCTCATCGTTTGCCCCCAGTAATGCCAAGAACATCCCTATAATAATATTTTTTAAAGCAACGGGAATTTCTCCCCATCCCACTCTCCACTTCCAAATTATCCAAACACACAAGAGTTAAGGAGTTCCTTTAATAGCTTTAGGCATTAGGGTTGTTAAATCATGACAAGGGCAGCTTCAAAACACCCTCAAGCAGAATTCAAGGAACAGATTTGCCTTTTCAGAACTCAAGAAAACCACCGTCAGTGCACCCAAACCTTCCCCAACACAGCCCTGTGTATCTAAAAGATGGGCTGCATTTGTGAGGGAAATCTCCATTTTGGGGCTGATCCAGGAAGGGTCGGCCTTAAAAGGATTTCATTTACAGGGAGAAGAATTCTGTTTATTTTGCAGCAGAAAGTAGTAACACAAAACCTCCACCCAAATTATTCTGTTAGAATATGACCACGATCCACCCTTTTGGTCTCCATTGGACAACCTTTTCCAGAGCTCTGTTCACATTCCATGTCCATTTCACTGATGCACAGCGCCTGGCATAAGGGAAGCCAGTGCATGGAAAACCGTACAGACTCCTGATGCGTCCTTTGCTCTTGGAAGGTTCTGCATTAGTAGTAACTGCAGAAAAGCCCATTACGTACCCATAATTTCCCTTCTGTCTTTTACAAGGAGAGCATTTCTGCATATTCTATATATTCCTGAGAATCTCCTCATAAGGGAAAGTTGTTTCCATCAAATCATAATACCTCTCATTAGGTAGAAAGCACAATAAAACAGAAGTTCCCCTTATTATTTTTCTTGTGTGTATGTGTGTATGATAATTTCTTCCCCAATTGCTGAATTTACACACAAAATGGAAAGTACTTTGTGTTAAAGTTAATCGAGTTTCAGTGCATTATATATATATGTATTTAAAAGCTTGCATCACCACACTCGTTTCTCCCTTTGCTTAATGTGTAGCTGCTGAAAATCCTCAGCTGTGATAAATTAAGCTACTTATTAATCTAATTATCGTACATTCATCCCAGAAACTTTCATGTGACTTGAAAAGACTATTCAACCTTTTCCCTCCCCTTCTAGAAAGGCCTCAACCTTGCGCCAATTAAGATTATTCTGAAATAATGCTTTTTTAAAAAAGAGGGAGAGAAAGAAAAAGAGAGAAAGAGAAAGAAAGAGAGAGCGAAGAACTCTTTTAATCATCCAATGGAACATGGACAGCATAAGCAAAAAAAGCTCTGGAAAAAGTTTAGGTTACCTTGACACTCACATATCTCAGGTTTCACAGTGAAGATATAATTCTAGTACTACAGTGGAACCTCGCATAAAGAACGCCTCGCTTAGAGAGTAACTCACGTAAAGAGCAGAATTTTCTCTGAATGGCCACCTCGCTTAACAACTAAAACCAACCAAAAACTCGCTTAACAACTAAATCGGGGTTCACAATCTTCCCTTGCAGAAGTCACAATTGGTCACTTACAATGGTGTTTCGCTTAAAGAGCAAACTCACTTAAAGAGCAATCCCCTGGAACACATTATGCTCTTTAAGGGAGGTACCACTGTATATTTTATCTCTTTCTTCTACTGCCTGAAATTAGTGCATGCCATTATTTTGCAAAGAGATTTGCTTGCTAGTTCCATGCCAAGGAGGAAATCTGCCCAGAAGAATCCACTGTTTGTCTTGATGAGTGCCTTTTCTTTTCCCCCGTTTTAATTTTTCATATTGCTCCCCGAGAGCATATTAAAAATACAGAATTTTCTAAATAGGGTTCCCTCCTGAAGGCTAATCTATTGATATGAAAATATACCCATCCTAATGTCAGCTCAATTTAGGATTTAAAAAGTGAGCAGGAGGGAGAAAGAGAAGAAATATCATATCTGAGTCTCCATTCATTGTCAAATGACAGTTAACTCTGTGCATGAGAGTGTGCATGTGTGTGCGCACGAGTGCAAACTAACACAGCAAATCAAGCTATTTTGCATCCATATTAAAGGAGGTATTAATTTGAATGCAAAATAGTTCTGTTTGTGCACAGCATTGGGATGACAGGTTTACCCAGTCAGTTGTCGCTTTTTTAGAAATCTCGCAACTAATGAGGGGAAGGCCGCAAGTACCCTCGGCCTGTGGTTTCCAACACATTGCCTAAAAAGCCAAGCGCATTGTGAGCATTCAGTTCCTTTTCTTTCCTTCTCTTTCCCTTCTTCTTCTTCCTGTTTTTTTTTTTGAAGCGCAGATTAAAAGAGCGGAATTATAAAGTATAATTACATTTTATTGAAACTTGAGAAATAGGGGTGAGAGAAAGAGACTGAGAAAAGAAGGAGGGGAAAATTCCAGCAGGAAACTTTTCGGAGAACATGATGTGTTGTCATTATCGTGAAAAGATAAAAGTTCCATACTGTTTTTATCTGTTTATTTGGATGGGATCCAGCCTTTTGCAGCCATGTAGGAAACAAAAAAAAAATGGGGAGGGGGGAAAGAGAAGGGGAAAGGGGGAATAAGAGGGAATGCAGGAGTAATTATTAAAACTGCGTGATTTGTTATCTCCGCTACTGTCTTCCCAAATGGTAATGCGATATCAGCAGCTGCAGACAGCAGCCAGTTTCCTCTATTAGTAAACAAGTGCTTTCGAGACCGGTGTGAGGCTCTTTTAAGCCTACCGCTCCCCGAAGTGCTGTCAGGCTTAACTTCTAATCCATGGTATTTCAGAGCACTGGAAATTCATCTTTATAAAACCTGAACAAAAAGGGGGAATAACGCCTGGAGGGCATGAGCTCCCTCTGGTGAGACAAATGACATGTTCATTTATTAATGAAACAATAACCCTGGAAGGCGGATCAAAGCCCATTCCATCCTCACTTTACAATCCTCAATTTTCTCAGGCCATACCATTTAATTGAGCCATGACAATGGAATACTTAATTGTTGCATGAAAGTTTGAAGAAGCAACTTCTTCAGAATCCATGTTCGTGTCTGGATTATTTGCCGTCGAAAAACGTAAGCCCGGCTTGTGGCGACGGGAGCTGCCGTTTGATGCCTGCCACTTTGGGCGCTTTTGTTGCAGCCTTGCTTTTGAAAAGGCCCTCTTCGTCACCTTCTCGCCTGTAAGCTGAAATGTACCATTCTTTATAGTCCCTGTTCTGAAGAAAAAGGAAGAAAAGGTTTTCCTTCAGGGTCACACAGCCCCATGCTGGTCCCCAATTCGACAAACCGGGAACCTTGCTTCTGATCTTTCCATTCCTCTTGCTCTGGGACTACCATATATTTCTACATTCTCTGGTAGTTGTAGGAGGAAGGGTTCCTTTGGAAATGGCCATTGTTGTAATCTTGGTTTTTGAACTGTTCTCAAAACGTTGAAATGAAGTGGTATCCTAGAGATAGCAAAACACCTAGGGCAGTGATGGTGAACCTTGGCATGCCAGATGTTCTTGAACTTCAATTCTCAGAAGCCCTGATCAGCAGGAGTGCTGACTTGGCCTTCTGGTAACTGAAGTCCAAGAAGACCTAGTGTGCCAAGGTTTCCCATCACAGACCTAGGGGAAGGCCACCTCGCAGGTGGGAAGATTTTCTCAAGAAAAATGTTGGAGCAACATGGAGAACTTTCTTTTCTTTATTCATGTCAGATATACCACCAGCATATAATAACATACAAAGCTAAATAGAATTAAAAGGGGCTAGATGGCATCTGCCCAATATTGGGCCAGTTCAACAGCATTTCCTCTTGCCAACATAGTGTGCACTGTATCCTATGGGAGATAGTTTGTTCTTCTCCGCATTCACACAGGCTGTCCTCTACAGGGAAACCCCACTTTCTCAGATTATCCCTTGATCTTCCTACCCCTGCACACAGTCTATTGAAAGCTTCCCACACAGGCCATGGTTGTTTGTGGCCACATGGTAGAGAGTCCTGTGCAGAAGCGTAGCGTGCCTTGGCGGGGCCCCGTATAAAAATTTGTTTGGGGGCCCTTAGGAAGGGTAAGGATTTGTTTTGCTTATGCACGTTGGGGGCCCCTGTGGCCCAGGGGCCCCGTATAATTGATACGGCAGATACGGCGGTAGCTACGCCCCTGGTCCTGTGGTTCTGCCCAGTTATCTGGTAGCTCCTTGCTCGCCTTCTCTAGTTCTAAGGCGGTCTGTTGGGGCTGGTTATTCGGAGGGGCAGAAGTTATGCAGAAGCTGGGCCTTGGTTTCAGTCTCTGCTTTAGTTGGTGATCAAATAGCAGCTGTATTCCCGAAGAACTTTCTTTGACCCATTCTTTCTGAGCAGCACTTTCTCGATGGAATTTTGGTGGAGGGATGCCAGCTAAGCAATGCACTTTTTATATCAGGGTTGGTTTTAGGCATCCTGTGACCAGTCTTGCTGTTTCATTTAAGGCCACATCCACCTGTTTTGCATGTTTTGATCTGTACCACACTGGACTAGTATATTCTCCTACAGAGTAAAATAAAGCTAGTGCAGAAGTTCTTAATGCGTGTGGTTGGGCACCCCAACTTGTGCCTGTTATTTTCCTTAAAATATTGAAGAAGAACTGCCAGGGACAGATCGTTATGGACAGAAGTGGTGCTGAATGTCATAGTGGAGACGTCTTCTCATACAAGGACTTTTAGCTGAATAACGACTCCAAACACTTAAATTAAACCTTTGCACAATCCTAAATACTCAGCAGGTGGGAAACGGACAATCACCTGCCAGGTCATGAAGATGGATGTTCTGGAGTCCACCTCATGCTCCTTCTTCCTCAAAATCCATGGGACTCAAGCAAATGTGTGTTCTCATCTCAGCACTATTCCTTGTGATAGAGTTCTTCATCGGTGTCTAGGCCAGATGTGAAACTGCCAAAATGAAGCCACCTTTTGGTGAGCTCATTCTTCAGTTCCTTTTGCCTGTCCTAGTGTGAGAAAGATTAACTGGCAACAGCTGATTGTGGTTGACCTGGAGGAAGTTCCCACCGGATTGTTCCTTCTCTGATGCTGCTGTTGGTGGTGATGGCTTTTTATCTCCTTGATCAATGTGTAGGTGATCAGATAAATGCTAGAGCTCTACAGAGGGAATAGTGTGATCAAAAGTTGTTGAAATCCCCTTGGTTGAAATGACAGGTTTGTAGTCGGAAGTATCCTAGCAACCTACGTGTCCATCGTATTTACAAAGAAGGGAAAGTATTACTCTCTAGAGATAACCATGTTCAATGGTAATCTATCCCCACTCTTGAATGAAAAGGAGCAATACATGGTTCGCTAGACCAGGGGTTGGCAACCTTCAGCCTGCTGGCCAAATCCAGTCCTCGTTGTAACTGCTGCTACTGCCGCTGCTGCCGGAAGCAGCCACAGCTGCATTTACGGTGGCTGTGGACAAGTTTACAGCAGCGTTTATGGTGGGGAATCACCATTCTGGCCCCCTCAACTGTCTGAGGGAGCATGACCCACTCCCCAACTTAAAAAGGTTGCCAACCCTGCTCTAGATCCTTGACAAAATGTTTTCTGAGGTTTGTGAGAGCAGAATTACTGCACCTAGAATGGGAACCTCTTGAATGCTTGCAAGTTCTGGAGATGTAGACCTAACCAGGACCAAAGTTTGGAAATAATTGATAGATGGTCAGACCAGACTCCTCAGAAAACTAGGACAACATCTGGATGATGGGGAGCTGATGTGATAAAGGACTAAGTCTAACTAAGTCTCTATTAGGTTGCTAGAGTCCTGTCCATATGAAACTGTCTTACTGATTTGAATTTCTAGATTGCCTTGTTTTGAATTGTCTACCCTGTCTAACAGCGGCTCTCCAAGATCTTAGGAAAAGCAGAAGATCCATCATCTTTTATATGAGATCCTTCTAACTGCAAACACTGGCAGCTAAGACCTGGACCTTGTCTACAATGGTGAATAATTGATTTCAGTTTGGGGTTGCTATGAATCCACTTATGCTTTTACTCTGCACTTTACATGGGTTGTCCAAGGTGCTGAATGTCACAAACATAATAGATCCAGCGCCTCAGAGTAGTCCTGTAAAGTACAGGCAAAAATCTCCAGTACATTCATAGCACCCCAGAAGGTTGAGCCACAATCATCCACAACCAGTTATCTGACAGTTTGACTGGTAATTAATAGGTTTACTCTAAATATTCTTCATAGCATCTAAGTACATCCATGTATAGGATATATTTGGATAGGTTCGATGCTTCTGGGCACATTTTCTGTTCTAACGCTGTCTTCTAGAGCCCTGTCAAAATTTCCTAAAGGAGAATTCTTTTGAGACTCTTCTTTTTGCCTGTCCTGAAGAAGGGACTGCAGTGGCTTAGCGGTTAGGACACTGAACTTGATGACTGGAAGGTCAGCAGGGCAGCAGTTCGAGACCCGAGTGCTGCATGATGGAGTGAGCTGCTGTCTCTGTCCCAGCTCCTGCCAACCAAGCAGTTCGAAAGCAAGAAATTGCAAGATAAATAGGGACCACTTCAGTGGGAAGGTAAACAGTATTCCATGCACTTTGGTATCTAGTCATGCCTGCCGCATGACCACATAAACCTTTGGAGACGCAGGCAGCATTGGCCTTTTGGTTATAAACAGAGATGAGATCTGAACCCTAGAGTCAGATACAACTGGCTTTCGAACAGGACGACCTTTACCTTTACCTAAAGAAGGGAAGGTACTGCCCCATTTTTTGTAGCAGTTGCCATGCTCTGTTCTCCATACACTCAGAGTCTTGCAACAATGATAGCTGACGAAGACCGGCCCAGGCATTCAAGTGGTGTAAAAAAACTGAGCAAAGGCAACCCCCAATTTCCCAAGAGAAAGACAGGAGAGCTGAAGACATGTGACAGCAACCCTGCGCACACAGTGGTTCCTGACATCATTAAAAGAAACCCTCTAAGTCAGGGTTTCTCAGCCTTGGGTCTCCAGGTGTTCTTGGACTTTAATTCCCAGAAGCCCATGTCAGTACACCTGTTGATCAGGACTCCTGGGAACTGAAGTCCAAGAACATCTGGGGACCCAAGGTTGAGAAACCCTGCTCCAAGGCATACATACAGGAAACAGGTGGGGGGGGGACCACCCCAAGTTGAGAATTTCTAGATCAGTGTTTGCCAAACTTTCGTTTTTGGACTTCAATTCTCAGAAGCCTAAGTCAGTTCCCCAAAGCACTGTTCAACCAATGTACTGACCTAGGCTTCTGGGAATTGAAGTCCCCCTGTGGGGCATGGGCCCCACATTGGGAACCACTGTTCTAGATGCATGTTTGACCAAGTGTGATTTCAGGCACCTCTTGAGACTTTAGTTCTGAGGGGGGAAAGTCTGGTTGACATCCAGGTGGAGGAGAAATTGACAATAGGAAATATGCACATTACTCTCTCCACTATCATTACAGTTGTACTGTACCTATTTTCAAACTATAATGCTTAAATAAGGTTATGCATAAATGGTGTGCATCATGATTGGAAGATTTTCTAGAAATCCAACATCAGGCTGGTGCACATCTGAACATTTTCTTCTGCTGCTCATCCACCCACAGTCTTAGCCTCCCAGTAGCCAAATCTGGAAGGTTTCCTAGCATTCTAGAGAAGGAGTTCTCATCCTTTTAAAGCCAGGGGCCTGTTCACGCTCCCTCAGGCAGCTTTGGGGGCTGGACAGCCATTTTGTCCTTCCTCCATGACACTTCCTAGTGTGGTGGTGGTGGTGGGAGCCCACATGAAATGGTGCTGTGGGCCACATCTGGCCCATGGGCTGCAAGTTGAGAATACCTTTTCAAGAGCATTTTTTATGTTTTGGGGACTTTAGGGAAATCATCCTCACAGATGCTGAATTTCACTGTTGCACAAATAGATGTCTTGCAGTGGCTGCAGTTTTAGCTTCATTGACCCATTTCCATCTCAATTTTTTGGAATAGTAGCCATGTTAGTCTGTGGTTCAGGCATATCAGAAAATAAAATAAAAAACACTGTAGCCCTTTAAAGACTAACTGCTATATTTTTATTGTTAGCTTTCGTGGATCAAGTCCACTTCTTCAGACAAGAAGTAAAATTTACAGGCATGGTTTATATACACTAAATGCAGGGGTTAAAGGGAGAAGGGCTTGCTCAAGCAAAATGACAGACAAGCAAGCATAACAATACAGCTTCCTACAGCTATCAGTAACAATAGATTATTCATATTAGTTTTAAATCTCAAAGGTGTGGAGAAAGCCCATTCTGGTTTCTGATTAACCTCTTACTTGAATGTCAGAAAACAAACAAAAACACTGTACTTAGTGGCTGACAAGGAATTGTTCTCATAGAAAGATAGCAGGTGTCCAAGAAACAGGGCAAAGCAATCACTAAATTACTATAGACATTTGCCAGTGGAATGGAAAAGTCATTTGTTGGGCTCAGAATTTTTGAACCATTCATTCTACAGGTATCTAAGACATAGCATGAGATTAAAACCCTCTGAAATCTGCACATTTGTAAAGCTTCTGGTGCATTTAAATACACAGAAAACTGTAGTCACATTTTTAAAATGAGACTTTTTTCATGTATTAAAAAAAATTTCATTAAGCTATTTGTTACCTTAACAGACATCAAAAAATAATGTATATGAAAAGATTCACAAAAGTATACAGATATTTTTAAATGCACACCAAAAGGAAAGCAACACCCCTCCCAAGCAATAATTAGTGCGGGAAGCACAAAGTTTCACTATTCAGCCCAAAATAAAGATGGATGGATGGATGGATGGATGGATGGATGGATGGATGGATGGATGTGAAGGTGACATTTGGACATTTGCTCAAGTGTGAGTGTGCTGTCTGAGAAGCCATTGGCCTTCTTTCTAAGACACGGGTTCCCATACTTTTCACACTGCAGGTCTGACCATGACTCCCAGACAACTGAGTGAGGCTGATCACATGGTTTCTCCCATTGTAAACGCTGCCGTAAAATGCATCTGTGGCTGTCATAAATGCATTTATGACAGTTGTGGGTGCATTTATGACAGTTGTGGGTGCATTTATGACAGCTGCGAGTGCATTTATAGCAGCTGTGCAGCCGGTAGTGGTGAGGGTGGCGGCAGGCACATGAAATGGTGCCATGAGCTGGGGTTGGCCCATGGGCCACAGTTTGGCCACCCCTGTTCTAAGAACTCCTTTCGCAAAATTCTGTCTCTGCCTTCCTCCCATTTCAATTGGTTCACATGCTTGGCATGAATGAGAAAGACATTGAGCTTCTTCTTCTTCCATATCTGAATCTGAATATTGGCAATCATCATGGTGATCAGCCATGATGACTGTCCTGATAATTTAATTCAGTGCCCTTCCATCTGCCTTCCACATCGCAGTAGGCTGATCCAGTTCCTGTACCACTGATCCAGTTCCAGTTTGGTTTTAGGACTTTAATTCTCAGAAGCCGAAGTCAATTCCCCCAAAGCACTGATCAGCCAGTGTACTGACTTAGGCTTCTGGGAATTGAAATCCCTCTGTGGGACCTGTGCTCCACTTTGGGAACCACTGTTCTAGGTCCTGAGCCCTTTTGGCACGCAAAGTCCTCCTCAGCCCTAGGCCAGTCTTGATGAAGTTGCTGCCTTCCATCAAGATGGATTCAAGTGGGATTTAATCCATTTGGAGACTATCACCCTTCCCTGTGGACTTCGGCACCCAAGGCCGTTACTCCTCAGGGTTGTCAGATTAGTTAACTGACAATTGGCACTGAATCGTTGCTCTATTACCATAGCAGGATAACCTGGTTAGACTGGGACATTAAGCATAGCACTAAATATTGTCTCTCATTCCTAAAACAGACAGTTCAGGTCTTGAATGTCTTGAATAAATAGCCAATTTGTTCTCCTTCTTTATAGAATTCTTTTATAGAATTCCATGACATTCCTTCCAAATGAGCTCAATTGTATGTGATTTAATTTGGTTCATGCAATAAAAGTAAATAGGTAACTGTTTTTGAAGTGGTACAATATGTGAAGGAAGAGAATATGTGAATATCCACCACAAACCCCACTCTCTCTTCCTCCTGAGTCCCTGAGTCGTACTATTAAACTTGGCCTGCAGAGGACAAAGTGAATTTTGTGTTCCCCCAGGAATAGACTGTGCATGCATAGAGTGTGCAGAAATTGACGCAGATGCTTTCTGTCGCATGCCAAGCTGCACAACTGATGCAAGACAGCAAATGATTACCCTGACTTCTGCAACGGAACCAACTCACAGCTGGAATTTGCACTGATTGCATTACACCATTGGGCATTAAATAATAGGGTTCTAGTCATTGTTATGCAATTATCATATAAAGAAACATCCCCTCTGTCCTCATTTCAGGGTTTGGTCCATTTGGAAGCTGCTGACTTTGCAACACTGAGTCACACCACTCATTTATGGGTCACATTGTAGCACCGACTGGGTGCATATTAAGCACATTCTTGGTCAGCTGCAGAATGGCAGCAAGATCCATCAGTGGATTGCTCATGCAAAGAAATTATAACTTTTGCACTCAGTAACAAGTGGCGTGCTGAAGAGACATTTTAAATCCCATCAAAAATTGGTCTCTTACCCAAGTTTATGATAATAAACTCTGCTGGGCAAATGGACTCCATGCAACTATGTTTTAATTATCCTTCTCACTATTATGAAGAAGTTCTGCGGATCTTCAGGTTATTATACAGTAAATAACCAGTTTTCTAAAGGACGGAGCTGTTTTAATTATATGACAATGAATGCATAATTATTATGTTTGTTAGGAGTGAATCACAAGACAACAGACTTGATACTGCTGCTCTAGTTAGTGCATCTTAATTACTTTTTCATTTATTTTGCATATAAAAGCTATTTGCTAATTGTCTTTGCTGTAAATATGCAAAACATAATTAGTCATTCATAATTCTTTATGTGTTATCTAACTGTACATTTGTTACTGAGGAATATATATTAAAGTTTGAATATTTAATGGGCTTTGGTGGCAGAGAATATTTTTGTACTAACTTTGCAGGGGGGAAATTTTAGAGGGACGCCATGCCAGCCTTCGTTTAACCCCTTTCCCTGTGCAAACAAATGTTTCCTTCGTTAAGGGAAGATAGGGAGAAATGTGGTGCAAATCAAAAGCTGTTCTGTGTTCCTCAAATTGGAGCATAAGCCCATTGGTAAATTAGCAGAATGTGGACATAGTAAGTTGCCTTCTGGAACAGAGAGCCCCCAAACTATCAGTAAGGATAGTAAGGCTCAGTGGAAGCAGATCTTCTTCTTTCGTGTCCTGATCAAACCCTGGGCTGCCAAAATGAAGCCACTTTTTTGGCTTTATCATTGGCCAAACTCAAGTCCTCATAGGTGCATGTTTCTGGCAGTATTCAGCAAACAGTCAAGGAGCCAATTCAGTATCTCTCCACATTAACACAGTGTGTTGTTGCCCGCCAGCAGCCTCCACTTGAGCATGTTGGTCTTGCATTTAGGGACTCCAACCCTCAGCCTATTCAGGGTCCTCCAAGTGATGTAGGGGAGGTTGAGTTCCTCAGCTATATTCTCCTTTAATGATGTTCCTTGCCCAGCGAGCTCTTCATCTTTTAATTTGGTTTTGCTCTAGTGTACCCTCAAGAGTGTTTGTGGAGGCAGATGACTGAGCATGTGGGTTCGTTGAATCTGCTCCAGTTTGGGGTTTGAACTTCATGTGAGCTACAGTCTGGTCCAGAAATATTGGAACAAGGATAACTTTCTTAGCTTGTCATCTCTTCATACATAATCCGTCCCATTTGCTAGTCTGCCAATTACTACCAGAAAGCACCAATGAGGATTTAAATTTAGTCAATGACAAAGCCAAAAAAGTGGTTCCATTTTGGAAGTCCAGTGTTGGATTGCCTTCAATATTTGTTTGAAAATCTTTTGCAGTCAATGACTGCCTGAAGTCAAATGTTGAATTTCCTCCCTCGAGATGCTTTGCCAGGTCCTTAGTGCGACTGTCTTCAGTTGCTTCTTGTTTGTGAGTACACTAGTACCTCGGATAACGATGAGACTTGGTTCCACAAGTCTCATCGTTATCTGGTTTTTAATGTTGTGCAATGTATTGATCGCACAACGTTAAAAAAAAGCCCTGTTTCCCTGGAGGCTGCAGCAAGTCAGAACGTCGGGATTTGAATCCTGATGTTTTGGCTTGCTGCAGCCTCCAGGGAGGTGGGGGAACTTTGGAAACAGCTTGGATCGGGGCTTCCAACCTCCCTGGAGCCGGCGGCAGGGGGGGGGGGTGTCAGGGAGCCCGAAATGGGTAAAAAAACCATCCTTTTTTTACCCATTTCAGGCTCTCTGACACCGCTGCCTGCTCCAGAGAGATCAGAGGACCCAATCTACAGCTGCAGGGTGGCTGGGAAAGCTGACGGGTACTCCCCGTTAGCTTCCCTAGCCACCCGCCCATGCCTCCGCAGCTGTGGGGTGGCTGGGGAAGCTGACAGGGGAGCCCCTAGTCAGCTTTCCAGCCACCCCACCCCTGCTTCCGCAGCTGCAGGGTGGGTGGGAAGCTGAACAAAGAACCCCATTCAGCTTTCCAGCCACCTTGCTGCTATGAAAAGACTGAATCAGATAACGCTAACAGATTGTTATCCAATACAAAATTTCTTTAGAAATTTTGCATCGTTATCCAATTTTAGCGTTATCCGATGCAGTCGTTATCCGAGGTATTACTGTATTTCTGCCTTCAGTCCTGTCTTCAGTAAGTGAAAAACATGCTCTGCTGGGTTGAAATCTGGTGACTGATTTGACCATTGAAGAATATTCTATTCCTATGCCCTGAGAAACTCTTGGGTAGTTTTCACTCCATGTTCTGGGTCATTACTCAGCTGCAACACGAAGTGGCATCCTAACAATTTTGGAAGAGTCCAAGATCAGTAAAATGAGGACCCAGGATGTTTGTGACAAAATGCTAACTACCCTGTGAACCGGGTATTGCTATTGCTATATCCTTATTAAATATAACAATGATTGTTAATATACTAAAAGTAAAGCTCACCCTTGCTCAAAAGCCAGTCATATCCGACTCTAGGGTTCAGTGCTCATCTCTGTTTATAGCCGAAGAGTCAGCGCTGTTTGCATTTGCATACGTTTCCATGGACATGTGGCAGGGATGCCTAGACACCGGAGTGCACAGAATGCTGTTACCTTCCCACCAAAGTGGTCCTTATTTATCTACTTGGAATTTCTTGCTTTCAAACTGCTAGGTTGGCAAGAGCTGGGACAGAGACAGGTGCTCATTTCATCATGCAGTGCTCGGGTATCGAACTGCTGGCTTGCAGACCTTCCAGTAAGTGTCTTAACCACTTGAGCCACAGCAGTCCAATGTTCTAATTATGGGCCATTTACAATATCTATTTCTGCCCCTAGACTCTATCAAGTTCTTCTTTGTGGTCCCTATGAATCCACACAAATGGGTTTACTGCATGTAATGTTTAAGATACGTTGAACTCCCATGATGGGGAATGATGAGATTTGTAGTCAAGAAACCTGAAAAACCCCTTCCCTAGGGCTTATCATGGAATCAATATGGCAGTCCCATCTCTGACATAGGCATGACTTCTCACTCCCCTCACATAAGAACATTGAGCCTTTCTTCTACTCCAGTGCATCTTGCCAGTCCATCTTGCGCTTTCTCTCCCTCTCCTAGAGGCCTAGAAAAACCAGAGCAACCAGTGCCATCCAGTGCCCTAAGACTTAGCCAGAATCTCTCTTACTTGCCTTGATGGCACAGTGATTATACTACTGTACTGTGAGTTGGATCCTGGCCAGGGATCAAGGTTGACTCAGACTTCCATTCTTCCTAGGTCGGTAAAATGAGTACCTTATGAACTGCCCAGAGAGGACACTAAGTGCTATGGCGCAGTCATTGATATTGCTATATCCTTGTTAGATATAACAATCCTTGTTAAATTATGGGCCATCTACACTGTCTGTTTTGGGCCCCACGCTCTATCAAGTTCTTATTCCTGGTCTCTGTGAATCCACACAAATGGGTTTGTGTGGATTCACAGGGGACCGCGAAGAAGACCAGCAGTTACAGGTAAGCCACCTGTCATTATAGAACCCTGTTGGTACTGGGGTTAAACTGCTGTCCTCCAGCCAGTACATTGTGAGTTTGATCCTGACCGGGATCAAGGTTGACCCAAACCACTAGGGTGGGGTTGCCTGGGAAACAGAAACAAAAAAGATGAAACCAGCCTTCTTTGGAGCTCAGTAACCATAGCTTAAGCATATGTGATCACCATTGAAGAGAAGCCTTCCCATTGCTTCCCCCCCCCTCCTCCTCTCTCTCAAGACAATCTTCCTCTCTAATTAATACTCAGGATGACCCTCCACCTTCGGGAATGTTTTACATTGCAATTAGATTCATTACAGAGAAATCGACCGGTTAAAATGGATTGTGTGTATCCCCAAAGTTGGACTGAAGTACAGATCTCAAGAACCTTGCCGGATAATTATATATTATCTTTTGCGTTGGTCTCCACCAAATGCTGCCAGTTTCTTCTCGTGATGCATGGCACATTCAATGTTTCTCTCCCTCCACCCCACCACCTAAAAAAAAAAAAAAACCCTCTTCGGTTCAGCCCCCCTCCACTCTCACCCCTCATCTCAAACATTTGATTTACTATCCAGTTGTACTGTTAATCCCGTGTCATGACACCTCTATTCACTCCTGCTTTCCAGCTGAAAGCAGCTTCCTACAAAGATAAAGCTAGGTAAAAATCCATTGTACAAGGAAGAATATCTTCAATGCGGCTATCATATCGAAAAGGAAACATACTTCTGCCCCCTTCACCTTCTAGACATTCATGAATACTTCCCTTAATGATGGACTCAAAGAGAACAGCCACCACGAATAGTGATGGATTTTCACCCCCTTTCCCTTCCCCCATTTCCTCCAACGCAATTCTCCCCGACGTAATCCTTCCCTGTAATTCTATAATTGTTCTTATTTACATTGGGTAAATCTTTTTAAACTAACATATATAAAAACAGAGTGACAGGAGGGTTTGAATGAGTCGGAGGCTATGTAACATGCTTCAGTAAAGGGTGATATGAATAAATCATACCGATCCCCTACTTATCAAACAAGTATTTAGAAGCAAATTTAAATAATGCCCTTTAATGCCAGCACTTCTATAAAATCCACAAACTGTCACTTACATATTTTTGTTCCAAGTAGTTGACTACTTGAGCTATAGATTAAATGTCTTTTTTTTAAAAGAAATGCATCACATCTATCTAGGAGAGCAAATTAAAAAATAAATAAATGCAACAACTTCTTTTAAATGACATTCTACTTAGGCACAAAAGACGAGGACAGGGTTGATATTTAATCAAGCCAAATCCCAAAACTCAAGCCCTGATACATTGCCTATTCCTGACGTTTCCAAGATGGGGTTAGCGCTAAACGCCACGTTGGCACGAGGCAGCATTTCAATCTGAAATCGGAAACAAAACAGAAGTGAGAAAACACGGTGCCTGTGTTTCTTCCATCACCAGGATCTTAAAGCATTGGAGTTTGGCCTCATATTATGACAGGTAATATAGCTCAGGTGGCATTATCTGATTGGTGAATCGGGTCCTAAATGACTTCCTCTGGTGCTGAACTCCAGGAGACAGAGATGACATCTTGGTAAGCAAAACAGACCCACATCAAGAGAGAGAAAAAACACCTGCGCCATGGGCAGCCTGAGCTATTTTACTCCTTGAGGTGGAATAGTTACCAGTGTCCCCTTCTTTCTACCTCAGATCGCATTTCAGTCTGAAATGAGCAACACTGAAAAAGAACGGGAAATTAAAAGGGAATACCACATGTGGTATTGGGACTGTGGTGGCTTAGTGGTTAAGACGCTGGGCTTGACAACTGGAAGGTAGGCAGGTCAGCAGTTTGAGACCTGATTACTGTATGACAGAATGAGCTCCCATCTCTGTCCCAGCTCCTGCCAACCTAGCAGTTCAAAAGCAAGAAATTTCAAGTAGATAAATAGGTACTGCTTCGAGGGAAAGGTAACAGTGTTCCGTGCACTCCAGTGTTTAGTCATGCCTGCCACATGTCCACAGAAACATCTGCAAACACAGACAATGCTGGCTTTTTGGCTATAAACAGAGATGAGCACTGAACCTTAGAGTCACGACTGGCTTTCAAGTAAGGGCAACCTTTACCTGTACCTTGCCATACAGGGTATGGCAGCCACCTTTAAACATTAAGAGAGTGTTGTGTGGAAAACGGTACAAGCTTGTTTTCCAATGCTCCAGAATGTAAGGCCTGGAGGAATCGGATTCAAATGGTAAGAAGAACCAGTAACACTTCCAAACTCTGGCAAGTGGCAGTTCAGTGGAAGGATTCTTTCTGCAAGCCATCATTACTTACTATCATTACTTTGAACATCGACAGAACCTCCTATTAGCTTTAGGGAAGGGCCTAGCAGCTTCGACAGCCCTAATGGGCAGGTATGCAGTTGACAAACAAAGTTATCTAACATCACACTTTCAACTTAAGTTTCAACAAAACTTGCAAAAGCTTGGCATTTTTACATCAGGACCCTTCAAGCTGCAGCAGCCAGACTGAAGATAGCAGTAGGTGGCAGGGCTGCTCATGTCCTAATACGTACTCGGGTTTGGGGGTTTCATTCTCCACATTTCATGCATTGGCCAAGATTACCCAAAGAACTACCAGTACATTCAAGTAGCAATTAGCAACTAGCAGTTACACTTACATAGTGCCCTGTAGTAGTGCTTAGTGCACACCCTGGGGGGTCCACAAGTTAATTAGCATTTTGCCCCCAACATGCTGGGTACACATTTTACTGACATCAGAAGGATGGAAGGCTGAGTCTGTCTTGAGCTCCATCAGGATCAAACTCACAATGTCAGCAGCTTTGGTTGCAGTACAGCAGTTTAACCCACTGCACCACCAGGGCTCATCATGTTTATTCTTCTCCCACATTTGGTTTATGTCACAAAATAAGCCCCATTTTAAACGGTGCTTTTTCTGTTTGTTTATTTGTTTATTTATTATTCATACTTATCAATTGACAGCAAGCGGGGCTTAAATCAACCAGCGGGCTGGGGTCATAGTCCCTCCTGCACCCCAGACATATTTTGGAGCAGCGTTTACAGCAGGGAACCACCAATCCGGCCCGCTCAGCTGTCTGACGGGGTGTGGTCTGGCCCAGGGCTTGAAATGGTTGAGAACTCCTGGTCTAATAGATGAGAAGACTACAATTCTCGTCATGCTTTGGGGGCAACTCTTAGCTAGCCTTGGGACTCCTGGGAGAACAGGAGAGTTTCCTCATCCTTCAAAGGAGATACACGAGCAGAAAATGGAGACAGGGTCCATCTCTTCAAGTGTTTGCTTTCCCATTCCAGAATTCTGCCTGGAGGTTTCTAGAAGAATTCTGGAAGTAAATTCCCTAGAAACCCCAAAGTCCCCCTAGTGTGGTGTTGATCTGGTGACCCTGAACATAGTGATGATTCCACCATAGCCAAGAGATGAGACTCCTCAGTTTCATCAGAATCTATGAAATTTACAGCAAAAAGTAAATTAAATGTCTGTAGAAGTATTCTGGATGCCTCCCGGTTGCAAATATTTATTCTTGAAATAGATGCTGGGGTGGGAGGGGAGGGGAGATACTGTGTTCCATCTCATGTTAGCCATTATTATTTGATTTGCAAAACCTTTTACCATGATTGGAACATTCATGCCAAAAATGTCTTCCACATAATTTCCCTGAACCAGTCTTATTCAATTTAACAGAAAGAGATCATTGCGGCGTGCTGCTCTTTTATGTCCCCTGTTATTTATCTTAAACAAAACCTCTACAAAGTCCCCAAGGTTACAAATCTGCCTTGTAGATGAGTTGAACCTTGATCGTTTGAATGGTCCCCTTCTTTGCCTTTTCTGATTCTACCCAGAGCTGTAGAAAAAAGCAACGCAACTGAAGCTTTGACCCAGGAAGATGAAATACAGCTTATATGAAAACACTTTTCCATATTGCATTTCTAGCCAGAGAGACAATCTACTTCTGAAGGGCGATCCTTGGAAGAAACAAAGAAAAAGCAAATGTTTGCACAGCCATCTTGTGGACCCCCAAGAATAGAATACAGAATGCTGTACAGTAAAACACCGGATAACGCTAAAACTTGGTTCCACAAGTCTTGGTGTTATCTGATTTTTAGTGTTATCCGATCCATGTTAAAATCCTATGGGATGGATTGGATAACGTTAAAGATCCATAGAGATACATTGTAACCGCGCAGGCTTTAGCAGTTGTTATCCGATCCATCCCATAGGACCTGGTGTTTTACTGTAATTGATTTGATAAATCCTTAGTGTGGTCCAATAGCCAGCATTTTGAGCTGGGTGAGACACTGAACTAACAGATAAGTGGTCTTTCTCTCTCCAAAACCCGTACGATACTAGTCCCCCTCAATTCAGCACTGGTTAAACCACATCTATAGTCCTGTGGTCCAATTCTGGGCACTTTAAGAAAGATTCAAATAAACTAGAGCCGGTACAGAGAAGGGCAACAAGGATGATCAGAGGAATGGAAACCAAGCCTTCAGAGGAAAGACTGAAGGAACTGGGCATGTTTAGCCTTGAGAAAAGGAGACAGAGAGGGGATATTATCTCTCTCTTCAAATACCTGAAAGATAATAATAAAGAAGAAGGGAAGGATCTGTTCTCTATCATCCCCGAATGCAGGACTTGTAATAATGGACTGAAACTATAGGAAGCCAGATCTAGGCTGAATATTAGGAAAAACTTCTTAACGGTTAGAGCAGTACGACAGTAGAACCTACTGCCTTGAGAGGTGTTTTATTTATTTATTTATTCATTCAAATTTATTATCCCGCCTCAATCGGGCGAACCCGACTCTGTTGAGCGTTTCAACAATGGAAGCTTTTAAGAGAAAATTGGACAACCATCTGTCAGATCTTATTCTATTCGGATTCCTGCGCGGAGCAGGGGGTTGGACTTGTTGTCCTAAAAGGCCCCTTTCAAATCAGTTATTCTATGATTCTATAATTCACTACATGTCCTCAGGTGAACATGGGTCTGTCTCCAGTCAGAGAAGAATAATGCCCAACTGTGTACAGATTCTTTAAGAGGTAGGCTCAGAGTGTTTCTGTGCTTCCTGGCTTTTGGAAGCATCGGTAAATGTTTCATACTCCCCTTGCCCTCATGCCGGCTTTATTTTACTTAATTTATCAATGCAGTTTATTGTTATTTTAAAGCGAGCTCACAGCTATAGAGTGAAATTCCTTATTCTCAATCAGTTTAGTTTGTTGTGACATAATGATAAACTTTGACAACAGATTTTAAATCCTGGAGAAATTCCCCATCTTCAGCTGAGGGTGAAGCAAAACGTTCTAATCCGCACCATCCAAAAGTCTATGTCAGGGTTTCTCAACCTTAAGCCCCCAGGTGTTCTTGGACGTCAATTCACACCTGTTGATCAGGGCTTCTGGGAAATGACGTCCAAGAACACCTGGGGATCCCAATGTTGAGAAAGCCTGGTCTTAACTGTTAAGCCACTGAAATATCCAACACTACTTTCTAAGCTAAGTGGTGTGATAGCTCAAGGAGATGGAGAAGAGAGTGGCCAGGCCACATGGGCAAGCAAGCTACATGGTGGTCCTGAAGCATCCTCAGAAGAAAGGAATTGTAAACCACTTCTGAGAACATTCTACCTATAAAACTCTGGAAAGGATCTGTGTAAGTCAAAATTGATCTGACTTATAGAAATTAATTACTTTCTATGTGTTGACTTGGTGGTGAACGCATAACATCTCATGCCATTACACAGTGCCTTGTCCACCATATCTCACTATTGCAGCATAATCTATTTTTTTGCTAATTATATTTTGAATGCCTGCAGCTAGAACAACTCATAATGATATCGGAGACTAGGATAGATGGAGGATTCACCCTAACTATCTTTGCTTCACATGGACTTCCCCCAGGCTGGAAACCCTCCTAGATGCGCCTTACGTTCTGGAAGCTGGACATTACTGGACTGCTGTGGAAGCATCCAATGAAATGCAAACCTTTTAAAAGTGCACCAAGAAACATGCACACATCCCAAATGTGTGCCCCTCCCCCCCAAAAAAAATCCACAACACAAATCTTTTTTGATCGATGATGAATATGCCCTGCATAAAAGCAACGGGGACAATTTGAAAACTGCATAACATTGTCTACATTGTATGTCTTTATTTCTATGCCACCCTGTTCCCGGAATGGGGGGGCAGGATAGGGCCCCCAGATTTCATCCTGTGAAAAACAGCAGCTAGATCATCCGGTACACACCACCCTCATCGCTCCTGGAAGTGGAAGTAAAATGCACCCGTACGGAGTGATGAGGGTGGCATGGACTGGATGAATTGGCATTGGGGGGCTGGATCTGGCCCATGGCTGTAGTTTGGGCACCCCTGGTTTAAGCAGAGAAAATGGCAGCCTAAAACCTATCTCATCCTATTGCAAAACAGATAGCAAGGCATGTTTTACTTCCGCTTCCGGTGGCAGGAACCACATGACCGGCCCACTGAACCACGTGACTGGCCTGCTGAACCACGTGACCGGCCCATGGCCTGAAAGTTTGGGCACCCCTGAGGTAGATGTAAGCAGAGACCAGATGTGAATTGGGAGGAAGGAAAAAAGTTTGTGCAGATTTGATAGACATTTGCAACCTCTCTAGTTCAAGAGCAACAGATAAATATGGGGCACAATTATGCAGAATTAAAACTTGCTTGTAAATTGCCTCTTGGGGAGGCGTCTTTTTCAGCAAACAGGTCAGGAAGCAGATTAAACAAGAGAAACTCATGTTTCCCTTTGCCATCAAAGGAGATCATCACCTTCCTCTCTTTTCAAAGAAGTTTGCAAGATTACCCACTTTGGGTTTACATATAATCTTTATACTCTAGTCCCTGTTTCTTTTAATGATGCCTCATGTCAGAATAATGCACAAAGGCTTACACTAGTAACTTTATATCGGTAATATTATGCAGGATAAAACTCTCAGGAATCTTAATGTGAGGAGCAACTGATAGCGATGCGATAATTTGAGGAAAGAGCGCTGAAAGATTGCAATCTAGTTGTTGTCTGGGAACTTCTTAGACTTCTGAAGTTCTGCAAAGATTTTCTTATAATTCCCAGCATTTTACACAAACCAAAGGCTCCTGGCAATGCTTAGGCTGTGTATTTCTGTTCTAGGGACCAGCTACAACTTTATTCTGTTTGGGAAAAGGCTTCTTTAAAAAATCTTTTTGAGATCTGTTAGTAATCATTGCAAAAAAAAAAGTTTGCACGTTTATATTGTCCTGTCTTGGGTTCGTAAAACACAAGGAGCCTGGATATTTTGCTGACTATTTTTCATAAATTTTAGAGAAACATCATTTCATTCTCTGTATGCGTCTTGGCCCCCTCTCCCCATGGCTATGACTCAAAGCATAAGATAGACACAGAGACATGTACAGTGTCTTATACAGGGACATCGTATCAAAACAAATATTGATTTAACTAGATTTTATGAGGAAGAAGTGGAGAAAGATGCAATGGATGCAAATGCAACCACCAAGGAAAAGAAGCAGAAGAATGTGATACTTTTCCCGAAAGAAGATGCCCATGCTGTCGGGGGAAAGGGGAGAATTAATATAGTTCGGAGGCATTGGCGTTTATTTTCCCAATACTCACCTGTAGATTCATCTCCACATTTTGGTGCGAATTTGGCCCCCTGGCACAGAGGTCCAGTTGCCTTGCAGTGGTGGCGAACCTTGGCACTCCAGCTGTTCTTGGACTTCAATTACCAGATGCCCAAGTCAGCACTCCTGCTGATCACGTCTTCTGGGAATTGAAGTTCAAGAACACCTGGAGTGCCAAGGTTTGCCACCACTGCCTTAGTGCCTTCTCGAAGATTGTGGTATTTTTGAACCACAACTGTGGTTCAAAGTGCAACAGCGCTAAACTCCGCACTGGTGCGTCACCCAACAGAAGAGAGAGAGGGAGAATAGTCCTGAAATTCAGAGGGAGGGAAGTGCTTTGTAGTGAGATAAGGGAACATTGTTTGGATGTTGGGAAAAAATATATCCCAATAGGACAGGTAAAGGTAAAGATAAAGATTTCCCTTGCTTGAAAGCCAGTCGTATCTGACTCTAGGGTTCAGTGCTCATCTGTTTCAAAGCCGAAGAGCCAGCGCTGTCTGCTTCTGTAGACATTTCCGTGGTCATGTGGTAGGCATGACTAGACACCGGAGAGCATGGAATGCTGTTACCTTCCCACCGAAGTGGTCCCTATTTATCTACTTGCAATTCCTTGCTTTCGAACTGCTAGGTTGGCAAGAGCTGGAACAAAGACGGGAGCTAATTCCGTCCTGGAGTACTCGGGATTCGAACTGCTGACCTTCCACCTCCCAGTCAGCGTCTTAGCCACTTGAGCCACTGCAGTCCCAGTATCAATATGTAAAAACAACTGCTATTAAAATAATCACCAACCTGGCACTTGTTGAATTTCTGTCACATTTCACTTTTACCTTTTTGCTGCACTGGTGCACAGGGGTCAATGTAATCCATGAAAGTTTATGCAAAAAACCCATGCCCGTCTTTCACTGTTTTCACATTGTGCTTAAAGAACAGAGAGCAAGAGTCAATGAAGGTGTTCTTTGTTTCATTTGAGGGATGTAAACAGCAGAGTCCCTCAAGGACCTGTATGATTTGTGGTTCTTTTAAATTTGTCTATAAATGACCTGGAGTTGCAGGTGAACAATGAGATGGCCATGTTTACGACCCAATTATTCAAGTACTGTATGTTGAAAACCATATCAAAGGTCTACAAGGCTCTCTTTCTCCAAATTGGAGGAATAAGCATCCAAATGGCAAATGAGATTCAGGGTAAGCAAGTGTAAACTGATGCACACAGGGGCAAAGAACCCTGACAGCATATAGACACTGAGGAAATCTAACTCACAATAAACGACCAAGACAGAGACTTTCGGGTCACGGGGAATAGCCCAGCGTCAATGTAAAAAAACAACAACACACCAGTGTGCATCTGCTGTGAAACTGAATTCCACATTGGACATCATTAGAAAAGGAATCTTATAAATCTTTCTGAAAGTTCTTTTGTTTTTGTGTTTCTTTGCCCCCAAAAGATCTCCAGAATGGTAAAAGCTGGAAACAGAAAGTTTTTGCACAGATACTAATGATCTCTCAAATTAAATAAAATGGGCAGACTACTTCACAAAATCGGTTGCCCCCAAAGCAAAGCAATCACACTTATATACCACCCCGTAGCGTTTAGTGCCCTCTCTGGGTGGTTCACACGTTAACTAGCATTTTGCCCCTAACATGCTGAGTACTCATTTTACCAACCTCAGAAGGATAGAAGGCTGAGTCAACCTTGAGTCCTGGTCAGAATCAAACCCACAACCTTTTGGTTGCAATGCAGCAGTTTAACTACTGAGCCACCAGGGCTCCAGAACACTTTTTGTTGTAGGGGTTGTTGTGGTTTCGTTGTTGGTTGTCTTGTCTTGAAAGATCTCAAGAGGATAAAAGCTAGCAACATAAAATACACTTTTCATTTCCTAAGAAGCTCTTTGGTTCCATCTCAAAGAACAGTTTCCCTGGCATTATGTCTGTTTGTTCCTTTCTTTGCCACAGAAGAGTGTGAAAAGAACTTGAACAGGTATTGCAGATTTCCTAACCTAAATAGGCAGATTGGTTATATCTAAAAATTAGCTCACCCGAAACATCAAGTGGAGTTACAAATAATTAGCTTTTAGTGGCGTGTAGGTGGGCTCATCTTTTAAGCTGATACAATCTAAATGAATACCAGGATGTAGAACAGGGGTTCACAACCTATGGCCCACGGGCTAGATCCAGCCCATAACGCGAAATAATCTGGCCCCCAACCTCACTCCAAGTGCTTCAGCGGCCACCGGAAATGCGTAAGCAGCAGCCAAACCCCCCCCCCCAGCCACTGGGAATGTGGCTGCAACTGTCGAGAACACATCAGCGGAGATGTTCTAGACCAGGGGTGCCCAAAAATTTTCGGGCCATGGGCCAGTCATGTGGTTCAGGGAGCTGGTCACTATGGCCTGGGGCCCAGATCACACCAATTCATCCAGCCCATGAAGCCCTCGTCACTCCTGGAAGCGGAAGTAAAATGCGCCCTTATGGGCACATTTTATTTCTTCTTCCAGGAGCGACAAGGGCTTTGTGGGCTGGATGAAGTGGTGGTGGTGGTGGTGGTGGTGGTGGTGGTGGTGGTGGTGAGCTTGGGGTGGTCCTACCACCACCACCACTGAAGGGGAGACACCAGTCCAGCCTGCAAACAGTTTCTGTGTAAAATAAATCTACCAAGAGGATACAACCTTAAATTATTATTATTATTATTAATTATTATTATTATTATTATTAATTCGATTTATATGCCGCCCTACTCAGTAAAAACCAACTCAGGGCGGCTCACAGAAAACTCACAAATATAACATTCTGTGAAACAACAATATTACAATATGAAACATAAATATATCATCATAACACACTACAGTTAATACAATCAATATATCTAAACATAAGGGGAAAAGAAACAAGAAAAATGTGATGCAATGCAATATTACAATCTAAAACATAAATATAACACCGTAACAATACAGTTAATACAATCAAAATATCTAAACATAAGGGGGGGGGGAGAGAAAAATGCAGAGACAAGCCTGCAACCTCCTACTCCCAAACATGAAATAATCTGCCTAATCTCTAAGTAATCATTATTCCTGGTTTCTGCATCCCTTCAGTAGTCTTACCATTCCAAGGTGACATCTTGAGATCCTGAAGTGAATGTACAGTTGTACCTCTTGTGCCACCACACTTTCATACTGTGTTGACTAATTTGAACAGGATATTGTAATGCTAGAAAATGATTAAGAGACATAAGAAATCTTCTAAGAGTAAATATTACAACCTCTGGAGCCTTATGACTTAGGGGGAAAAGAAAAGGGGCACTATAAAGATATAGAAAATAAAATTATAAACCATCGGAAAAATGTGGACTAGAACTTGACTAATCTACCAAAGCAGAAGAGTAGGAGAAAGAGAGAACGTATTAAGCACTGTGGGGCAGTATAGAAGTATAACTGCTAATTGCTGAAGTACGGTAGCACTTCTTTGCTCAAGCTGTGGATGTTTGATGTGTGATGGCAACCAACATAGATGGCTTTGAAGGGAAACTGAATTGATTAATGGAAGATGCGGTAGTTCTGAGGTAGTGGACTCACCAGACACAACTGGTGTTGGACTGCAGAGGCCTTGGGTCTGATCCAGTGTGGCTCTTCTTGGATTCTTAAGTAGCTTCACTGAAATCAAAGACATTTAAGTCGGACTCCTTATTTAACTTGGGTCTGCTTTGAGACAATACAATATTCTTTAGCAATATTGTCTGGCCAGACATCCCGCTACAGTAATGGAGTAGACTATACAGCCAGCGGTTCAACACCGAGTGTTGGGTGGCAGTAAATAACCGACTCCCTAAAAGGGCTAGTGGCTATGGGCAGATGAGCCTTTTTATGTGGGGTGATAGTCCCCTCAATGGAGGAAATGCCACTGGAAACTATCATATTGGGCCAAATATGAGCAGAGGAGGAACCATTTTGATTCCCAATTGTCATGGAGGCGGAAGAGGCCATGCCAGATGGACTGGCTGTGAAGGTGCAACTTAATAATATCCTCAAGAGTGTGGCAGTCCATTGCAGCCCCGGTCTTAAATCCTGCATGTTTCATTTCATATGTGCCACAGGAGATGGTGCTGAGATCTTAGTGTGTGGGTCACTTCAAGGCATGCGCAGTGGGGGAACCAGTGAAAAGGTAAGCCCCGAAGGTGGTCCCCCCCCCCCAAAAAAAAAAAAAAAAAACCTGCTACCGGTTCTCCAGGACACTGGGAAAAGTTACTACCAGTTCTGGTGGCACAAGAGGTACAACTGTACATTCACTTCAGGATCTCAAGATGTCACCTTGGAATGGTAAGACTACTGAAGGGATGCAGAAACCAGGAATAATGATTACTTAGAGATTAGGTAGATTATTTCATGTTTGGGAGTAGGAGGTTGCAGGCTTGTCTCTGCATTTTTCTCTCCCCCCCCTTATGTTTAGATATTTTGATTGTATTAACTGTATTACTGGTGCAAACTATAGCATCCCATCACTGATTGGTATGCATGCACGCCTACAGTGCTTGGCGCATATGCATGGCCTCCTTGCTGTCCTCCCAAGCAGGGAGGAGGAAGAGAAGCTGCTAGCCTGAAGCTCCCTATAGCCTGCTCCCCAAGGTAAGTGATTCACCTTTGGATGTGGTGTGTCTGTGTGTATTGTAATGTGCATTTAATACCTTTACCTATATTGATGTATTACCACAGTTCCTAAAAAGGCCTGGCGGCCTGGCTTGGGGTTTTAAGCAAAGTCTTGGGAGTTACCTCATCAATAAGCTACACCTGTGCTGTTCCAATTGCTGTTTCAATTGGAGAACCCTTAAGGAGGTACAGCTGCTTTACATTTACATTAAGGCCTATTATCCTAGAGAACTGGTTAGGTAAAGACTTAGTACCTAACTTCTTTAACTGTTGAAAAGTTGAAAAGTGCCAAAATGAAGCCATCTTGTGTTGAGTTCATTCTGTAGCTCCTTCCATCTGACCTAGTGTGAGAAAGATTAGCCAGAATAAGCTTTACGTTCTGGTTTAAAAGCTCTGGTTGATTTGTGTTTGGGGTGGGTAGGTGTATTTTAATGCATTTTATTTATTTATTTATTTATTTATTTTATTTACGGGTTTGTGTTGTGGGTAGGTGGGTGTGTTGAGAGGTGTGTGTGTGTGTCTGCTTATTTTTATTTTATATTATTTTATTATTATTATTTTTCTTTGGCCCCACCCACAATGTCATGATGTCATGATGTTAGCTCCTCCCACACTGTGATGACATCATGGTGGGGTAGTAAAATTTTTGACACCCCACCACTGCTTTTAGTAGAATTTTTCTATTTCCTATAGGAATCCTGGGATGGGCTCTAGAAGAAAGAGATAAACTACTAGAGCATAATAGCCCTAGGCAAAAGGAGAAGGGAGAGTCCACCACAGCTATGCAAGGAATGAACACCCACCAGAAAACAATTACTATTTAGAATTTATTCAATAAGTTTGCCATTTTATTTGCCTAATTTTGCTGCTGTTTTAAAAGTTGTCATCAGCTGCTCAGATCTTGGTTTGTGCAATAAAAATATCTACTAGTATGTCCAGTAAAATATTTTTATCTTGAATATCAAAGATTTTTGTGATTTAGACCACTATTTGCAGTGAGAATTTCTGTGATTATGGTACATAGTCCCTTATTTTATTTTCTAATTTGTATTGCCACCCAACTCCGAAGACTCTGGGCGGCTCACAGAAAATAAAATCGATCACAGTTTAAAAAGCAATTTAAAAACCCATTAAAACTACTAACAAAAGTTTTTTAAAGATTAAAAGAGAGAGAGTATGTTCTTACTAAATTAGCCAGCAGGCCCGGGTCACCACATTGCTGGTGCTCCACACCTGCCGTGCCAGCCAGGTTTTTAAGCCTTTCCTGAAGGGCAGCAACTCTGTCTGGATACACAGTTCATTTGGCAGGAGGTCGAATAGTGCCAGAGCTGACACTGAGAAGGCCCTCTTTCTGGTGCACCTCTCTAGCAGATGGGACAATTAGATGGGACAATTAGATACCACACCATTGCCGATTTCTACCCATGCACTCTATCCGATTGTTGTTAGGTGGTCTTTCCTACCTCACAGGCATCAGTAATTTTTTTGTCATGAAGGAGAGAGAAATCATGTGTTCTTGGAATTAAGAAATTAAAGACTCCCAAGAAGCATATAGATAGACAAGTGGTGGACATGTGGGACAGAAGTCTACTTTCTCCTTCTGTTTCTGTTTACCCCTCCCTGTTTACTTCTTTTTTAAAAAGAGCAAACACTTCATCTTATGTCTGTTTGTGTTTGTGAAGATCAACTGTGAAACAAAACCCCATTTCGTCAACAGCCCACCGGTCACGATGTCCGGCTTGGAAATTGCAGGAGAAGTAGCCGCAACTCAACTGAACAATCTCACACAAAACATCTGCAGCCAACTGACCCCAGCTTTAACCTTTAAATCTATCTTTTCATATTCATCTCAAAAGACCTTGTCAATGGCCAAGGAGACTCAAGAAAAGGATTCTTCAACACACACTCACACACTCTCTCACACACACTGCAAACACACGGAAAAAGATACAGCGGTAATTCAACCCAGATTAGGTGGCAAGAGATAATATGGCTTGCTCATTTCAATTCCGCTGCTCAAACTGGAGTTGAATTCATTTTCACTTTATCTTTATTCATGTTGTTTCACCATAACATTCATTAGGAGCGTGAGCTGCAACAGATAGATGAGAAACAAACTCATCTCCAAAACCAATGGGTGTTTTTTCCAGTTACAGCCAGCCAGTTACAGCTGGCTGAAGGCTGAGTTTGGGTTGTGCCTGGACTCCTTGGCTTCCCTCTTTCCCTACCATCCAAAATTATTTTCAAAGTCAACTCAAAGTTGACCAAAGTGATTGCTCAATCTTGTCTTTAACCAAGTGAAATTTGTTGCTTGTTTTAGCAATTAAAAAAAAGATAAATCAGAGATATCACAAGCCAAATAAGAAGGTGCAATTTCACTGCCTAATAAAATGCTACTGTTTTAAAAGGGGGAGGGGAGGATTGAAAAGATATATCTCAGAACTTCATGATTTATGAGAAATGGTGGAACCACACCCACCCACCATGCTATTTTCCCATTTATCTGGCTAAAATTTCCTCCAATAATAATCTGACAAGCTTGTCTTTGAAATAAGTCCTGCTAACTTTCATGGTCATTTTAATTCCATTTTCCCCCTTTTCTTTAGAAAAAATGCCCCACAGAATATCATGGGTAAGGATGGGAAGTCAATTAATCTGATAATTAAATTCACTCCTAAACACTGGATATGCCCGACTCTGCAGCCCACAATGGCTGCTGGTGACTGTGCATGCATTAAAATAGCAATTGATGCATGTGCGCCTCCAGTACTCAGCCTGACATGTCCAACCAGCCAGATTTTAAAGCAGGCAGCCTGCCAGGGCTGCCTGCTTTGGGATCGAGCTGGCTGGGGGTGTCAGGGACTTCCAACCAGCCTGTACTGTATTTTTATGTTTTTTTTTAACTTTGGCTCCGCCCATGTCATTGGCTCCACCCATGCCATCATGACATTGGCTCCACCCATGATGTCATGATGTTGGCTCTGCCAACGACATCAGCTCAGCCCACAGTATGGTAGTAAAATTTTTGGCTGCCCATCACTGTGGTAACCCCAACAATAACATGCCAAACACCAAAGAGTTCTGTTGAATCTTAACGGCTACCATGTTGATCACGACATGTGCTTTCTCAGTTGGGAGGACATCTGAGTTTACACCATAGAAATTAACTAAGTAATAATCCATAATAAATGTCTTCCAGATTGCAAACAGGATTCTTTGTGTTTCTGACTGCTGCACATTCTCCCTAAAGGAGCTAATGGCTACGGGCAGATGATCCCCTTTAGGTGAGATGATGGTCCAACTTGGTGGGGGAAATACCACTGGAAAATATCATATTGGGCCCAATGGCAAAATGAGCAGAGGAACAACTCTGATTCCCAGTGGTCATGGAGGCGGAAGGAAGCGGCCATGCCAGATGGACTGGCTATGAAGGCGCACCTTGTCCATATCCTCAAGAGTGTGGCAGTCCATTGCAGCCCCAGTGTTAAATCCTGCACATCTCATTTCATATGTGCTGCAGGAGATGGCTTTCTGATCATAGTGTGGGTCATGTCGTGGCAAGCTGGGATCCACCTTAAACAAATTCACACCAATGGGATTTTTCCTGCTTCAGGAAAAAATGCATCCTTGGATACGAGTTGCAGATGACGACAATGACGATGACATTCACACAGCAACCCTGCTGGAATCAGTCAATACCAAGATGACATTTCTTTCTTCCATTTACTGCCTAGCCTTGCACTTATCTTCGGAGGTAAACAGAAACTGGTGAAATCAATGGAACTTATACTTTCAGGACAGAAGGCCAGCCTCGGGTTTTAGAGTTCGGAGAGAGAGATAATCATTTGAGCCCCCCCCCCCCTTCTGTGTGTCTTGTTTTAGCTTTTTAAAAATTTTTAATCTTGATTTTATATTATGTTTTTATTGTGTTTTAGGTGTTGAGAGTTGTGTCAGCTGCCCTGGGTCTCTTTCAGGAGGGTGACATAAAAGTTTGCTTAAATAAATAAATAAAATCAGAGAGAGATGATCATTTTTAGCAACAAGGGGAGCGATGATGATCCCAATGCAGCAGGAAAGCTTAATCTAACATGGTTTCTGAGTTATCTGGAAGTTTGATGGAGGATGACTGAATATGCAGTAAGCTCCGCTTAAAAATATGTACCAAAATTTACAAGAGCATTTGCCCATACAGTATTTACAAATGTCTTACTATTTGGGATGGCAAGAATTTATCACCAGGAGAAACTGAGGCAGATAGACTTATTCTTCCAGATCCAGGGGTTGGTTGTGAAAATCTTAAAGGTGGGGTTGTAAACACCTGTGTTTATAGGTATATCCGTGCCAATATAGAGCTAACCCTCCTCTTCCTCCTTTCTGTGATATTCCTAATCTTTAACAGATACACTGGAAAGCAAGAAACTATTCCAACAGGGAACATGTGTAGCTATTGAATTTGGTCAGTGCAAAAACAGGGGATTTTTTTTGTCTCAGTTAATTTCTTGGAGAATATATACTTTCAGAAGTAAATTTAACCAACCTGAACCTCAGAGAAAGAGAGGTAGATTTCCTCATCCCTAGCAGCTTCTCTTAGTTGACGACACACTGCCCGACAAAAAATATAATATAATTTTTGGTATACTGGGTCATGTTATTCATCTGCTGGATTAGGCTGGTTTTGCAACATCTTTTATAGACAAATGCAGCACAAATAAAATGCCAGACCAACCTTGCAATCATTCTAAGACATTCTTTTGGGTGAGGGGTGGTGGTGTTTTACGTATTCTATGCGGTGGATGTTTATTTATACATACACATGTAGATAAAAATACACAGGCATTGTGCAGGAATGGGAAGGAAGTTGATGTCACAGGAGCTAGCCCATAGGTCCCTCCATGGCCACCTTTTCCCGTTCAGGGTGTGAGCCATTCATAAAAACTCAAAAGTCAATTTTATCTGAATTGTCTAATTCTGGGCACCTCATTTTAAGAAAGTTGCAAACTAGAGTAAGTACAGAGAATGACAATAAGAATTGTCAGAGGACTGGAAACCAATCCCTATGAAGAAAGGATGAAGTAACTGGACATATTTACCCTTGAGAAAAGGAGACTGAAAAGGGATATGACAGCATTCTTCAGATATCTATTCTTTATCATCCCAGAGTGGAGGACACATGATAACAGGCTCAAACTAAAGGAAGCCAGATATAGGATGAATATCAGGAAAAACTCCTTAATGGTTAGAGCAGTATGACAGTGGAACCATCTGCCTGGGGAGGTGGTGAGCACTTTAACACTGGAAACATTCAAGAGAGAATTAGACAACCATCTGTCATATCTACCGTACTTTGATTCGGATTCCTGCATTGAGTAGGGGGTTGAACTTGATGGCTTAAAAGGTCCTTTCCAACTCATTTATTCTATGAGTCTAACTCTCGTGCCAAGAAAGAAAAGCAGATGTTGATGTATAGAACAAGGAAAGGAAGCCAACGCCTTGAGTTGTAAGAGCTGCTGTTGCTTTCTCTTACATAGGCTTGTTCAGAAGTTAGTATTCTTTTCGCCTATAGAAACCTTTTGAGATCATTAATTTATAGGTTGGCCATAGGTCAAAAGCAGTTAGTACTCAGCCCCAGGAACGTTGACAGAAATACTCCCAAACTGACAGTGGCCTTCTTAAAATATCAGTCTACTTTCGCCCTTCCACTCTCCATTAGCCCTGCTGGTTGTGGCACTTGTGGCAAAGAATCACATTTCACTTCCCTCCCACCCCACACCCACACCAAATTCCAAATTGCAGAAGGAGCACCACCGGGAAAAGGAACTCTAGTGCTGCGGCTTTGTAAGAAGATGACTCTTTCCCAAACAAAGGGTGATGAACAACCAGTGCTGCTGGAAATCCTCCCAACAATACAAGGTTTTAGAGTGAGATGGAATAAAATGCACCATAAACTCCTGACTTGCTTCACGTTCCAAAAATGCACCTGTTCTCATGGGGAGGGGACTTCAATACATCTCCCCCCTCTACTTTCCCCTAACATAAAGAAAAATGGCAGATCCCCAGCCCATTAGACAGGCTTTCTCTCTACCACCCCCTCCTCACACAAATATTTGCTTGTCTCTCCTGCTTTCCATGACCTTGCTGGGCACTCGTCTGCGTTGCACTGACAATTGGCTAATGAACTGTTTTTGTTTTTAATTGCTTACTTAATTATGAAGCACTAGCATAATAGCATTTCTAATTTGTACCATAATTGTATGCAGAGATGAAATGTTTAGTGTCCATCATATTGCTGTCTTGTAATCAGCTCTTGTTCTTGGGGAATTTCTAAAGAGAGACATTCTCTCTAAGGAAGATGGTTTTTCAAAGAGTGTATTTCTTCCTGCGTGCTTCTATATCCTCTTGTTTGCAGGATGCCTGGACTGACTTTTGTAGAGGTGCTTATGGTTTTTATCAGCAGCCTTAGAAGGCTCCCTTGGCAAAAAATGCAGGTCATCTGGGCAGTATCTGGCATTTCACAGGGATAGCAGTGAGCTGTTTTTAAGAGAAAAGAAGATAAAGCAAAGAATTAATTCTCAACAAACAGTTGGACTGTTGGCCCTACATTTCACATGTACACAAGACAACACAAAAGAAATCAAGAAAGAACATTATGGCCACACTGATTTGATGAAAGATCCACTGTGCTATACATTTACCCATGCTAGCGTTTCTACTGAGCAACAGAGAATCAACCTGTTCCACTGCTGTAGTGCAGAAATGCAGATTTCTTGGCGATTTGGGACCAATACTTTTAGCTACACAAAGCCTGTGATCCCACCCTGACAGTAAATCCCTTCTTGGAGACAAGACTTACTTACGAGAAAGCCTTCATAAGCGAAAGCAGCAGGCCATTTCGGAGTCAACAGACACAGATTCTGTATATGACAGAAGAAAGGAAGGGAGAAAAGGAAATAATACTTTTATTTTGCCTCTTCAACAAAAGCAAGAACACTATTTAAAGGGCCATGAGTAGCCACCATAATTCTTGATGATGGAGACTGTCTCTACATGTCCAAACTCTGAAGTCCAATGAAGCCGAGGTTTAATTGCAGGCCTAACAAGAGAGATCAAACCAGAAGAGCCGATCTATGTATATCGCAAAATACAAGCATTGCCTGGCTTCATTGTCAGCCACACAAAGACCTGAAGCCTAAAATCCTTTACTCAGCTAAATTCTTAATAAGTAAACTGCGACTAACCCTCTAATACCAGATTTGTTAAACAACAAGATTTCAGCCCCTGCCATTCATGTACCTTGTTCAAGTAAAATGACTGTTAAGGCTAAGAATCATGAAAGAGTCATTTTATATAGCTGCTAAATTCCCCTCAAATCTCCTTGCAACTTAACGAGTAAAGAAAGCTCAACGTGTAATACCGGCTAATGTGGTTTATGCTCGAAAATACTATCAACCTATCTTTGTGGCTTATCTAAGCCTGGATAATACTTTCGCCTTTATAGCAGGCCCAGCTCCGATTCCCCCCCCCCTCAACTCTTGACTATGTATTTCCTAAAATCCTTTTGCAAAGAGTTAAATTGGATGTGAAATCTGTACGAGGCTGCGGAGTTCTCTTTGTTCTAAGGCTAGCCGGCAAAGTCTTGCCTCTGTATCACTTTCATTGCCCTCTGATTCAGTCTGACAGTGTGACAGAGAAGCAAAGAGAGGCAGCCCTGCGCTGAATGCGGGCCTTTTTCAGCCAAACAGCAGCCTTCGCTCCTGAGCTCCTGAGAAAAAGAAGGATATAATGCGGGTCGCCAGATTCTCTAACAAAGTCCTAACTTTGATGCAGACGGAAGGCCCGGAGAGACGGGTAGGGGTGGGGGGAGACGGACAGTTTGGAAATATGTATAAAAAGATTGCCTCACTTCAGAAGACCTTGAAAGGAACACAAAAGACAGAATGGAGGAAAAGAGCAGGAGACGTGGGAGAAAAAACAGCAGCTGGGATGGTTTTTGGAAGCTGCAACCTTTTAAAGAAATGTGTTGTTAGAAAAGGGTTCATCGTCAAGCCATGGTGCTCCAACACCCAGGGAAAAAAACTAGTTGAAAAGATCCAGGAGTTGTTTTACCAAGGATTTTTTTTTTACCCCCATTGCTTCCCGCCTCCCTTTTAATGCAGCTGATGATAAGGAATGTTTTTGCAAGCTCAGAAAATGGCTCAGTGGTATAACAACCTTTTTCAGAAAGTCCAGAATTCTGATAACATCAACACAACACAATGCTCCAAGATGCTAGAGAACAGAATGAGGGCCTTGTAGTTTGGAAGATCACCCATCCCAGGCTTCACTTTGGTCTGACCATGAGCAACATGTGGGGATGAGATTGTTTTGGCAAAGGGATGCTAAATAGGAGCAAAGCAAGGAAATTTATTTTGGAATCAAGTTACCTCCAACTTCTTCTGATCTGGGATTCAAATTTAACCTGGGACCTCCATGCAAGAGAACTCAGCATCTAGAGGACATGCCGCATTGTGTTTTGTCTGCCCCTTCACTGGAGAATGCCGTTCTCAATGTGTTTTACCTGTGCTCACATTGAATGCTCTAAGAAGCACCCAAAATTATGGGGGAAATATGGAGGAGACTTTCACAAATTTCTTCAGAAGGGGAAGGAATTTGTCCACATTTTGTCCAAAGTGAAATTTAGAATTGAGATTGACAATAGGGTTACCG
The DNA here is from genome assembly GCA_030440675.1 of Furcifer pardalis. Classification (NCBI taxonomy): domain Eukaryota; kingdom Metazoa; phylum Chordata; class Lepidosauria; order Squamata; family Chamaeleonidae; genus Furcifer; species Furcifer pardalis. Next base: position 6,073,254 of record CP126894.1, on the reverse strand, counting down.
TCATTGTCAGTCACCCACATTGCACACACCAGCTTTTGGCAGAGTATGCTGCTCCAGTATGGAGCACATCCACATGCAAAACAAGTTGACATCACTGTAAATGAAGCCACGCATGTAGTGACAGGATGCCTCAAGCCTACACCAATTGAGAAAATATACCCTCTTGTTGGTATCACTCCACCTAAGATCAGGAGAGAAGTAGAAGCGGATGCTAAGAGAACTAAGCAAGAGAATTACCCTTGACACCCTCTGAATGGATATGAACCTCTAGTTGACCAGCTTAGAGCCAGGAAGAGCTTTATGGCAAGAAGAAACATTCTTGAGGGTACACAGGATCAAAACCAAATTAGAAGGTGGAGGAAGGAGTTCACTGGGCAAATATAGCTGAAGATCTGAATTTTCCCTGCATCACTTGGAGGACCCTGAATAGGTTGAGGGTTGAAGTCTCTAAATGCAAAATCAACATGCTCAAGTGGGGGCTGCTGGCAGAGAACAACGGTGTGAAAGTGGAGAGACACAGAGTCCAGTTCATTTATTGGTCTGCCTATTTCTGCCAGAGACATGCCGTGATGAGGACTTGGGTTTGGGTGATATATATATGATGCATTATGCAATGCAAATAATGTATATGGCCAATAATCAAATTGTTACCAACCACTGAAAAGAATTCTGGGGCTTGTGGTCCATTCCCTCCAGAGGTTCAAGCTGGGAGTTCCCTACTTGCAGCTCCACTGTCAACTGGCGTGACAAGAACACTGAAGGGAGTGGAGGCTTGCTAAGTACAGAGGGAGAATGAGCCAGAGATGGTGCTGGATGAGGGTATAGCAGAAAGAGGAAAGGTTCTAGAAGGACTTGGTGGATTGCTGGAGAAGATTAAGATGTCCTTAGTGGAAGTAGTGAGGGAAGAGGAGATGAAGTAGCTTCAGGAGAGAAGGGAGAACATTCTGGTGATTGAAGGTGGGGGTGGTAAGAACCAGCAAACGAGTGTGGAGACAATGGGGAGAAAGAGTCCAGCCTAGCAACGGAGATCGAAGTTGAAGTTGGAGAGTGGACTGTTTCACCACAACCTCCCCACAAGGAGATAGTAGGCACCAACACCAGTTGTCTCCAGGCCCGGGTGGACCTCCATTTTTAAGCCTGATCTCTGGATCAGGGAGGTGGTCCACCTTCAGGTGCCCCAGAAGAAAGCTGAATTGCAATCCTGGAAGAGGAAGCCACATAGGCCTCTTTCCGGAGTGAGCAGGAACAGCAGGCGAAATGGGCTGCTTAAGACCTGAAGACTGAGATAACCCAGGAAGCGTTAGAAAGACCTGCCCCGTGGGGGACTTGTGGGACCAGTTGTACCTATGGTGGGCTGTGGCCATCAGGTGACTCTAATCTGAGGACCATATGGACACACTCTCACCTGATGGCAGTTGTTTCAGTGTCCTTCCAAATATTAATGTTCAAGTTTGTAGCAAGACATGTTTTGTTGTTCAGTCACACAGTCAGGTCAGAGCTTTTGCAACCCAGAGCAAGCTAGGCTCCTCTGTCATCCACCATCCTCCAGAGTCTGCCTATATCAACACCCACCACATCAATTATGCTGTCTAACCATCTCATCCTCTGCCACCCCTTCTCCTTTTTGCCTTTGATCTTTCCTAGCATCAGGACCTTCTGGAGTGAGTCCTTTCTTCTCATTTGGTAGCCAAAGTACTTGAGCTTCAGTTTCAGTATTTGTCCCTCCAAGGAGCAGTCAGGGTTGATTTCCTTTAGGAATGACTGAGTCCAGGAGACTCTCAAAAGTCTTCTCCATTACCACAGTTCGAAAGCATCTATTCTTCTGTGCTCAGCCTTTCTTGTAGTCCAGTTCTCACAGTCATACATCACCATTGGGAAGACTATCACTTTAACTATGTGGACTTTTCCAGTAGGGTGATGTCTCAACTTTTTATTATGCTGGCTAAATTTGAGCAAGATGTGTAGTGAGTCCCATGGAAGAGAGGTCAAATGAGCCAACATGCAGATATAGGTATAGCATTAGAGGGGAAGGAGAGCCAGATTTGTAAAATGTTTAAGAAATTAGTTTATGTTTAAAATGCTAATTTTGGCAGGCCAGGGTCAGGACATTATCCCCAGAGTTTACAAGAACCAATGTCTAAATCCCCAACCACTCCTAAATTCTTTAGTAGGTTCCAGCTCTTTGAACCTGCCTTGTTTGAAGGACTCTGGGAATTGTTGTTTGAAAAAGGATGGCTGCCAAGCTCTGGATGAAACTGAACCAGGGATGGTGTTCAAGCCCCTGAGAAGGAAAAGCCTACGGAGAGTTTTTGCTACAAGAACAACTGACCCAACCCTTTAAAGCCAATCCAGGAAGCGCTTATGGGCAGAAGCCGATAACATTTTCTTGAGCAGTAATTACAGCTGGCTCGGTCAATACACCTTGGGTAGGCCCACATTCAATTCCACAAATGCACCCACCAGCCTCTCTTTATGGATTCATAGCATGCCACAATTCAAATTAATATTTAAGCACAGAAGTCTTCTTCCAGAGTAATTGCTGCATTTGAGAAAGGCCTAATTTAATTATTTTTTCACCTCTGTCGTTTGATATATTCAGGATAACTATTTTCTCTGCTCCTCAAATATTGTAGAAAGGATTTGCTCCCAGGGCAGGTATTCTGTTTGCTAAGTTTTATTCCTACGATAGGTACATTTGATGAGCAAATTAAGAAGAAGGGAAAGGTGCCTGGGGAAAAGGGGAGGTAATGATTTGAAGTTGAGCGAGGTTATATTGATGTAAATGTTCATTCTGGACTGGAAGGAAGGCATGACAGGTTCACACATGCGTGGTTTCTCAAAGGCAGCATCAAGAAGACTTAATATGCATGAATGAACCATTCATCACAGATCAAAATTCACAGCTGGTCCATGCTCAGAATTTTGTTCCCCATGTATTGTGTCCAGTGCTGGGAAAATCTTAATGGTGCTGCTGCTGATTCCATCATCACTATATCTTTATTCCTTGGAAAAATCCTTCTTAACCCCAGCTGTTATGAGGATTGCAGCTAAACTCAGAAAGGACAGGAGGACCTAGGAAGAGGTGACAGGTGATGTTGCCAATACCCTCCAAAAGTCCGGGGTTTTGACCAGTGTTGAGAGGCAGGGCATGAGTCATCAATCCAAGCACAACCCGCCTCAGGTTGGGTGCAAAATGTGGGACACACCTGTATATTCCTTTGACACACCCACTACAGGTATTGTACATAGGGTATCACCTGTTTTTCCCAACTTGGTGCCCTCCAGATGCATTGACTGTGTGAAGAAACTGAGAAATTAGGGAGCAGGGGAGGGGCATGATGATGATGATTTTTTTTCATGTCCAGGTCCAACTTTGAACTGCCAAAATGAAGCCACCTTCTTGGCTTTGTCTTTGGCCAAAATTAAATCCTCATCATTACATATTTCCAGTAGTAACCAGCAGACCAATAAATGAGCCGGATTCTGTATCTCTCCACATTCACACCGCGTGTTGTCCAGCAGCAGCCCCAACTTGAACATGTTGGTCTTCCATGTAGGGACTCCACCCCTCAGCCTGTTCAGAGCCCTCCAAGTGACGGAGGGGATGTTGAGTTCCTCAGCCTTGTTTTAGGTTAGTTTTTGCTTTAAAAATAAGTTAGTTTTAATGCTTTAACTGAATGGAGTTTTTAGCTGTAGCTCTCTCTGCTCCTCCCCCCTCTTTGCCATTAATGCAAGTTTTCTTGGATCACAGCACTGACCCTGAGAGAAAAGCGGGCTGCAGAATAGACAGACAGAGAGATCAGTTTGTTTCCTTCTAACACCTCTCGGCTCCTTTTTTGAGTATTTGCCCACAAACACACACTGATCCAGTTTAATAAAAGGAATTTGGTGGAGGAGACCAGCCTGTTAACATGGTGTTCTGGATAAGGGCAAGTCGCTGATTTGTATAATAACATTATAATCCCTCTGAATTAGACTGCTTCCCCGTTCGTTATTCATTCTAACACCCTGTTCCTATTTTATCCTTAGCGGCACGATAATCTTATTTATGCAATTACATTTATCTGAATGACCTGAGGGATACCCAAAACATTCAAATAACCAAATGCTTTGGATAACAGGGCGTGTTGTTTATAGAGGGTGACAAAGGCACTGTGCGAGACACACTGCAGAATACACTGACACCTCTGGAAAAAAGAAATTCGTAGGCCCCCCTTTGCTGCCTAATGTTGGCTGTTTAGCCTCTTCCAAACATCTGCCCATTTCCTCACCTACTTCCCATCTGAGCTTAACTGAAAGGTCACCGGATTTCCATTCCACACAGGCAGTCAATGCCTTTCATAGGTCCAGTTCAGAAGGTGCTGTGGTGGCTCAGTGGTTAAGAAGCTCGCCTTGTTAGCTGGAAGCGGAAGTAAAATACGCCCATTCGGGCATGTTTTACTTCCACTTCCTGGAGCAACGAGGGCTTCGCGGGCCGGATGAATTCGCGTCGGGGCCACACCCAGCCCCCGGGCCTTACTGACCAGCTCCCTGAACCACATGATCAGCCCATGGCCCAAAAAAATTGGGCACCCCTGTTCTAGAGTAATGTGTCTAATTCTGGACACCCACACTTTAAGGATGCCAACAAACTGGGACAGATTCAAAGGAGGGCAACAAAGGAGGGAAACCAAACCCTATGAGGAAAGACTGAAGGAACTGGGAATGTTTAGACAAAGGAGACAGAGAAGGGATATGATAGCACTTTTTTAATCCCCAAATGTTGTCAAGAAGAGAGACGAGGGAGCTGTTCTTGACTATCCCATGATAATGGGTTCAAGTTTAAAGAATGCCAGATATAGGCTGAGTATCAGGAAAAACATCCTAACTGTTAGAGCAGTATGACAATAGAACCCATGACCTCGGGAGGTGGTGCGTGCTCCAACACTGGAAGCATGCAAGAGAGAATTGGGCAACCATCTCTCAGACCTTCTTTGATTTTTGGATTCCTGTTTTGAGCAGGGGTTTGGACCCAATGGCCTCACCGCCCTTCCAATTCAACTATTCTATAATCAAGGGCAGCCAGTGATGGATGCAACTGTTATTATTAACAATTTTAACATTTTTTTTTAATTGATAGCCTTGTTCTTCTGTGCAAGCATATCAAACAATAAAGAAAGCACACAAAGACAAAAGAAAGACAAAAACATTGTGGAGCCATAAAGACTAAATACTGTACTATATGTTAGTAACTTCAGCTTTCATGGATCAAGTCCACTTCTTCAGACTTCTTTTTAAGTGAGACTAAATTTAATTTAAATTTAATTTTAAGTAAGACTTAATTTAACTGCAGTGGCTCAAGTGGTTAAGACACTGAACTCGTTGATCGGAAGATCAGATTTTGATTCCCAGGTACTGCATGATGGAGTGAGCTCCTGTCTCTGTCCCAGCTCTTGCCAACGTAGCAATTCAAAAGCAAGAAATTGCTAGTAGATAAATAGGGACCACTCCAGTAAATAGTGTTCCGTGCACTCTGGTGTTGAAGCATGCCTGCCACATGTCCACGGAAACATCTGCAGACTCACACAACACTGGTTCTATGGCTATAAACAGAGATGAGCACTGAACCCTAGAGTCAGATACGACTGGCTTTCGAACAAGAGCCACCTAATTTAACAAATTAATCTCCTTCCTTCCTTCCACAGGATCTCAGAGCAGGCAGCAATGCTCTACAAAACAATTTTAAAACGTAAGGTATTTAAAACAAGTTAAAATTCAAACAGTTTAACATCAAAAGAGTAAAACATCAAAGCACTAAAAACACAAAAACCACTGTACTAAAATCTTTGTAGGCCATGATCCTCAATCCTCAAAGGGCTCTAATAAATAAGTATGCCTTGACTTGGCGCTGAAATCATGCCAACATCCCAGGTCTCAAAAGTAACTGAAAATATTGCTCTACCAAATGGAGGCTGGAGTGGTTGGGGGAAATGGTAACAAGCCACCAATTTTTGAGCAAAAAAATAATAATAGTTTGATTTAGTAACTTGTGCAGATCACTCAATGCTAGTGAAATTTCATCAAATCAGGACACCCATGTAAACCATAACCCAACTCAACCTTGTGTTCAGTCATCACACGTTGGAGGAGCTGTAGTAGCCCTATCCCCTCTGTCGTTATTTTCTTTAACATCTACAGAGAGAAGGCACCTCAAGGGCGAGTAGACCATACTGCCAGCAATTCAATTGTTAACTAACCTGACCACCCTGAGGACTAACGGACTTGGTTCCAAAGTCCACAGGGAAGGGTGATGGTCCCCAAGTGGATTAAATTCCACCTGAATCCCTCTTGATGCAGGACAGCAGGTTCATCAATACTGGCCTTGGGATGAGGATGACTTTGCGTTCCAAAAGGGCTCAGGTGCAGTGGTACGGGCGCGTTTTACTTCCGCTTCCAGGAGCGACGAGGGCTTTGCGGGCTGGACGAATTGTTGTTGGGGGCCGTACCCGGCCCCCAGCCCTTAGTTTGGGCACCAATGAGCTACAGAAACCAGGGTAGAAAAAGATTCGTTTTTAGCTGCAGCAACATGGTGCCTCTCCGTCCTGCCCGTTTACATGTGGACTGGACTGACCACAGTAAACATTATTTACTGTCAAAGAGAAGAAGAGCAAAGTCCCATTTGATGTGCTTCTCCCATCCAAATGGGAAGAGACATTTGGATCTTAATTAAACACTTTCTCTGATCATCTGTGAACAGCTAGCATAGCTCTATTATTGTGTTGTTGTTTTTAAAGGCAAAAGATGTTAATGTATAAGTTGTTTTTCCCTAAACTAAAACCTCAGTATTCAGGTTAAATTGCCATGTTGGCACTTTCCAATACATAAGTAGGTTTTGGGTTGCAGTTTGGGCACTTGGTCTCTAAAAGGTTCGCCCTCCCTGGCATAATATCTTGATCTTTTTGACTTGCGATTGTTCTTCTTCACTACTCCTCTGTACTAGCTAAAAAAATCATATTAAAATTTACCTCCTTCTGCAACTTGGCTTGCTCCATGTGTATGGGACTATAACACTGCATCACAAAAATTAAAATAAAATAAATATTGTCTGCTACTTGGTCTAATCTGTGTGTCCTATACTAAATCAAGTGCACTGAAACCACATCTGAAGTCTGATTCTGCCTAGAACGTCAGGATCTTAAGTTAGAAAATATCACCCTCTTAGTTAGGTTCTTGTGTTGATCAGGCAGGGTATATTTGCCACAAATGTAGCAAAAATTACCTGGTTTATTAACACAGCTGCACCTACTCATCTTTATCTCAAAACAGACTCACTATGGCCTAGCTGTACTATCCAGTAAGATGGTTTCGCACTAGAGACAAGCATTTGGTCCATCTCACTTTATATACCTATTTGTGATGTCAGCTCACTGATTTGCCCATACATGTCCAGCGGCTGCTAGAACATGCATGCCACCAGGGGATGTGATTCAGCTGAGGTGGCATCAGGCATAGTGGTAGCTGCAACTGTTACAATGTTCCCATGTAAAAAATACATTACCCAATTACCAACCATTTGAACAACTATAGCACGCCTTAAAATCTGTACATGATAGGCAAATTCTGAGTTCAGATTTGGAATCAGCACACTCGATATGTAAATCACATGTGTTATTCCCAGTATAAAAATCATTGTTGTGCAGTGTAATCAGCAGTCCAGGCCACAGGTAGATTACATGCCAAACTCTCCCCAATTTTAAAAAAAAGGCATCAGCAAAGGAATTGTTTTACATCATGCAAGGAAGGGGAGGAATGATACATGGAACTTCTTTGCTCATTGATGCAATCAAAACACCAAGGAGTGATTATAACATGTGCTCCCTTGACACAGACTTTTATTTCATGCAAATGACAATGATTAAAATTCAAATACTTTTTCCCTATTTTCACACAGCATAATCAATGTGAAGTACTGTGTAAAAATTGCATCTCTCCATAATCGTGATTTTTGACCAAGTCAAGTGCCACTGCTAGAATCCTAATCCAGACTTGTGATTCAATTATCATTTGGAGACTTTCTAAATTCAAATTAAGCTTGCAGAAGCAAGCAAGCAAGAATCAAATCAATATCAATGTGAAGTCCTGGGTCTTCTTCAGAGTAATACATTTTACTTGGCATAAACTTGCATAGATTGTGACCCCCACAGTCCACAAGAACTTATGTCCAATAAAAAATGTTAGGGCCCAATTCTAGCTAGTTAAGATAGCTGAGGTAGGCTAGGCTAACATGAATTCACTTGAGGCTATTCTGAATCCAAACCTCACACAACCTAAGGATGTTGGAAATTATTATTTAGGGCTACTATCATCCTGGCTTAATTTCACATCAATTCTAGTAATTAGTAAAATATGCTGAAGCTTATCTGTCAACATAGTCTTCCATACATGATTGTTATGAGCATGAAAGGTGAGGACTGACCATTTATGCTATACCCTGGGTCGATGGAGACATGGAAAGTCTTAAAATGTCACACAGATGGGTACTGTACCTTTTCACCCCTATTTTGAGACACCATGGGCCTTTATTTATTTGTATCAGAGTGTTGCACACTTTAAAATTGTGGGTGTATAAAATGTAGGTAATTATGGAGATAAATTAAACGCTGGTAAAATTCAAAACAAATAAAAATGTTATAATAGAATATTTTTGACCAGAAGCAGTCTATATAGTCCTATGTGACCTGTTTCTCAGCAATTACACAACACACAGGCAATAATGTTCCATCTTGACCCTGGTCTATTCCCAGGCTAGTCAGATTTGATCCAGCAGTAGGGTTGGCTGATTGGTTGGTTCGCTGACTGATTGATTGGTTCGCTGACTGATTGATTGGTTCACTGACTGATTGGTTGGTTTGCTGGCTGGCTGACTGGTTGGATGGCTGACTCCTTTCACTCAAAAATTTATTAAAATCAAAATTAATTTTGAGGGGAAGAGAGAAAAGCAACAATAAAATAAAAATAAAAAATATTCGGTTGAAAGTAAGAAGGATAAAAAACCAGAACTAAATCAGATAAATCTAAAGCCTACTGTACTTTACAATAATTTAAAAGAGACAGAATAAGATAAGAAACTTATCAGTATAATCCTTGGAATTCTACTACCTGGGGACCGGTACAAATGGCCAGGCTGGCCAGAGATTATGGAAGTTACCTCTGAGGTGTGTCTGGTTGAAGAAAGCTAGTCTTTAACAATACCCTTGAATTGCAAAGAGTTTATATTACAAAAAAAAAAAAAACAGAAGTATGCAGCCTAGTGGCTTTTTTTCTAGGCAGTCTGTGGTTGCTTGTTGTCCTAAATATACAAGAACATCCTTCTTACAAGCCCCGTTTTTTTAAAGTCTTCCCAGTATCCCTACATACATCTTTCTATCCTTTTTTCTATCCCTGTCTTGCTCACTGGCAACTCCAGGGCAGATACTTCTGGGCTTTGCCTCTTTGTATTCCACCAAAGCACATTTTTCAATTAAAACAGATTTGTGCAAATTATTCTGGAGGCACCACAAATCTCCTTGCATGGTTAAAGTTGATTAATCGGGGATGGGAAGTGAAAATTAAAAAATGTCAATAGCTCACAAAGGAAGAGGAAAAGGAGGGCAGAGAGAAAAGACCCTCTCAAGGGCCCTTAAGCTAGAAAGAAAACTCAACTGGCTTGGGAAACAGCCTCCCCACTTTCACAAAGGTGGTGGTGGGGGATGAGATTAGAAGGAGCTGAGGCTGCAGTCCTAGATGTCAACAAAACCAGAACTTGGGTAAGTTTCTGCTCTTTTTTTACTGAAATTTGTAAAATCCCTCATTTCCAACACTTTCAAGAGCCCTAGTAGCGAAGGATGGGGAATTCTGGGAGTTGTCATAGAAATAAGTAATTTTGCCCAGTCTCTGGTCCTACTGAAGAAGAAGAAAAATGTGGACTAAACCACAGGTTAAACTCAACTCCTTCTCACCTAGAGTAGACCACTTAGGCCAGTAAGACTTCCATAAATCTTAACTGATCAAGTCCCATCATTCAATGAGGTGACTCAAATTAGGAGAAACAATTGGATTTATCCCCACTTGATGCACAAACACCTGTTTGCATCAGGAAAACAATATTCAAAAATATCCACATCTTTGAGATTAAAAGGTAGACATTTAAAACTAATATGAATAATCTATTGTTACTGATAGCTGTAGGAAGTTGTATTGTTATGCCTGCTTCTCTGTCATTCTGCTTGAGCACATCCCCTTTAATATGTTGACCTTTACATTTGGTATATATAAGCCATGCCAGGAACTTTCACTCCTTGTCTGAAGAAGTGGACTTGATCCACGAAAGCTAACAATAAAAATATAGCAGTTAGTCTTTAAAGTGCTACAGTGTTTTTTTATTTTTGTTTTCTAATATTCAGAAAGATATTCACATATTACTATGTGGAAAGAAAAAGAGAAAAACAAGAGAACAAATAAATATTGTAAGCTGCCCAGAGTAAGTAAGTAAGTAAGTAAGTAAGTAAGTAAGTAAGTAAGTAAGTAGGTAGGTAGGTAGGTAGGTAGGTAGGTAGGTAGGTAGGTAGTAGTACCCTGTCAGAATGTCTAAGGAGACATTCAGTGTCAACAGTGCTGAGATGGGATAAGGTCAAACAAGACAATCCACTTTACACATAGCTTGAAGTGGACCTTCTCAAGTGGTGAAAGATGTCTATTTCCCATCGCTTTCACTCTACTCTGCATCTTGCATTTCAGTTACAGTTGTACCTTGCTTAAAGAGCATAATGTGTTCCACAGGATTGCACTTTAAGTGAGTTTGCTCTTTAAGCGAAGTAAAGGTAAAGGTTTCCCTTGCTCAAAAGCCAGTCATATCCGACTCTAGGGGTCAGTGCTCATCTTTGTTTCTAAGCTGAAGAGCTAGCGCTGTCTGCTTCTGCAGACGTTTCCATTGTCGTGTGGCAGGCATGACTAGACACCGGAGCACACGGAACGCTGTTACCTTCCCACCGAAGTAGTCCCTATTTATCTACAGTACTTGCAATTTCTTGCTTTCGAACTGCTAGGTTGGCAGGAAACACCATTGTAAATGACCAATTGTGGGGAGGATTATGAACCCTGATTTATTTGTTAAGCGAGTTTTTGGTTGGTTTTATTTGTTAAGCGAAGCAAACATTCAGAGAAAATTCTGCTCTTTAAGCGAGTTACTCTTTAAGCGAGACACTCTTTATGCAAGGTTTGACTGTATTTCATTTCATTTATTAGACTTGTGTCAGACTTCAGGCGTCTCTGTAATGGCCCTCCCACTCATGCTCCTGAGCATATGCTCATTTCTGAAACATATTTAACCCTTACCTTTCAACTTTGAGAGATCTAAGCCGCTTTTAAAAAGGATTTACTGAGCTCTGGCAGTAGATCAGAACAAGGGAGGCTTCTTCTTGAGGTAGCATAGCGTAGGGGTGTGTGTGCTAATCAAAGAAAAACAACCTTCAAAGAGAAACAGTTGCTTTATTCCTCAGGTTCATTGTAGCAAAGTCTATGGAAAAAATGTAGATTAAAAGGTCATAACAAAGAATCAGTCCAATAAGAACAATCCAAGTATCTTTAGGTAATCATAGTGAAAAGGAGAAAAAATCCAATAAGCCAAACTGAGGTCTTAGTCCATTGAGAAACAAAGACGAACTAACTAACTTCTCTGCAAAAATGGGGAATCTGCAGTCAGGTGATTTAGCTTTAGCCAATCAGGTAACAGAGAATACCTTTCTCAAAACAATGGATTGTTTTCACACATGTGGAGCTGCAGCTCTGCAAGCTGGAAAGATAAGAAATACTGGAAAACAGGCAGTCTTGTGACACCAGTCCATGAGGCAGAGAGGGACAAAGGATTTCTGAGCCCTATCTATGAGGCCTATCTAGAAACTGCGATTTGCAAGCCTTGGGAAACATGAGAAAAATGTGTCATTTCCTGACAACTTGTATGCCGCTTTGCTAGACGGTAGATCCTTGTTTTGTGATTGGTTGGCAAGGGTAAACACAAGCCTCATTTTCTCCTCACTTGTTGTGTCATTACCAGTGTCCACTATTACTCTTGCCCCACTCCCTCCCAATGCTGGGAGGCTCACTTTTGGAACACCTGAAACTCTGAGTAGGTAGTACTGTAGTCAGTATGTCATCCTGCACCTTGTAGCAACCTGGAAACCTCTCAAACATTGAGAGCCCGGACAAAAATATGGAGAGAATGAATAAGTGGGAGCATATGGCATTAGTTTGGTTTATTCTTATTCTTACCCCCTTTTCCAATAAACAGAGTTCGTATTGCCTAAAAAGTGGTTTATTGTGCTCAGTGCATAATGAAAAAGTGACAGTCAATCTGTTAATTCCAGGATTTAAAAAAACCTAACCAATTTCTAATCAAGATTATACAGGAAAATCCACACTCAGGCTTTCCCCCCACAAAAGAAAGAAGCATAACTAATCTAGGGGATCCTGAATAAGCTTACTTGAAGTATGGCCCCCTTGGTAACTCGGAATCCCACTCAGCACCAGAATTGGACTGCCTCTCTCTAATTTCTGTGCCTTACCGTGGGTCCTGGCTTCCTGGATTAGCATATAGCTAATGGGAGTCAAAGGTTTATGTAAACATGCCCTCTTCTTAGAAGAAAAAGAAAAAAAAGCTTGCTGTTTCTAGGAGCTGGATATGAGGAGGCAGAAACTCCACTCCAGGTGGTTAAATCAAAACATCATCCTGGTGGCCTTGGAAAGCTCCACAAGTTACACCTGCTATTGAGCAACTTGGAAGAAACAGAGCCTTTGCAAAAATACTAACCTATACTAATACAACTGTCTCTAAGCCTAGAACATTCCATATTGAATAACTTGTGATGCTATTTCATTACACTTGCTCAGCCTCATTATCTTCTCAGAAATCACATAAGCAAGGAGGAAAAGAATATGATGCAGATAAGAGGCATTTTCTTGAATCTTTACTTTGACCCTGGTTTTTACAGCATATTCTTATGTTCCAGAACATTCAGGCTGATGGTATTTTCCCCACTATAGAATACTGGAGGTGGTGGGTATGACAGAGACCTCTATTTGTTTCTAACTAGGCCTCATCTACAGTCCTGTGTCCAGTTCTGGACACAACGCTTTAAGAAGGATGTCAACAAACTGGAACAAGTTCAGAGGAGGGTAACAAAGATGGTCAGGAGAAACCAAGACCTAGGACAATGATGACAAACCTTGGCACTCCAGGTGTTCTTGGACTTCAGTTCCCAGAAGTCCAAGTCCCTGTGAATCCACACAAATGGGTTTACTATGTGCAGTAAACTCATTTGTGTGAATTCACAGGGACTTGGGCTTCTGGGAATTGACATCCAAGAACACCTGGAGTGCCAAGGTTCGCCATCATGGTCCTATGAGGAAAGACTAGAGGAACTGGGCATGTTTAGCCTTGAGAACAAGAGACCAATAAGGGATATGATGATATCACTTTTCAAATACAGTACAGTATTTGAAAGATAATCATAAGGAGGAAAGGCAGTTATCTCTCCTCAGTCATCCCAGAGTGCAAAATATGTAATAATGGCCCTTTCCAACTCAGTTATTCTATGATTCTTGTAATTGCATAAATTCATACCCAGGATTTTTGTTCCAAAATAGACTCTGGAGATACCAAAACGCCCATGTTCACAGCATGTTTGTGCATATATGAAACTGTTAAATTTGAATCAGCCCTTTGCTCTATCTAGTTCAATGCTGCTTACTTTGACTGGCAGCTTCAGCTCTTCACACATTCAATCATGCAATATCAAAACTCTGCCTGGAAATCTCGGGTCTTCTGAGGTGGGGGTGGGCTCTCTCTTCTCTGCCTCTCAATTCCCTGCTGGAGTGCCAAGGGTCATCACTGTGGGAGTAAACCCTACTGCCAGTGACCCAACACCAATCGTCAGGCGGTGGTTAACTAATCTGACCCCCCTGAGGACTGATGCCCTTGGGTGGCAAAGTCTACAGGGAAGGGTGATGGTCCCAAAGTGGATTAAATACCACTTGAATCCATCTTGAGGGAAGGCAGCACCTTCTTCAATACTGCCTGGTGGACTTTGTGTGCCAAAAGGGCTCAGGACCAGAAAGTGATTTGCAGAACTGCATCAATTTGATGGGTGTCATGCCGTGATGAGGAAGGCTAATGGAAGGCCATTGCATTATATTGTTTCCAAACCAAGCTTTGTGGCTGATCGCCATGATGATAGCCAATATTCAGAATCAGATACAGCCCTTTAAGTAGAAAAGAAGCTTGTCCTGTTATGTCTGGATGTCAAAATTGCCAAACAACCTCCATCACCCTTGTCACTGCCAGGAGATCTTGGTGCTTGTTTCATATTTCTCCTCGTACGAGTCTCGATAAAACCATTATCAGGGAAATTCAAAAGGGAGCCTAAAACCAGCGTAGCTAATTTAGGCTAATTAGTATGGCGGAAGCTGAGCCTGATACTTCAGAGGTTCCCATGCCCTGCCGTACCTCCACCTGACCGAATTTGCCCAGCATTAGACCCAGGGGGCAGTGCCAATTATATCATAACCTCTTCAAATGCCGAGCCACTCTAGCTAATTTTATCCTATTAAACAGGCGGAAGGATTCAGAAGAAAGGTTCTCCCCCGAAAGCTTCAATTACTGGTGTCCCTGATTACCATCTCAACAATCCTATATGCTATAGTTAAATACTTCTCTCTTCCTCCCTACTCTCTCTTTTTATTTGCTTTCTTGATTGAGATGAAAAGCCAGTATTAAGTGCATGTCTTTTCAACTCTAACGAGTGACATTAATAAAGAATTGAAGGGGAGCAGGGGAAAAAAGAGAAATCTCTTTTGTTATTAGCGCAGTTAATCAAAGTCAAGTTTAGAAGTGTTCAGAGACAAACATGATCAACGGGAGAGGAATAAACATTTCACAGCAACTTAGCATTTTTGGCTGCCAAAGGTAAACCCCTTTGATTGATGTTCTCTCTCTCTCTTTATTTGCTTTTATGATGTGCCCAAAGTAGGATAGCTTCAGCTTCATCATTTTTGCCTCTAGAGACATTTCAGACTTGACTTCCTCTAGGATCCCCTTATTTGTCCTTTTTGGCAATCTAGGGTATCTCTAGCACTCTCCTCCAGCATCGTATCTCAAATGAATCAATTTATTTCCGCCTCCTCCTCCTGCCATATCTGAATCTGAATATTGGCTATCCACATGGCGATCAGCCATGAAGACTGTCCTGAGAATATAATGCAGTGGCCCTTCATCTGCCTTCCACGTTGGAGCATGACACCCATACCACTGATCCAGTTCTGTGAGTCACCTTCTGGTCCTGAGCCCTTTTAACACCCAAGCCGTTAGTCCTCAGGGTTGCCAGGTTAACCACTGCCTGACACTCGGCATTGAGTTGCTGGCAGTATGGTCTACTCCAGTGGTGGTGAACCTATGGCATGTGTGCCAGAGGTGGCACATGGAGCCATCTCTGTGGGCACCTGTGCAGTCACCCCAACACAGAGTTCACCCCACTCCCTCTGCCCAGCAGCCCAATGGGAGCACTTCCTCCCTCCCCCAACACAGAGTTCACCCTGCCCCTGTGCCCAGTAACCCAATGGGAGCATTTTCTTCCTCCCCTGTTGCTATGTTGGCA
Organism: Furcifer pardalis; assembly: GCA_030440675.1. Lineage (NCBI taxonomy): Eukaryota > Metazoa > Chordata > Lepidosauria > Squamata > Chamaeleonidae > Furcifer > Furcifer pardalis. The sequence continues at coordinate 6,057,589 of CP126894.1, read as the reverse complement.
CTTTGCGATAAATAAATGGGGTTTGGGTTGCAGTTTGGGCACTCGATCTCTAAAGGGTTCGACATCACTGGTCTACTCTGTTACCATATCTCAAATGAACCAGTTTATTCCCTGATAGCTTTCTTTACTTGCCAGCTTTTGCACCCATACATGGTGAGTGGGAATCAAAGAGGGGAATGTTCTTGGTCTTGGCCTCCAGTGTTATGTCCCTACACTTAATGATCTTTTCTCATTTCTTCAGATGCAACATAATGTGCAATATATAACTCAATACTTAAGAACTTTCTTTTGAAACAGTTTTAAAAGCCAACTTTGAAAACTATTATTTAAAACCATAATTTTCCAGCCACCCATTGAAAACTATTGTGAACAAGAATGGAACCAGTGGGAAAAGAGTTCCATAGTCAAGACGATGCCATAAAAAGACTTTGTCTTGTATACTATCAACCAAGCTTCTCAGCCTACATGAGACATACAGTACATCAAGACCACCATCGAAGATTTCTCTTTACATGAGAAGAAGCAGCCTTTCTGATATACTGGCTTCACTGCATCTCATTCTTTTTGTTTTAACCAACAGAACCTTTTCCCTCTGGATTGAAGTACCAACTGGTTTCCTCTGGCCCATTGTTTTCATGGCATTCACAGGCCATTCTATAAGGAATGGGGCCAAAAACATTTTCTCATTTTGCAAAATTAGCATTCATGTAGCTCTCCATGAGAGCTACATATTTGGGGAGTATGTTAAATGAAAATTGGGATCCCAAGGTAGAAATTAAAATACAAATTTGTTGTTGTTCAGTTGCACAGTCGATTCCAACCCATTGCGACCCCATGGAACACTGTCCGCCAGGCACTCCTCTACTCCACCATCCCCCTCAACTCGCTCAGCTCTGTGCCCATTGTGTCCACAATACCATCTAGCCATCTCATTTTTGGCCTTCCCCTTCTTCTTTTGCCCTCCAGCCTTCCCAGCATCAAGGCTTTCTCAAGCGAATCCTCTCTTTTCATTTGATGTCCAAAGTACTTTAGCTTCATCTTTACTATTTGACCTTCAAGGGAGCAGTCAGGGATGATTTCTTCTAAGATTGACCTATTTGTTCTCCTTGCTGTCCAGGGGACTCTCAAAACTCTCCTCTGACACCACATTTCAAAGGCATCTATTCTTCTGCGCTCAGCTTTCCTAATGGTCCAGCTCTCACAACCATACATTGCCACCGGGAATACCATTGCTTTGACTATACGAATTTTTGTTTACAATGTGATGTCTCTACTTTTCACTATGTCCCCCAGGTTTCTCATAGCTTGCCTCCCAAGAATCAGTCGCCTTTTTATTTCATGGCTGCAATCTCCATCTGCAGTGAGCTTTGATCCTAGGAAAGTAAAATCTGTCACCGCTTCTACTTCTTTCGCATCTATTTTCCAGGGACTGATAGGGCCTGTTGCCATTATCTTGGTTTTCTTGATATTGAGTCTCAAGCCAGCTTTTGCACTTTCTTCTTTCAACCTAATCAGGAGCCTCTTTAGGTCCTCTTCACTTTCTGCCATTAGGCTGGTATCATCTGCATATCTCAAATTGTTGATGTTTCTCCCAGCAATTTTGATCCCAAATTGTGATTCCTCCATCCCTGCATTGCGCATTATGTGCTCTGTGTATAAGTTGAATAAGCGGGGTGACAAAATGCAGCCTTGTCTTACTCCTTTTCCTAATTCCAAACCACTCTGTCCTTCCATATTCTGTCCTAACTGTTGCTTCTTGATTCATGTACAGGTTTCTCATGAGGCATATAAGGTGTTCTGGTATTCCCATATCTTTAATTACTTGCCACATTTTGTTGTGGTCTACACAGCCAAAGGCCTTAGTGTAGTCAATGAAACAGAAGTAGACTTGTTTCTGATATTCCTTTGTTTTTTCTATGATCCATCTTATGTTGGCAATGTGGTCTCTAGTCCCCCTGCCTCTTCTGAACCTCGCCTGCACTTCAGGTAATTCTCTCTCCATGTGCTGTTGCAGTCTATCCTGTATTATCTTGAGCATCACCTTGCTAGTGTGTGGGATGAACGCAATTGTTCGATAATTTGAACATTTTTTGGCATTACCCTTTTTGGGGATTGGAACGTATAGTGATCTTTTCCAATCCTATGGCCATTGTTGTGTTTTCCAAATCTGCTGGCATATAGAACGTAATAATGTAATTTGATTCCATCATTTTAGGGTTTTGAAAAGTTCAACTTGGATACCATAATCTCCACTGGCTTTGTTGTTTGTAGTGCTTTTTAGGGCCTTTCTGACTTCACTCTCTAGGATGTCTAGCTCAAGTTCAATTTCCTTATCATTGAAGTTATCAGGGATGTTGAGGTCCTTTTTGTAGAGTTCCTCTGTGACTCTTTCCATCTTTTCTTAATCTCTTCTGCAACAGCTATCTCCTTGCCCCTTTGTCCTTTATCATGGTCATTTTTGCTTTAAACTTTCCCTTGATTTCCCCATTTTTTAAAAAAAGATCTCTAGTCCAACCCCTGATATTGTTTTCCTCTACTTCTTTGCACTGTTCATTCAGGTAGGTTTCCTTATCTCTCCTTGCTTTTCTTTGAAATTCTGTGTTCAAGTGATTGTATTTAATCCTTTCTCCTTGACCTTTTGCATTCCTTCTTTCCTCTGCTATTTTAAGAGCCTCATCGGACAGCCACTTAGCTTTCTTATGCTTCTTTTCTTTTAGTATGGTTTTCCTTGCTGCCTCCTGCATGATGTCCCGCATCTCTGTCCAGACGGCTGCTAAGGATATCATGGGTTGACCATGTCACTAATGTAGAAGTACTGCACTGAATGAATAAAGAACAAGAACTGTTTAAGACCATTAAGGAAAGGAAGCTCCCATACCTTGGCCATATCATGAGGAACAACATAAAGTATAGAATACTCCAACTCGCTCTGCAAGAAAAGATTCCTGGGAAGAGAGGAAGCCCTGGATGTAGACAGACCTCATGGCTGAAGAACCTGAGAGAGTGGTGTGGCATGTCCTCGGAAGAATTATTCCAAGGAGTTAAGTACAGGAAGAGTATTGCCAGGAAGATAGCCAATATCTGAAATGATAGAAGAAGAAGAAGAAGAAGAAGAAGAAGAAGAAGAAGAAGAAGAAGAAGAAGAAGAAGAAGAAGAAGAAGAAGAAGAAGAAGAGGAAGAAGAAGAAGAGGAAGAAGAGGAGGAGGAGGAGGAGGAGGAGGAGGGCGGCGGCTCTCCTTGAGCTGAACCTTAGGGCGAGTGCCATCTCCAGTGGCCATGCAAGCTAGTGATTTTGGGAACATTCATCCCCACAAAAAGTAACTTTTCCAAGTTCTGCTCTGCGTATCCAGGCTGCAGCCAATATATAGACAATCTCCAAGACAATATTGTGAGCTAGAGCTGTGTCAATGTCACATCAATTAAATAAATCACTTTTGATTTTGTTGTTCCTTTCATGATGCCGATTCCAAGGTAAAAACATCACAACCAAAGACAGCAGCGTGCATAAAGACTTCAAGGAAGAATGTGTGTGTGATAGGGTTGAGATTCGAAATGAGAGCTAAATGCATCCTGGTTGAGAGTTGTCAGTGTTTCACACAACCCTGTGGGCAGGTGCCAACTGGGTTTTATTTTGTGCTGCCATCTGCAAAAGCCCAAAACCCAGGGAAGGGAAGATATATTTATACTTGGCTCTCCAGAAGTGCAAAGTTCAGTATAGGGCCAGTGGTGGGATGTCAAAATTTTAATACCCCACTGTGACATCATCACCGTGTGGACGGAGCTAACGTCATGATGTTGAGGGCGGGGCCAAAGAAAAATAAATAAATAATAAAATAAAAATAAGCACACACACACACACACCCTCAACCCACCCACCCACAACACACACCCATAAATAAATTAAATAAATTAATAAATAAAATAAAAAATACATTAAAATACACCCACCCACCTACCCCAAACACAAACCAACCAGAGCTTTTAAACCAGAGTTTAAAGCTTATTCTGGCTAATCTTTCTCAGAACTACATAACTACAGAATGAACTCACCACAAGATGGCTTCATTTTGGCACTTTTAAACTTTTCAACAGTTAAAGAAGTTAGGTACTAAGTCTTTGCCTAACCAGTTCTTTAGGATAATATGCCTTAATGTAAATGTAAAGCAGTTGTACCTCCTTAAGGGTTCTCCAATTGGAACAGCAATTGGAACAGCACAGGTGTAGCTTATTGATGAGGTAACTCCAAAACTTTGCTTTAAAACCCCAAGCCAGGCCGCCAGACCTTTTTAGGAATTGTGGTAGTCCGTCAATATAAGTAAAGGTATTAAATATACATTAAAATACACACAGACACACCACATCCAAAGGTGAGTCACTTACCCTGGGGAACAGGTTATAGGGAGCCTTGGGCTAGCAGCTTCTCTTCCTCCTCCCCACTTGGGAGGACAGCAAGGAGGCCGTGCATACATGCCAAGCACTGTAGGCATGCATGCACACCAAGTGTTTGGCGCGCATGCGCAGTGGAGGAACCAGTGAAAAGGTAAGCCCTGAAGGTGGTTCCCCCCAAAAGTTGCTACCGGTTCTCCGGGACACTGGGGAAAGTTACTACCGGTTCTGGAGAACTGGTGTGAACTTGTAACATCCCATCACTGTATAGGGCCCAACATCCAGCAGCCTGGGAACCTATGTTTCGCTGAAAAATTTCTACTCAAGAAGGTGCTTCTGCCAGGAACAATAGTCTGAGGAAAATAACAGGCACAAGATGGGGTGACCAACCACACACATTAAGAACATCTGTGTTAGCTTTATGTTACTCTGCAGGAGAATATGGTAGTCCAGTGAGGTATGGATCAAAACATCCAAAACAGGTGGATGTGGCCCTAAGTGAAACAGCGAGGTTGGTCACAGGATGCAAAAAACCTTGATACAAAAAGTGTATTACAGTACTTAGGTGGCATCCCTCCACCAACATGTCACTGAGGAAGTGCAGCTCAGAAAGAGAGGGTCAAATCAAGATCCTCAAAAACACACCTGCTATTTGATCACCAACCACCAAAGCGGAGACTGAAATCAAGGCATAGCTTTCTCGCAACTTCTGCCCCTCCAAACAACCAGCTCCCTTACAACTATGGAAGGCAAGCAAGGAGCTACCAGATAATTGGGCAGAACCACATGACTCTCTACCGGCTGACCAAGATAGAACAACCATGGCGTGTGTGAAAAGCTTTAGATAGACTGCATGCCGGGTAAGAAGATCAGGGACTAATGTGAGAAAGTGGGGTTTCCCTGTAGTTGTTAGCCTGTGTGAATGCAGAGAAGAACAAGCTATCTCCCATATGGTACAATGCACATGATGCCCCTCAATGTTCACTTAGGAGGACCTTATGTTGGCTGTTGATGTGACCCAATATTGGGTGGATGTCATCTAGCCCTTTCAATTCTATTTTGTTCTAGATGTGTTAATTTTAGCTTTGTATGTTATTATATGCTGGCGACGCTTCTGACACAAATAAAGAAAGCTGAAACATGCACACAAAATCATGTTTCTAGTCCCCATGGGTGTATACCTAGATCAGAAGAGTCTGGCGACTGATTTTTGCTGGGGTGGCCAATCTGCTCTGGATTTCAGACTGGGGTTTTAAAGGCGCTAACCAAGAGAATGAACCTATTTTTGTGAGGGGAGTTTTGTCTGCCCAGCACCTCAGGAATCTCCCTGAAGAATGTGAAGACCTGTTGTTCACAGAGAGCATTTAAATGTGAATTGTAGCGGGCACTGAGATGCGTGGACTAAGGGAGGCCCATATTTATCATGGGACTTATCCCAGTTCAATCACAAACACACACGCCCTGTGGCTTTTTAAAGTTTACCGTCTTTGAAACGATTTACTAGAGCCTGAGATTAATTGCCTTTTGCAGATGTTTTCATCAAATTGAGAATCAGCGACCTAATTCACAGGGTTGGGGAGAAGGAGTGTAAACAATGGGGACATTAGCGCTAATCCCTTCTGACATTGTTACCTGAAAGCAGAGTGTGAAAATGTTATCCTCTTGGATTTTTTTTTTAAAGAAACCAATCCTATCTCTTCCCCTCATACAGAGTGACTTTCACAGCCTTTCTCTCCCTTGCTGTGGGACATCAGGAGGAGCCAGTTATCTCCTAAAAAATCTGGCCTCCCAACATGAAAACCACAAAGTCGCAGCCACACCTTTCTATTTGGCCCTAGTTTCCTGACTGTTTTCCCAAAGCTTAATGTGTTGGACTAAGCGTTCTGCGCCATTAGCGGCTCAAAGTTGGCATTTCCTGAAGGAAAACAAGACATGATTCAAGGCATCAGCTTTTCTAAGCATTGCTGGTCAACAGGAGAGGGCGGAGCTTCCTTAACCAAGAGACTGTGAGATGCAGAACTACAGAAAACCAATTTTTTAATTAAAAAATTATGGCTCCCAGAATCCTCTGCCCATGGTGAGATTCATAGTTCTCAAATGACATACTCAAGTTGGCAACAACCTTCTTTGCTGTCTTGCCTGATCTGCTTCAAGTGGAAGGTACTGGAGACTGAACCCTTGGCTCTCCAAAGGCCACCCAGGCCAAACATGGCCTGGGAGATCACATGGGGAAAGTTACTTTTTCTTGACTAAAACTCTAAGAATGGAAGGGACTTTTCTAAGTTCTGTTTTTGTTGTTGTTGTTCAGTCGCACAGTCCATTCCGACCCTTTGCGACCCCATGGACCACTGCCTGCCAGGCATTTCTGTCCTCCACCATCCTCCTCAACCCACCCCGCTCTGTGCCCATTGTGTCTGCAGTACCGTTTAGCCATCTCATTTTTGGCCGCCCCCTTCTTCTTTTGCCCTCCACCTTTCCCAGCATCAAGATTTTCTCAAGTAAGTCCTCTCTTCTCATTTGGTGTCCAAAGTACTTTAGTTTCATCTTTACTATTTGACCTAAGGAGCTCTGTAACATACCCTAAATGTCAGTGCTAGATATTTTTTAAAAAATCTTATATGGGGATTTGAAATGATAAGACTTCATTCCCTGTCTTTTACCACTGACTAGACCAACAGATTGTTATTATAAATAAATATACTGTTTTCTACTTTAAATGCTTCTAGAGTGATTTTTACCAAACAAAATGCCAGTTTTGTGCAGATGTGGAAGGGTATTAGGTGAGACTGGGTGATCTTTTCACTTTCTGTATTTTTTATTTTGTTTCCTTGACTTTGCTAATTAAAAGAATTGGCAAAATTTCTAAAACCACCTCCCCATCCCCATTCCTTGGTATGTGATATCGCAGGGATGAGGCCACTGATGCCACTTCCTTTCTTTATTCATATTGCTTTTGCATCCCCTGAGTCTCATTCCAGGAAGAAACCCATCCAACCTTGAGAATTCACACCTTTGCAATATTTACAGGGCATTTGGGTGGAATAAAACATAGGCTCATGACAACTTGTCCTTTTTAAAATGAGAAAGATTAAACATGTCCATTAACTATAAATATGCTTAGCTTAATTGGGAAAGTGGCAAAATGCACCCACTGAATGCACATAAGGCAATTAAAATTGTTGGGAGAAGCATCAACAATTTGAGATATGCAGATGATACCATGCTGAGGATAGGGGTGCCTGGTGTGCGATGGTCCATGGGTTTGCAAAGGGTCTGACTTGACTATGCAACTGAACAACAACAACAACAACAAGGGAATCATGCTACAAACAAGAAGGATCTTGGAACTGGCTATGAGTCAACAATGCCATATGCCTGCACAAAAGGCCAACACTGTTTTAGGCTGCATTAACAGAAGTATAGTCTCCAAAACCCATAAGCTACTAGTCCCCTTCTATTCAGCACTAGTCCAATTCTGGGCATCACCCTTTAAGAAAGATGCAAATAAACTAGAGCAGGTACAGAAAAGGGCAGCAAGGATGATCAGAGGACTGGAAACCAAGCCCTATCAGGAAAGATTGAAGATACTGGCCATGTTTAGCCTTGAGAAAAGGAGACAGGGAGGGGCTATGATAGCACTCTTCACATGCTTCACTACAGAAAGCCAGATATAAACTGAATATCAAGAAAAATCTCTTAACAGTTAGAGCAGTACAACAATAGAACCCACTACTTTCAGAGGCAATGAGATCTCCAACACTGGAAACATTCATGAGTGCATTTGACCACCATCTGTCAGATCTGCTTCAGTTCAGATTTATTTATATTTTATTTATTTATTTATTTATTTAATTGTTCACATTTGCATGCCACCCTACTCGCAGAGCGACTCATGGTGGTTGACATAGCAATGTAGAACAAAATCACAGCTCTGTCTGGAGACACAACTCAATTGGCAGGAGGTTCTATGGGGCCAGAGCGGACACAGAGAAGGCCCTCCTTCTAGTGCTAGAGAGATGGAACAATTAGAGAGCCTCTCCGGTCCGCTCTAGTAGGACAGACAGATGTTCTTGGGGTGACACAGTCTCTTAAGTATCCTAGCCCACTATCATGTTCGGCTTTAAAGGTAATTACCAGCACCTTGAATTGCACCCGGAGGCATACTATCAACCAGTGCAGCTCCCAAAGCAGTGGTGAGGCACGTGCATAACGCCTGCACCCCATCACCACCCGAGCTGCCGCATTCTGGACCAGTTGAAGCCTCCGAATGGTCATCAAGGGCAGCAACATTTAGAGCACATTACAATAGCCAAGTCTGGAGGTGACCAGAACATGCGTGATCATGAGCAAGGAGTCCTGATCTAGGAGCGGGCGTAACTGGCGTATAACACAAAACTGTGTGAAAGCCCTCCTGGCCACAACTCCCACCTGCTCCTTAAATTGAGCAGGGTGTTGGATTTGATGGTCTAAAAGGCCCATTCCAACTCAGTGATTCTATGGTTCTATGAGTCTGTGCATTGAAAGTGTACCTGGGTGAGAGAGGCCAAGTGTCTCACAATGTTGTACAAAAAGAAGCTGCTGAGAAGATGGGGAGAAACCAGTGGTGGGCTCCAAAAAATTTACTACCACACTGTGGGCGTGGTATGGTGGGCGTGGCCAGGGGGAAAGCCCTGCATTGCACCCAAATTATGACTACTTTATTTCAAAACTTGGATGGGTGGAGCCAGCCAGAATTTCTGCTACCAGTTCTGGCGAACTGGTGAGAACCTGCTGATGCCCACCACTGGGAGAAACACAAGTTGAAAGTGGGAGATTCTGCTTCACCTCTAGGCCACAGAACCCAACTTGTCCCCTTAATTTCCTGCCAAAGATGGGGGTGGGGGTGGGGGATGGTAGTCATTGTCATGGTAAAATAGTACCATGGGTTTGCAAGTTATTTTAAAATGGAGTTTCTTAAGATTAGAAAGTGGTGTGTTGTTTAGAAATGTGCAGAAATGCCAAGGTTTAGCCTCTCACTGCTAGGCTTATATCAAGCAGACGCAAGTTGGAGATTGGGAGAGACTTCGCCAAGGTCTCAAAGCCTTTGTCTCTTCCTACCCACTAGGGATGGAATGTTTGCATAAAGTCAACAACCTGCCACTATGAACTATGAGGAGGATGCTATGAGAACGGACCTTGTTTTGGTTGAGAAATTATTTTGTTTGGATTTATTCAAATTAGCTTAACCAGAAGCCATATTCTAATATATAGACACATGGGACAGCTAGTTAGTCAGGTGGGCTCCAAGCTGGAGAGGAGTTCTTTTAAGTCATCCGGATGATTACTTAGGACAGTTATTTTATTTCTATGGGGGAAACCTGGGTATGGATGTTCCTGTGTCTTTTTGATTAGAAACTGTTTTGTGGATTTTTCTGTATCCTGAAACCAACAGATGAACTTTAACTTTTATATTGTGCTTTAAGACCAATAAACAAGAACTTCAGTACAAAGTGTGACTATTGAAAGGGGGTAAGACATGTAGAGTTTAGCCTGCCCTAAGCCAAGGAGATGCCAAGTGCTACCACAACTACTGTTATTCTCTCCATTGACATTGTCTGAGATCACTTTAAATCAGGGTTGCCCAAATTATGGCCCAGGGGCTGGATCCAGCCCCTCACACCAATTCTTCTGGCCTGCAAAACCCTCCCCACTCCCATACGGGCACGTTTGACTTCCGCTTCCGAGAGCGACGAGGGCTTTGTGGGCCAGATGAATTGGTGCCCGGGGCCAGATCTAGCCCCCGAGCCATAGTGGCCAGCCCCCTGAACTACATGACCAGCCCATGGCCCAAAATGTTTGGGCACCCCTGCTTTAACTAAGTGGACATCTCAGGTTGCTGCAGGGGTTTTTGCAGGACAAGCTTCTAACTGTTGGCTGCTCGGAGTCTCAGAGTTCTAAGTTTGGGCCTGACAAATGTTCAGGGGTCCCAGAGGGAACACGGAGAAGTTTGAGGCGGAGGGAGCTCTAGCCATGACCAGCATCTCTGAGGAGAAAGGGAAAAAAACTTCACAAGGAACTTAGACGTGAGCCACAGGACTTTGTTTTGCTCACCGTCTTCCATTCAACAATGCCTGTTGCTAATTTAGATCTATAAAAAGACACATTGCAGTGAACGTTGGCATTCTTCAGCGCCTCTTGTTTTTCCACGCTGATCTTGGATGAGGCCAGTGTATTAAAATGTTTTCTTCTCCTTCCTTCATTAGCATCATGAGCCAATTGTGTTGGGCTAATACTGGGAGAAGCCTGGTGGAAGGAACGTAGGTTCAGGAAATGGGCAATTTAATAAGAAAAAATAATAATGGTATGGCTGGGAATTGCTATTTATTTATTTCTTAAATAGCCATTTCACCGGAGAATTATTGCATGAGTTGTGTATAATTTGCCAGGGATGGTTATTTAAATATAAATGGAGGAAACGTGTAATTCCTTTCAGTGGCTATCTTCCTCGTTGGCTGGTACATCTCCATAATTTTTAATAGCGCAATAAACAAAAGATTTTTTTTAAAAAGAAGAAAACAACACCATCTCTAAGCCACACACTAGTCAAAAGAAGATAATTGGGCCTGTATGTGTTTATTGTAATTTGAATGTGCTTCAATTAACTTTGCTTCATATTTGCTAGTTCGGGGGCGGTGGGTGGTGGTGTTCAATATATAGAAAAGACACTCAAATTGGATTTGGTTATTTTATATGGATGTGTGAAATTTGTTTCCAGTGTTAAATAACAATGGGGGGGGGGAGAGACTACATCACCCCTCCTTTGCTGATTGCTTTACAATCAGGCCCTCCTTTCTCCATTAGGAAGCATTCATTTCTCATCCCCCACCCCCTGCTACATGAAGCACTGTGCATCATCAATATACGGTAATATTTTGTCAAGTTTATGGTGGCAAGTTCTGGCTTTAAAATATTGGCTAAACTGTAGTTATTTTATAGTGTTTTGTAGTCTGATTCTGTGTCAATTATGATTTAGAATTATCCCTTATGTGGGGTTGGGTTTAAAAAATCTTTTATGATATCGTGTTGTTGTTGTTTGTTGTTGTATGTCATTAAATTGCCTCTGAGGGACAATTGTTGAGGGACAAGGAGTCGTCCGCAGCCCTTTTCCTCGAAAGCTGGGAGGGAGCAAGAAATACCCATATCTAAGAAACTTCCACCATACAGTGGGATAGAGGATTCCTTCTTCACATGACTGCAAAGGGTTAATTGCATAGGGTCACTATTCCTTGAGAGGAAGGGAACAGGGTGGACAGAAAGTGAAGAGTCCTCCATCGCAAATATCCTCTTCCAAAATAAGTCCCTTTCTGTCTCCTGCTTTTCTCCTTCCGGAGGGAAACGGAGGCGCCATGGACTTCATTCCCGTTCCGGTCCCCTCTTTAGAACTTTCTTCCTAGGGATCCTCATGTGGGGTTTGATGGTGAGTCTACTTCAGTGGAGTGTGTGTGAAGGGGAGGGTGGGATGACCTCAGGGGGAGGAAGAGTGGTTTGAAGAGTGGCCCAATAAATTTTATTCAATAAAAATAAAAATAGAACCATTAAAAATAGTCTTTTGCAAGAAGAATCACACAGGGGAACAACCTCTTGACTACAGTTTATTTTAAACTGGCAAAGGCTGTCTGCCCTGGATGGGGATTCCATGGGATCTTGGAGCCATGGTCTCCCTGACAGCCCCTTCTGGCACATGTGTAGTTTGAATAATGCAATGATGTCATGTGGCTGTCCCAGTCTGGTGGGAGAGAATTAGGGCAAACCTAATCATAGGTAATCACGATAATCACGATGATGAGAAGATTGAACATGAGCCAGACATCCTAGAGAGTGAAGTTAGAAAGGCCCTAGAAAACACTGCAAACAACAAAGCCAGTGGAGATTATGGTATCCAAGTTGAACTTTTCAAAGCCCTAAAAGATGATGGAATCAAATTATTACATTCTATATGCCAGCAGATTTGGAAAACACAACAATGGCCACAAGATTGGAAAAGATCAGTATATGTTCCAATCCCCAAAAAGGGAGATGCCAAGGACTGTTCAAATTATCGAACAATTGCGCTCATCCCACACGCTAGCAAGGTGATGCTTAAGATAATACAGGATAGACTGCAACAGCATGTGGAGAGAGAGTTACCAGAAGTGCAGGCGGGTTTCAGAAGAGGCAGGGGGACTAGAGACCACATCGCCAACATAAGATGGACCATGGAAAAAACAAAGGAATATCAGAAACAAGTCTACTTCTGTTTCATTGACTACACTAAGGCCTTTGATTGTGTAGACCACAACAAAATGTGGCAAGTAATTAAAGAGATGGGAATCCCAGAACACCTTATATGTCTCATGAGAAATTTGTACATGAAGCAAGAAGCAACAGTTAGGACAGAATACGGAATGACAGAGTGGTTTGGAATAGGAAAAGGAGTAAGACAAGGCTGCATTTTGTCACCCTGCTTATTCAACTTGTACACAGAGCACATAATGCGCAATGCAGGGATGGAGGAATCACAATTTGGGATCAAAATTGCTGGGAGAAACATCAACAATTTGAGATATGCAGATGATACCACCCTAATGGCAGAAAGTGAGGAGGACCTAAAGAGGCTCCTGATTAGGTTGAGAGAAGAAAGTGAAAAAGCTCGCTTGAGACTCAATATCAAGAAAACCAAGATAATGGCAACAGGCCCTATCAGTCCCTGGAAAATAGATGGGGAAGAAGTAGAAGCAGTGACAGATTTTACTTTCTTGGGATCAAAACTCACTGCAGATGGGGATTGCAGCCATGAAATAAAAAGACGATTGATTCTTGGGAGGCAAGCAATGAGAAACCTGGGTAGCATAATGAAAAGTAGAGACATCATATTGAAAACAAAAATTCCTATTGTCAAAGCAATGGTATTCCCTGTGACAATGTATGGTTGTGAGAGCTGGACCATTAGGAAAGCTGAGCGCAGAAGAATAGATGCCTTTGAGATGTGGTGTTGGAGGAGAGTTTTGAGAGTTCCCTGGACAGCAAGGAGAACAAATAGGTCAATCTTAGAAGAAATTAACCCAGAATGCTCCTTAGAAAGTCAAATTGTAAAGATGAAGCTAAGGTACTTTGGACACCAAATGAGAAGAGAGGATTCGCTTGAGAAAGCCTTGATGCTGGGAAAGGTGGAGGGCAAAAGAAAAAGGGAGCGGCCAAAAATGAGATGGTTGGATGGTATTGTGGAGACAATGGGCACAGAACTGAGCGAGTTGAGGGGGATGGTGGAGGACAGAAGTGCCTGGCGGGCAATGGTCCATGGGGTCGCAGAGGGTCGGAATCGACTGTGCAACTGAACAACAAAATCATAGGTATTTTTAAGATGTCTGCAAGACAGGTAGAATTAGTAGAATGGAGAATATTCTTTACAAAGAAGGGAAATCACACAGATATTATCACAAGCATAGATAAGTACAATATTGGGCTGGAGTATCACACATAGGCAAAGGGTGGGTCCATTCTTACCAGTGTGTCATTAACAAATTTTGAAATCAAAAGCTGAGTTCCTAGTGATCAGTTAATGGCAAGTAGTATCAGAAATGCAGGTCATGGTCCAAAATCAAAGGGAGGAGCATGCTGACAAATATTGTGGTCAATAAATTTGGTTAAATGTCCAAATGTAACCATACAACAGGACTGCGGTGGCTGAGTGGTTAAGATGCTGAAATTGATAACAGAAAGGTAAGCTGGTCAGCAGTTCGAGATCCAAGTACTGCACGGCAGAGAGAGCTCCTGTCTCTGTCCTAGTTCCTGCCAACCTAGCAGTTTGAAAGCAAGAAACTGCAAGTTGATAAATAGCTCTCACTTTGGTGGGAAGGTTTGATTTGATTTATTGGATTTGTATGCCGCCCAACTCGGCTACACGATTTAGAGTGGCTAACAACAATCACAATACACTAGTACCTTGGATAACTATGAGACTTGCTTCCACAAGTCTCGTTGTTATCTGGTTTTTAACGTTGTGCGATGCATTGATCGCACAACGTTTAAAAAAAGCCCTGTTTCCCTGGAGGCTGCAGCAAGCCAGAACGTCAGGATTTGAATCCTGATGTTTCGGCTTGCTGCAGCCTCCAGGGAGGTGGGGGAACTTTGGAAACAGTTTGGATCGGGTCCCCCGACCTCCCTGGAGCTGACTGGGGTGGGGGGTCAGAGAGCCTGAAATGGGTAAAAAAAATGTTCAGTTTTTTTACCCATTTTGGGCTCTCTGCTCCCCCCTGCTGGCTCTGGGCAGGTTGGGGACCCAATCCAAGCTGTTTCCAAAGTTCCCCCACCCTCCTGGAGGCTGCAACAAGCCAAAACATCAAGATTCGAATCCTGACGTTTTGGCTTGTTGCAGCCTCCAGGGTGGTGGGGAAAGTCCAGAAACAGCATTGCAAAAGCGGCTACCAGTCCTCCGCAACTGTACCCAGTACCCCTCCAGCTGGCTGGGCAACTGATGCGGGGTTTAGCGGCAGCAGTAGCACAGTTCTTATAGCCGCCAGCCCTCTGCAGCTGCATCCTCTTCCCTCTAGCCGGGCGGGCCACAGGCAGGAGTCCAGCACTGGCAGTAGTGGTGCAGGTTTTGTAACTGCCAACCCTCCGCAGCTGCGTCCTCTTCCCTGTGTCCTCTTCCCTTCTGAGGATTGAGGGGCTGACTGGGAAGGCCTCATCCCACTAGTAGCGTGTTAATCTCTTTGCAGACCTCTTAAGCCTGGATTCAGAAGATCCCATTCTCCATTGAGGAAATATGTGGTCCCAGGAACACAAACAGCCTCAAAAATATACAAGAGTTACCAGGAGAAGCTTTGAAGGTAACAGTATTCCGTGCACTCCAGTGTTTAGTCATGCCTGCCACATGTCCACAGAAACGTCTGCACTGCAGACAGCGCTGGCTCTTTGGCTATAAACGGAGATGTCGGAATTGACTGGCTTTCAAGCAAGGGCAACCTTTACCAAACCATGCGACAGAAGTCAGAATCCAGATGGCCCAGGGGTGTGTCCTCCAGATAATGGGATGAATATATAACAACAGCAACAACAAGAAACCTGACAAGTGACTTTGACAATGGGCATTATATGGTGCTCTGCATGCTTGGTTCTAATGAGTGATATAGAATTGTGGATTGTAACATAGGCTACTATGAAAAACACAGAAGCCTTTGAAATACAGATTTATCAAAGGATGGTAAGAATTTCTTGGACTGAGACCAAAATGCAAGAAGTACTAAAGAGCAGAATGGATAAAGAACAAGACATCATCAAATACACAATATGCAGAAAAATTGGATACTTTCATCGCATAACAACCAAAAAAGAAGTACTGTATGTGGTTTTTTGTTTGTGAACAGAATTGTCTTCCCAGATTGCTTTATGTGGCGTCTCCCACATTTCTGCATGCCTCTATTCCCAGTCAAGATCTTCCATATGTAAGACAATGGTTGGGTCTTGAGAGACTCAGGCAGTGAAACCTACATCACCTGGAGTGAATCCTGAAATAAACCTCCCCTAGCTAAGCAGCTGACTATACCATCAAATACATCAGGATTTGCTCCACCTCTAAAACAGTTGGATTTTTTTTCAATGCAAAGACTTAATCAAATCCATCTCTGTGGGTTTTTCTTCCCAAAACAGTTTTTGTGTGTCCCTTGAGTACTTCTATTTTTTCCATGTTGGAGCAATTTGGGAGAGGTTTTTTCCAATGAATATGTGTGTAAAGACAATGGAACTGTCTATAAGTGTCTGTGGGTGTTGTTTTGGTGATGTATGGAGTTGAGTGTGATGTTCAGGGCTGTGTTAACGCACCCTCATGTTTTTTTCCTTTGTCCTGATCAACCTGCTGTTTTTAGTTATTTATTTAATATATGAAAATAGCACTAGATCACCTTATGATATTATCACTAGATATTTGTTCTTATGAAAGGAGATGTGTTTGGAATGCTACCACCTTTTTCCAGAACACAGTGTAACCCTTTCAAAATCGAGGGACAATACATTCCATTTCATTGTCTACCCTATTGTCTGGGGAATGGATGGGGAAATAAATACAGGAAATAATCATAAAAATTAAGATCTAGCAATAATGTGATAGGGTGATCTCGTGCAGTGTTTCCAAACCTTTAGTTTTTGGACTCCAATTTCCAGAAGCCTAAGTCAATTCCCCAAAGCACTGATCAGCCAATGTGCTAACTTAGGCTTCTGGGAATTGAAGTTCTCCTGCGGGGCCTGTGGTCCATGTTGGTATTCTCATCTATTTAATTTGGAAAAAAAAATAAAAGAGCCGGGATTGCATGGAGGAAAGTGGTGGATGGTGGAGGCTGGATCATGGAGAGAAAGGAAAGAAGGAAGGACTGTAATTTGGGTTGGCATGCCAATAGCATCTTCAGTGTGGAAACTGAACCAGTATTTCAATCTGCAAGCCTAATGTGGGCATTCATATTTCAGTCGCAGTTCAGGCTGTGAACCAAGCCACAGCAGAACAGAATAATTCCAGCTCAGCTTTCCCATGTAGTCATACCCTAAGCCTACCATGATGCTGCCTCCATATTGGGAGTCACTTTAAACCAGATTGCTTGGGTTGTCCATCTCTGATTGGTAATGCCAGCCAGGTGAAGAGTCCTGTGGCACTCAAAAGCTAGCCCCTTTTTATGGGATCTGAGCAGTCTAATAAAGGTATCAACCACTTTTGTGTTTTAAAAAGTCCAGTTTTTTACAAGGTAAAATAGGAGGTATGTGAGATAGAGAAGAGCTTCTTGACAACAAATCTATGGAACTGAGTTTTGCAGGAAAACATCATAGTGATAGAAGAGAGGAGGAAGGAGGAAGAAATAATAAGCATCAATCACAGGCTGAACTAGACCAGGTTTTACAAAACCTCAGGGACCCTATTGCTCTGAAATACATACTGGATGTCTCGTAACAGAAACTGCTGTTAGAAAAAGGGTTTCTATTCTTCTCTATAGCAGTGAGGAATAAAAGGAGAAAACCACTTTTTGGCTTCTTGTAGTCACTAAGACGCTGACTGGGAGGCGGAAGGTCAGCAGTTCGATTCCCGAGTACTGCAGGACGGAATGTCCCAGCTCCTGCCAACCTAGCAGTTCGAAAGCAAGAAATTGCAAGTAGATAAATAGGTATCACTTTGGTGGGAAGGTAACAGCGTTCCATGCGCTCCGGTGTCTTGTCATGCCTGCCACATGACCATGGAAACGTCTGCAGAAGCAGACAGCGCTGGCTCTTCGGCTTAGAAACAGAGATGAGCACTGATCCCTAGAGTCGAATACGACTGGCTTTCAAGCAAGGGAAACCTTTACCTTTTTAATCTGAGGAAGTTTTTATATATTATCTGTTTATTATTCAAATTTATATATTGCTGCCCAAATTGAATGGGCGACTCTGGGCGGCATAACAACAGTGAAAACATTACAATCATAAAACATTAAAAACCCTTAAAAGCCCTTAATAGTTAACAATTTTCTTCTCTCCTTCCATGGATGAGACAGTATCTGCCCAAAATCTGTGGTGGGGATAAAAAGGTGTAACCAGGGGAGGAAGAATTCATAATATGTAAGATCAGCACCAAGATCAGCACCAAACACTTTTTTGTGCTCCTGCCAACCTAGCAGTTTGAAAGCAAGAAATTGCAGGTATATAAATAGGGACCACTTTGGTCGGAAACAGATCTTTGGGACATGAAAGGAGATTCATTCCGGCATCCCCTGAGCAGAATTCCTCTAGCAAAATCCTTTCAGCCCAAAATAATTTCTGACACGAATTTATTTGCACCAAGAATAAAGGACTGCTGTGGCTCAGTGGTTAAGAAGCTCACCTTGTTAGTTAGAAGGTCAGGAAGTCAGCAGTTCAAGACCCAAGTACTGCATGACAGAATGAGTGCCCATCTCTGTCCCAGCTCCTGCCAAGATCAAAAGCAAGAAATTGCAAGTAGATCAGTAGGGACCACTTAAGTGGGAAAAGATCATGGGGACATGAAAGGAGCCTCATTCGGGGGTCCCCTGAGCAGAGTTCCTCCAGCAAAAATCCTCTCCACCCAGAATAATTTATGACACTAAATTATTATTATTATTAGCAGTGACAGACTTTACATTCTTAGGATCCAAGATCACTGCAGATGGAGGTTGCAGCTATGAAATAAAAAGACGACTAATTCATGGGAAGCAAGCTATGAGAATTTTGGGCAACATAGTTAAAAGTAGAGACACCACCTTGCAAACAAAAGTCTGCATAGTCAAAGCAATGGTATTCCCTGTGGCGATGTATGGTTGTGAGAGCTGGACCATAAGGAAGGCTGAGCGCAGAAGAATAGACGCCTTTGAGATGTGGTGTCGGAGGAGAGTTTTGAGAGTCCCCTGGACAGCAAAGAGAACAAACAGGTCAATCTAAAGAAATCAACCCTGACTGCTCTTTAGAAGGCCAAGTAGTAAAGATGAAGCTAAAGTACTTTGGACATCAAACGAGAAGAGAGGATTCACTTGAGAAGGCCTTGATGCTGGGAAAGGTGGAGGGCAAAAGAAAAAGGGAGTGGCAGAAAATAAGATGGCTAGATGGTACTGTAGATGCAATGTGCACAGAGCTGGGTGGATTGAAGAAGATGGTGGAGGACAGAGGAGGACAGTGGTCCATGGGGTCGCAAAAGGTCGGAATTGACTGTGTGACTGAACAACAACCGAGAGTAAGGGACTGCGGTGGCTCAGTGCTTAAGAAGATTGCTTTCTTAGCTGGAAGGTTGGCAAGTCAGCAGTTAGTTTATTTATTTATTTATTTATTTATTTATTTATTTATTTATTTATTTATTCATTCATTCATTCATTCATTCATTCATTCATATTTATATTCCCGCCCACTCGCCAAGGTGACTCAGGGCAGCTTACAGTCAAAACAGCAACAGTACAATAAAAATAAAAAGTTCAAGACCTGAGTACTGCATGACAGAATGAACACCCGTCTCAGTCCCAGCTCCTGTCAACTTAGCAGTTTGAAAGCAAGAAATTGCAATTAGATAAACAGGGATCACTTTGGTGGGAAGAGATCTTGGGGACATGAAAGGAGGCTCATTCGGGCATCCCCTGAGCAGAATTCCTCTAGGTAAAATCCTTTCAATCCAGAAAGCACCTTTGTGTGCTTCTGATGTGATTTTAAAAAGCACCAAGAATTGGCAAGAAAAGAAAGAGAAGAAGATATGGTACACTGATAAGCCTTCTCTTCCTTTCTTACTTTCTTCAGATATTCCAGAGCTGGAGATAAGAGCTAATGTGTTTCACCCCCAAACTCCAAAGCGGGCAGAGGGGAGAACAGTGACCGCTAATTATGAATCCTGAAAAGATTCTGGTTCAGTGCAAGATGATCCTTGTGATAGGGTAATCCCGTTTTTCACTCACTCACTCACACACACACCCTGCTTGGGGGTGCCCAGAGCCTCTCACTCTCTTGCTCTCTTCCCCACACAAGACTTCCCAACTGTATGACAATAAAAGTTGCAGCCACAAACGGGTGCAAAATGGGGACCCAGGGGGGAGGTGTTTGGCTGGGACACAGAGAGCAGGCCTGGCCTTCCTTCTCCGTTTGGGGTTGTTCTTTTGTGGGTCGATGGTTTGGGTGTCCTGAAAGTCAATAGATGAAAATCCCAAGGCGCCCCCCCCCCACACACACACATCCTGACTTAGTATGACAGTCCAGCGCCCTCCTCTTTGCATTCATGAATAGTCAGTGAGCAGCAGACAAAACAGAACTAATCTTTCTTGACAGAATTGTTCAATTTGAGAGGGGAAGGCTTTGAGACGACCCGGCAGGCATTTGCAGGGGACCAGAAGAACAATGGGGTACCCTCGTCTCGGGCTGCTGTCCCTCCTTGTTTTACAAAACCACAACCACACACACACACTGGCATGCACACACACACACACGTATGCACAGAGAGAACGAGGTGGGGGCCGAATGTCTAATTGGCCAGCTTTTAGAAAAATAAATCCAGGAAAATTTGTATTTATTTATTTATTACATTTTTATGCCACCCATCTGGGATATTTCCTACTCTGTGCAGTGTACAAACAGTTAAATAAACACACAATAGTACCATGCTACAGACAAAATAACAAAACAATGTCAAACAATAAAAAGAATAAAACAAGTCAAAAGGTTAAAACAAATCAAAAGACTCGCCAACAGTCTTGTAAAGTGTGGCAAGTCTTTTTGGAATTGTCTAATTTTTGTTTTGTTTTGTTTTAAAGAGCAGCGATGGTTTGACCATCCCAATTAGCTGATTCTGCAGTTTTTTCTGGGGAAACAGAAAACATTTAAATTATTTGAGCCTCATTTCTGTCATACGACAGATTTTCATAAACATTTCTAAAATGCACTCTGTTGAAAAAATAAAGAATTTAGCCCCTGAACAGGGTTTTAAATAGAGCTTGTGTTAGCTTGCTTCCAACCTCTTCAGCATTTCTATTTTTAAAAAATCCTCCCATCTCCCATCTCTCTGCTTTTTTAAAAATCTCAATTTGGATCCAGTGATTTTTATTTGCTGTGGGAAGAATTCACCAAACATTGCACCATATATTGAGAAAGAGGTTTGTTTGGGATTTGGGTTTTTCCTTTCATGCAAACCCTGTCTTTTGCCATCTATTCAGCAAAGGACGGGGGTGGGGGTGGTTTGTAGGGTGGGAATCTAACCAACACATGGGCAGAAACCCAGAAGTTAGCAACATGCTTCATGCAGCTGCAACCATTGCATTTCATATTCAGTTTGCTCATAGGACGAGGGCTAATCCTGCCCCGGCAATTCCCTACAGCCAAACTCTGCCCCCTCCCTGGTTGACAGTGCAGCGCAAAGACACTACCCCGCTTATCTCGCCTTACCAGATGGTCGACTTGGATCAATGCACACACATGCCACGATCAATGGGAGCGATAAAGAATTAGGGAAACACTGGTACATGCTCCCAGAAAGCTTGTACACTGCATAATTATTTTATGATTCTACACATGGTTACATGTGATACTGAGGCCGAGAAGGAAAAGGATAATTAGAGGTAGGAAGATTTTTTTTTTTGTCAGAGAGGCAGGAAGAATTTTTTTTTTGTCCTGGGTGCCATGTCGTCCGCCAGCAGGTTTTGGGTCTGTTAAATTTCAATTCTTTGGCTGGATTGTCTGCACTGGCGAAATGTGCGCATGTGTCCATGTGTTTAAACATTTCATCTGTTCACCCTGCCAACAAAATGTGGAGAGAGAGATGTGCTTTTAACGCTCAAGAGGCTAAGAGAACAGCGAAGTGCTCGTAGCAACATGCCCAAACTTTTGGCTTAGACTGGGGTTCAACATTTCTATGATTTAGGGATTAGTTAAATCCAGTGTGATATAGTGGACAGAGAGAAAACAAGGACTCAGGAGACCCAGGTTCAAATCCCTGCTCTGCCATGAAAGATGACAGGAGGCATGTGGTGATGGTAAAACCACTTCTTAAATATCTTGCCCATGTGAAAACCTGATCAAGGTTGATGGCGGTCAGATGCAACTTGATAACACTCACCAGGGATTTGTCGTAGTTGTCGTTGCTGCCAGCATCATCATCATCATCATCATCATCATCATCATCATCATCATCATCATCATCATCATCATCATCATCATCATCATCATCATCATCATCAATGCATGTGTCTTGCCTTTCCTTGAATTATTAGCTCATGATGATATTCCTTTGGATGACCAATCGCAAAGCAAAGTGAATCCAAGCTGTGGGAAATCAGAAGAACTTGTACAATGACAATCAGATTACTTGAACACTTGAGGATGCTGCTGCTTCTAACAACCAGCTCTCTTGCAGGACGCCCTTGCTCGAAAGCCAGTGGTATCCAGCTGTAGGGTTCAGTGCTCATCTCCGTTTAGAGCCAAAGAACCAGCGCTGTCTGCATCTGCAGACGTTTCCCTGGACACGTGGCAGGCATGCTTTGACACCGGAGTATATAGAATGCTGTTTACCTTCCCACCAAAGGGGTACCTATTTATCCACTTACAATTTCTTGCTTTCAAACTGCCAGGTTGGCAGGAACTGGGGCAGAGACGGGAGCTCACTCCATTGTGCAGCACTCGGGTTTTGAACTGTTGACCTGCCAACCTTCTGATCATCAAGTTCAGTGTCTAAACTCAAGGTTGGAATGTCCTTGGCTTGAGATTGCTTAGGAGTGTTTTGGGAAGCCCAAGCCTGCCATGGGGGAATGGTATTATTATATGCAGAATCATTATTGTTATGTATTACCAACTTACTTCTGATTTCTGGGGTGGCAGAATGTAACTAAAAGTGAAAGCAAGTGACAACTTTCTTTTTTGTAAGCAATGGCTCAGAAAAAGACACATTCAAACGTCAAGGGTAGTGTTTGAAAGACCTGGTAGCCTAATCTCTGGATGGGAAGCTGGTAGGCCTTCTTCTCTGTAAATATATATATATATATATATATATTCAGTTAAAAAGCCCAAGTCTCTCAAGGAATAAAAAGAAAAATAAAGGATGCGTTGCCCTCTCTTACCCTCCGCATCCACTGTACAAATGGGTTTTCACCTTTAATTATTCCAATTTTTAAACAGGAAAACCACAGATCTAATGTTGAATATATTCAAGAGGGAAACAATTCTAAACATTGATCCTTTTCCTCCCAGCTTGAAATGTTGGCTGTTTCCTTTGAAGAAAAAGTCTAGCAGAAATTATGGAATTGATATGGTTTTCTTAGGGGTGAGGGGGAAATATAAAGAAAATGTAGATCATCATTCATAGGATTCGCAGTGTCATTACATCCCATGTGCCTGATTGGGTTAGATCACCATTGTAAATAAATCTTGAAAGAAGGAAGCCAGAACAGCAACAGAGTGGTCAGAATAGACCACAGTAGAAGCAGTACGTAATTGGTAAAAAAAATAATGGCACCTGACACTGATAAATGCATTGAATTAAGTGTCAAACTATGCTAGGAATTACATGTTTGCAGATAATCTGCAGTAAGCTTTTGACTATTTGTTTTCTGAAAAGTGGAATGAAACCATTAGAAACATATGCCTTGTTTTAATGCTTGCGTTGTTGGTTGTATGTAGATCCCAGCCAAAAATATAATAATCACTCAGATCAAAAGTTTGAGGAAAAAGAAAAGAAGATATTTACTCACTGTATTTATTATTATTATTATTATTTATTTATTTGTTCGAATTTGATACCCCGCCCCACTCGGGAAGACCCGACTCTGGGCGGCTTACAAAATGTATTACCGCAATGGATAATCTATAAACACACAACACCATAAAACATTAAAAATTCACGAGTTCATCAGAAGCAAAAATTTAAAACATTAAAACGATAAAACGTTAAAAAGCGATAAAAACAAGTGATGACAGGTACAAATACCAGGTGGTGGTGGGGATGACTACCCTTAAATTAGCCATCCTGGATGGGATCCTACATTGTTGTGTCCCCACACTTGACCTGCCAGCCATGACTATACGAATTTTTGTTTGCAATTTGATGTCTCTGCTTTTCACTATGCTCAGAAATCTTGACAAGTGGTTTCAGGTTTATTAGAAGAGGATGAAGATTTAGATTTGTTACAAGGAAAAATGAAGAAGGTTTCTCTCCATTACAGACGTGGCTGAAAAAAAATACAGAGAGAGTTCAAGATGGCTTCATCTCCCTTAAGAACAAATAGCCAATCATTTTTAAGTGATAAGAAATTAAGGGTAAGTAATCAACTTTCAAGTAGGAAGGTAAGGGCTTTTTCTGATATGTTAGCAAACTAAGCATACAAGCAAGTTAGTCTTAGTAATAGAAGCTCTCTCCTCCCAAGGATTATGTGTTAACCCTTTGCATACTGAATTGTCATATCCCAACCTGCTTTCCATGTAGTTGGGTCAGTGGTGGGCTGCCCGGGATGTTTACTTTTTTTGGAGGTGACCAGTTTGGTCGCCTCTCCAGCCACCCTTCCTTGCAGCCCAAAATTGCTGCTTGTCAGTGTGCATGTGTCAAAACACCATTTGATGCATGCATGCTGAATACTGGAGGCGCGTATGCGTCAAATTGTATTTTGAAGCATGTGCACTTATAAGCAGCCATTTTGGGCTGCAAGGAAGGGCACAGTGGCTGGCTGTTGAGGCCCTCACTGGCCTCTTTGGAGGAGCGGCAGTGGTGGTGGCCTTCCCTTGGTGCTAGGCCATGCCGCGCTCCGCCGCTGGTCCACCTCGCTTGAAGCCTTGCCGTTTTGCCACCGTGCCGCTGCGCCGCTGCTGTTGCTGCCTGCCTGCTGCTCCCCTACCCCAGGGTAAGTGACTAGAGTTTGTGATTGGGGTGGGTGGGTGGGTGTGTTGAGGTGTGTGTGTGTTTTATGTAGTGTATTTTTATGCGTATTTAATGTCAATTTTAATTTGTATTTTTATGTTTTTTATTTCTATTTAATGTCTTTTAATTTGTATTTTTATGTTTTTTATTTCTATTTAATGTCTATTTTAATTTGTACCTTTATGTGTTTTTTATTTCTATTTTTATGTGTACTGTATTTTTATTTTATTTTTTTACTTTGGCTCTGCCCACATCGTTGGCTCCGCCCATGACATCATGATGTCGGCTCCGCCCATGACATCATGATGTCATGACATTGGCTCCGCCCATGACATAGGCTCCGCCCACAGTGTGGTAGTAAAATTTATGGCTGCCTACCACTGGATTGGGTGCTGGCAGCTGTGAAGCACTTTGATATACTGGGGCTTATATCATGTGAAGCAATGAAAGTCCCTTTGCATTTCATTGAATTTTTACTAGGCACATAGTTGCAGCCTATATTTTATGGAGGAAGCATCTTTAAATGAGAGAGTTCCTTGATCTCTGAAAACATCTGATTGTCACAGCAGGAGCTTTTCACATCTCCTGTACTTTGCAAAGTAACTTGCTTTGTTTTGTGCTTGGCAGTGAGGATGGGAAGGACTTCATTTGCAAGCATGATTGCTCTGTCACAAACATCTGATTGAAGCACATCTCTGGAATGCTACATATTCACCCTATAGTACCAGAGTGTTATACATGCAGTTATTAATTATGTACATGCATTTATATTACATATATTGTATGTATGATCTATATTTGTGTATATATATATATAAAATGAGGGCATAACAAACTGAAACTTCAAAAGTATCATACAAAATGAAAATGAACTTTATGATACAACAAGAAAGATTTTTAGCTGTCTTTTATATTTTATCGGGTTTTGAAGTTATTTTCAAGTAATTTGTCAGGTGTTTTTCCAAGTTTTATGCCCTATTCATATCAACCTTAAATTAAGTTTACAAACTAAAAACACATGGCAAAAAATAACAATATAATATAACTAGTCATGCTTTGGAATGATGGTGGTTGGGGTAGTTACAGTTTAATATAAGTAACAGGAATGGATTAGTCTTCAAATTCTGTAAAAAGGAATGGGAATAAATTACTTTTTAAAAAACCCACTATTCTCTTGATTAGCCTGTTTCTCTCTTCAAAGGCCAACTTCATCCCAGTCCAATCCTGGCAAGCAACATCTTCTGCAGATGGGGCAGCCTCAGTCACACACTTATAACCCAACAGCATAAATCTGGCACTCAGGTTTCCATCTTGGAAGGCCTCGTTAGCTTTTTGCCAAGCAGAGGATTTTCCTCCCCTTTGTATGGGACATTAGGTCATTAAGTATGCTCTGAAAGCTCCATCAGAAGACCGACAAAGGGGACCCAGCTGAAGCATAATAAAAACATCCTTGGATTCCCCCTCAGACATCAGAGGGAAACTAGACTGGAAATCTTTATTCCAGAGAAAAGAAAAGAAGAGGAGGAGGAGGAGGAGAAGAAAGGAATTCATTTGTGCCTTTTGGCTTGCTCAGTGCCATCACAAGCTGGTCAGATGGCACAAGGAGTCAAGTTTCATTCCAGCTTGGTTCTCCCAAAGACAAGAGGAGCCAAGAACAGAAGGAGTTGCCTGGTGTTGCTCAGCTGCTCACATGGAAAGTTGTCAGTGGTGACCTCTCTAGCAGATGACATCCATGGGAAGTCAATCACCACTCCGTCCTTGAAGCTAGAACAAGATGCCAAAGCCATGGCAGGAAGGGAGCTGGCTGGACCTCCGTGAGGGTTTCTATCTCTCAAGGCTAGATTGCTGTTGGAGAAAGAAGACATCTGCAAGGCTTCCGTACAACCGCCAGCCAACCCTGGCTGATGGAATGGGCTGCAATCTGGGCAGCAGAAAAGAAGATGATGCAGAAATACAATCCTTGTATAGCCAAACTACCGTAGTTCACTTGTTGGTGACATTTCATCTTATCTAAAAACTCTTCCATATTTTGCTAGATCTGGAAGATAGCCATGGGTTGCTCTACCTGCTTCTGTACACATAATGTTTGCTTACCTTGTTCCAAACTGATGATTGAAGGGAGTCACTGATTTCTTTTGCCTGGCTATTGAGAGAGAGAGAGAGAGAGAGAGAGATCCACTCCTTCCCAAGATTCATCCACTTTTTTGAAATTTTTGAAACCGTAGCCATGCTAGTCTGTGTTTCAAGCATATCAGAGAGTAAACAAAACAAAAAGACAAAAAAGTTATGGCACTTTAAAGACAAACTGTTGCATTGTAATGTTATGTCTGACGAAGTGGACTTGATCCACGAAAGCTAACAGTAAAATACAGCAGCTAGTCTTTAAAGTGCCACTTCCTTGAATAACTGAATTCAGGAAGAATAAATAGTAGGTTGGGTTAGTTTATTTTCTGCTCCACAACTCCCACAGAGATACATTTCAATTCCGGATACAGTAAATCAAAGTTTGGTATTCTTGCAACGAGAAGTGGTGGTTTACAGTGGGCAATCTTTGAGGTCACTTCCAATTCCAGTTTTGTTATTCTGTTCTTTGGCTTTGTTTTGTGTTGCTTGCCCACTCATCTAGAATTCCCCCCCAGCCTCAGGTTCTTTCCAACTTGGATCATGTACAGGTCCTCCAGTTCGGCTCAGAGGCCAACCCTGGCACTTCAGATCTGATTGGACTGATTTGTACCCCCATGCATAGCTTGAGTTTCTCCTCCAGTTCTGAATCAATCTGCAAAGCCTCCCATTGAGTTGTCTTGGAAAACCAGAAGGGTGTTAACGTACTCTTCCCAATGAATGTGCATGAAATTTGGAGAGATGTTAGCTTTGAAGAAGGCAGTGATGGATCTAAAGCAGGGGTTCTCAACTGGTTTAAGCCACAGGCCGAACCATACCCCCTCAGACAGCCGAGTGGGCTAGACAGGTGGTTCCCCCCACCATAAACGCTGCCACTTCCAGTGGTGGCAGCGGGCCACATGAAATGGTGTCACAGGCCAGGTCCAGCTTACGGCTCATAGGTTGAGAACCCCTGATTTAAACAGAGGAAAATTCTTCCCAGATATCAGTCTCTTGGCTTCAGGGATTTAGACAGCACATTTAAATTTTGCTTTTAAAAAACAAAAAAGAACTAGGGATTTCTTCCCTGGATTAAAAACCCTTTAAAAATATGTATCTCTTTGTCCCCCAAATTGAATCTGCTCATTCTCTTTTATTTCATCCAAACTGGCCATCACCATATTGTTCATTCTTTGTAATAGTTGCCTCCCTGCATATCTGTGGATTCAGTATCCGCAGTTGACACCAGTGTGACATCACAGGGACTTCAGTGGCTCAGTGGTTAAGAAGCTTGCCTTGTTAGCTGGAAGGTCAGAAAGTCAGCAGTTCAAGACCTGAGTATTGCATGATGGAATGAGCGCCCATCTCTGACCAAGCTCCTGCCAACCTATCAGTTTGAAAGCAAGAAATTGCAAGTAGATAAATAGGGACCCCTTTGGTGGGAAAAGATCTTGGGGACAGTAAAAATCTTTTCAACACAGAAAGCACCTTTGTATGATTAAAAAAAAGTATCCATGGTTTCAGTTATCCACAGGTTTAAAAATATTCAATTAAAAAAATCTGAAATGCATAAGATATATATATATTACTCTGGTGCATTGCCAGAGATGCCCACTGTCTGCAATGTAATATTTACAAGGAACAAAGTAGGCATTTTGATAGCTCTCATGAAACCCCACCCCAGCATCTACAATTCAGGTACTGTATATGTGTTACATATAAGCTTTTGCTGCCCCAGCTGTGCGGGCAGCCATGGATGTCTCCGCCCACCCCGGACTCTCAACACCTGTCCGGGGGGCTTGAAAAGGGTTGCTGGCAGGAGCCTCGGCTGAAGACGCCGCCCCGGCTGCATGGGTGGCCACTTTTGCTGTCCCGGCCGTGCGGGCATCCACAGACGTCTCCGCCCTCCCCCGGACTCACAACACCTGTCCTCAGTCCTATTTAAATTTTGTATTCTCCCCCTCTTGGCGTTCTTGTTTTATCTTTTCGTGGTCTTATATTTAATATGTAAGCCGCCCTGAGTCGCCACAAAGTGGTGAGTGGGCGGCTATATAAATTGAACTATAAATAAAAATAAATAAGTGGGTGAGTGAATGGGTAGGGTTTCTTTCATCTATTCTGTAATCCACACAGAGTAGTGGCTGCTATTAAATGGGGTGCCAGACACAGGCAGTCAGGCAGGTTCAATGCAGGAATCTGAGTCAAAATAGATCTAACAGATGGTGGTCTGGAATGTTTCCAGTGTTGGAGTGCTCACCACCTCTCAAGGCAGTCGGTTCCACTGTCGTACTGCTCTAACCATTAAGAAGTCTTTCCTCATATTCAGCTTATATCTGGCTTCCTTTAGTTTGAGCCTGTTATTGCACATCCTGCACTCTAGGGTGACCAAGAAAAGATCCTTCCCTTCCTCTTTATGACCACTTTGAAGAGTGCTATCATCATATCCCCTCTCAGTTCCTTCAGTCTTTCCTCCTAGGGCTTGGTTTCCAGTCCTCTGACCATCCTTGTTGCCCTTCTCTGTACCTAACCTTGTTTGTTTGTATCTTTCTTAAAGTGTCCAGAATTGGACACAGTACTCTACGGGGTGGCCCGTAAGTCCCTACCTGTCCATATGTAATTATGTTATATTCAGTTATGCATGTACAGGGTGCGGCAGCATAACTTCCTGTTTTCAAAACTTAATAAAACCCATTGTATGAATCAGAAAATTTTTATTTGTTTTTTAATAATGTAGGCGCTTACCCAAAGTTTTGTTTTACACAGTTTTGAAGATCAAATCAGGTAGGTGACATCCCCCATTTTCCATACACTGAGTAAACCAATTTCTGGCGTTTGTCATGACTCTTTCCAGCATAGCAGGCTGTATGCTGGGTTGCAATCACTGAACAACTACTCGAAAAGTAGGCCTCAATGGCAAACGCATGCTCCACACTATTCCAACGCATGATGGTGACTGAACTGTGTCAGGACAAAACTTTATAGTCCTGCCTCTCGAACGAGACCACTAGTGCTCCGCTACGACATCAACCGACTGAATTGCACGCATTTTTAAAAAGGAAGTTATGCTGCCGCACCCTGTATTATAATTATTTTCATTTTTTCCAGGGAAATATGGCCGATTTAAGCCCATTTACACTTGAATAAGTGGCAAATTTAGATGTTGTATGTATGATACTTGATTGATTCTATTGCTACATTGTATTGCTCGATTGTATCGCTATATTGTATTGCTTGATTGTATTGTACTGCTCGTCCCATTGCATTGTTGTATTCTATCGTTATATTTTATTGTATTATATTGATGGTTATATTGTTGATGTTATGGAATGTTACATTTGTGGGTTCTGTGAGCCGCCCTGGCTTGGTTTTTACCGAATAGGGCAGCATATAAGCCGAGGAAATGAAATGAAATGAAAAATGTGGTCTAACTAGTGGTTAATAAAGATTGCTGGGGGCAAAATGCTGATTTCCCTGTGAAGCACCCAGAGAGTGGTCTAAGTGGTATATAAGTGCAATTACTATTGCTATGGTACTGCGGTGGCTGAGTGGTTAAGATGCTGAACTTGATGACTGGAAGGTTGGCAGGCCACAGCTCGAGATCCAAGTGCTTGCACGATGGAGTGAGTTTCCATCTCTGTCCCAGCCAGGGGAGCATGGAGGACAAAAATCCTCCTGAGCTAACAGCCTCCTGCCCCCCCCAACCCCAACCCCAACCTATGTTATATATGTGAGTGTGACATTGCTACCCCTCCTGAATTTTTGTTTTTTGCTCCTCCTGTAAAATCCCCCCCCCCCGGTCAAATCTAGAATCCTGGCTACGGCCCTGATCCCAGCTCCTGCCAACCTAGCAGTTCGAAAGCAAGAAATTGCAAGTAAATAAATAGGTACCATTGTTATGTGAGACCACATAAAAATAACAACAGAACGTTTGGATGAAGAAAGGAAAAGGACAGAAGATACAACCACACCGTTCCCCAAGCTGATCAGTTCTCACTCCATGTTCTTGCTCCTGGGTGCTCGAACCAGAAGATTTGGTTCTCTTTGCCCTTGCTAAGTATTTCTAATCCCCTTGAAAATTCCCCCGAGTGCTTGCTTGATTCAAGGCGATCCCTTTCCCCCTACAAAATAAAATCCCTTTTTGTGAGGAGTTTGACGCTGTTAAAGCCACAAAAAAGGCTTCTTGGGAGAAGAAATATTGATGCTGTCTTTCCATCCTACACTTAAAACACATGCTATTTGTTTTTGGCCTCCCTTTGGCAAGCAGGACATTTAATATGTACAATAGCATTAATCGGGATGGAGAGTGTTGCTGGCCTTACATTAAAATAAAACCCCGCACTTTTGCAAAACAAAGGAGCAGCTGTGGAAACGAAGAAAGCTGGCCCGAGATTTTTCACTCACGTTTGCTGAAAGATTTGCTCTGCAAAGTTTTATCTAATTTCTCATTCATTCAATTAAGCAGGGAGATAAAATGAACTGATCCCAAGAGATTATGAGAGGAACTATGTTTAGCTTCTGCGTAGGGTTGCCATCAAGGCAGTCCTGAATGGGGCTGAGCTGCTTTTTAGAATTCAGGTTTTCAAGATGCTTGAAACAATGGCCTGAATCTTTGCATAAGTTCCTACTAGGGTTACGTACAGGTAAAGGTTTCCCTTGCTCGAAAGCCAGTTGTGTCTGACTCTAGGGGCCAGTGCTCATCTCTGTTTACATCCAAAGAGCCAGAGCTGTCTGAGTCTGCAGACATTTTTTGTGGTGATGCAGCAAGCATGACTGGATGCCAAAGCACATGGAATGCTGTTACCTTCCCAGTGAAGTGGTACCTATTTATCCACTTGCAATTTCTTGTTTTTGAACTGCTAGGTTGGCAGGAGCTGGGACAGACTGTCAAACTGTCACCATCAGTTGGAAGTGATGTGACAGCACATAAAGATAACAACAGCACATTTTGATGGAGAATGAAAAGACAGAAGGCACAACCACATGTTTCTCCAACCCGATGAGCTCTCACACCATGTTCTTGCTTCTGGGTGCCTGAACCATAAGGTTTGGTTCTCTTTTCCCTTGCTGAGCATGAAAGCCTGCGTGGTATAGCACTGCAGCCAAAATTCTGCTCATGGTCTGAGTTTGATCCCAGTGGGTTCCAGGTTAACTGAGGCATCTGTCATGGTTGAAATGGGGTCTATGTGTTCTGTAATGGAGATTTCTGAGGTGGGGAGCAGTTATGGTGCATTCCAGAGAAGGAGTGATAGTCAAAACATGCTAGCCTCGTCAGGGGCGTAGGAAGGGGGGTGAGTGGGGCGGCTCGCTCTGGGCAACGCGTTTTGGCTCTGGGTATTCTTGGACTATAATTCCCAGAAGGCCTAGCAGGAGCATGCGCCAGCATCCACCGGGGGCGGCAAATTTGACTTATGCCCCAGGCGGCTAAAATCAATTCTACACTACTGAGCCTCCCGTTCTTGGAGAACTGAAACCTAATTTGTTATAGGCATGTGATACTGTGTAGTGATTGACTGGAGTCATCCAGGGTGGAACTTGTTGAAGGAGATAAAAGGACAGGGAGGAGAAAGAACTTTCTCTTTGCTCTTGGCCATGATTCATAAGAGGTTCTCTAAGGTGCTTTCAACTCTGCAAACATCCAACCCGTGGCACCATTTCATGTGGCCCACCACCACCTCCACCACACCTGGAAGTGCCATGTGGTGGAGGAAGGGCAAAATGGCCATCTGACCCCCAAAGCTGTCTGAGGGAGTGTGACTCAGCCCCTGGCTTTCAAAGGTTGAGAATGCCTGATGTAATCTATTAAACCAGAGGGAGGAGCCCTTTGGGCCTCTACACTTAGCCAGGCCTTTATTATTATTTTTAATGTGCTTACTGACTTAAAATTGCTTCATTACCTAGAATTGTTTTGCTTCCTGAAACTAAGACATTTGTAATTGGCTTTACTTACAATATACTTTTAAAAGACAAGAAGATGACTGGACTGGTTTAATTTCCTATGTGCTACCTTACTTACAGTTGGGACTTCGGTCAAGACATGTGAGAAGGCAAGCTAAAATCCTGGATTGCTTAAATGGGGACAGGGCAGCAGTTCAGGTTCAGTCCCACTCCCTTGTAGGCCAAAGTCCTACTCGTGAGAAAACACGTCTATTACAGCTTCTGTCTTTCTGAGCACATTAAAATGAGTAACAGAGGAATTAAGCTCATTTTGCCTTCAGATGTCATCTGAACCTAAGTCAGGACAACACACCATCTGGCATGGAATTTTCTGTTCCAGCCTTTCTTAGCTCTGTGCTCTCTAGATATATTCGGCCATAGATCCTACAACCCTGCAGAAAACTAGAAGACAACGAAGTTGATAAAGTTTGGTCTCTTCTTCTGACACAGGTAAAAGGAATTGGGGATTCCAGGCACTGAACCTGGAATATCATGGGTGCAAAACTAGGTGGTCCATCACTAAGATAAAGTCCCTTCTATCCTTAAAATCCTCTGAATGGATATGGAGCTCAAGTCCACCAACTCAGCTCCAGGAAGAGCTTTATGGCAAGAACAAACACTCTTGAGGGTAGGCAAGAGCAAAACCAAATTAGAAGATGGAGGAAGGAGCTCAATTGAAAAGGAACAACATTAAAGTTGTCCCAGGCAAAGCCAGCCCAAGGATTTTGGGTTGGAGCAACTTCCAGCAGTCACTCCGACCATCTTCCCCATGGCTGTGCAAGTTCATTTCAGGAAGGGCTCAGCCAAGACCAGCCCAAGAACGGAGCCTGTAATAGTTCCTCAGTTGGACAACCGACCGCTGCCAGAAGCTTCTCAGCCAGCAATGACAAGAAGCCCCCAACACCGGCTGGGTTCAAAAGAGCCTCCGCAGCCTGGACGGCTCCAGCACGGCCTCAAGGGATATGGACATAGTGGGTGGGGTTGAGTTTGGGAGGTTTTAGTGTATTATTTATGAAGTATTTTTGAAGTTTTTTTTAAATGATTAGATGTTGTTATTGTGATTAGGGATGTTCTGAATTGGTTTTGAAATGTTTTTGCTATGCAATATCTTGTAATCTTGTAACTGTGATATATTATTTTTTTCTGTTATTGTATACTTTGTATCTTTGTTAGCCGCCCAGAGTCGCTTGGTGAGTGGGGCGGCATACAAGTCAAACAACAACAACAACAACAACAACAACAACAACAACAACAACAACAACAACAACAACAACAACAATAATAATAATAATAATAATAATA
Organism: Furcifer pardalis; assembly: GCA_030440675.1. NCBI lineage: Eukaryota > Metazoa > Chordata > Lepidosauria > Squamata > Chamaeleonidae > Furcifer > Furcifer pardalis. The sequence continues at coordinate 6,023,507 of CP126894.1, read as the reverse complement.
ATAATAATAATAATAATAATAATAATAATAATAATAATAATAATAATAATAATAATAATAATAATAATAATAATAATAATAATAATATGGCTGAGGAACGTGACCTCCCCAATGTCACTTGGAGGGCCCTGAATAGCCTGAGGGTTGGAGTCCCTAAATGTAAGATCAACATGCTCAAGTGGGAGCTGCTGGTGGACAGCTACACACAGTCTGAACGTGGAGAGATACAGAATCTGGCTCATTTACTGGTCTGCCAGTTACTACCAGAAACATGTACCAATGAGGATTTAAGATTGGCCAATGACAAAGGCAAGAAAGTAGCTTCCTTTTGGCAGTCTAAAGTTTGACCTCGACATGAAAGAATAATAATAATCTACTATTGTTCTATTTGTATCATTATTACAACTTCCAAAATGCTCCTAACCAGCATTGGCTATGCTTTCCTAAGCTCTGATGTTTAACCATAGAACATCCAGAGACATCGCATTCCCAAGCTCTGAAAAAAAATGCTGTCCAGCACACCATGTTCCTGTCATTTCATTGCTTAGTATAGGATTCAGAATTCAGGGATTCAAGTAATGTATTTATTTGTTTCCTTGAGGTATTAATCAATAGATTTCCTGCTCACTTTCCTTTTCTCCTACAACTGGCATATCAGAAAACAAAACAAAATAAACAAAATAAAATAAAAAACACTGTAGCACTTTAAAGACTAACTGCTACATTTTTATTGTTAGCTTTAATGGATCAATTCCCTTCTCCCTTTGACCCCCTGAATTTGGTGTATAAAAACCATGCCTGTAAGTTTCACTCTGTCTGAAGAAGTGGACATGATCTATGAAAGCTAACAATAAAAATATAAAAGTTAGTCTTTAAAGTGCTACAGTGTTTTTTATTTTATTTTTATTTTATTTTGTTTGTTTTGTTTTCTGATATGCCTGAACCACAGACTAACATGGCTACTATTCCTACAACTGGGACTCAAGACAATCCACAAAAGGAACATTGCAAAGTACAGATAAATGCCGAAAAACTTGCAATGTTGTTGTTGTTGTTGTTGTTGTTGTTGTTCAGTCACACAGTCAAATCTGACCCCCTGCAGCCCCATGGACCATTGCATGCCAGGCACCCCTATCCTCCACCACCTTCCTCAGCCCACCTATCTCTGTGCCCATTGTGTCCACAATACCATCTAGCCATCTCATTTTTGGCCGCCCCCTTCTTCTTTTGCCCTCCACCTTTCCCAGCATTAAGGCTTTCTCAGGTGAATCCTCTCTTCTCATTTGATGTCCAAAGTACTTTAGCTTCATCTTTACTATTTGACCTTCTAAGGAGCAGTCAGGGGTGATTTCTTCTAAGATTGACCTATTTGTTCTCCTCGCTGTCCAGGGGACTCTCAAAACTCCCCTCCAACACCACATCTCAAAGGCATCTATTTTTCTGCGCTCAGCTTTCCTTATGGAACAAACAGCACAACCTAATTAAATGCTATTTTAAAACTCATAGGTAAAGAAAGAATAGCCCACTTCCTCAGGTAATTTGAGCCACAAAAATGGATGAATGGATGTGATCCATGAAAGTTTAATTTAATTTTTATTTCATTTTTAGACTTTTATGCCACCCCACTCGCAGAGCGACTCTGGGCAGCTAACAGAGATACAAAGTATACAGTTACATTTGCAAGCTACACACAGGCATAATAAACATATCATATTACAGGTTCCACAGTCATAATAAATATATCATTATCATAAATCACAATTTCAAAGGTATCAGTATCACAGTAGCAATAAAAAAAGCATCAATATCACAATACTGTATTACAAAAAGACATAGCAAAAACAAATACCACATTTGCTAAATCCCATATGAGCAGTCCCACAGTAAAGTGGTCAAGAAAAAGTCCAAGGGAAGAGTCCGGTGGTTGAAGTGGCAGCAGTGAGGCGGCATTTTTACGGCTCACTGGCCGTGCCGCTCAGCCAATCTCAATTCCCTCTGGTCGGCCGGAGCTGTTTCTTCGGCCGCCTCGAAACTCTGGTGGCCCTTTTGTCCTCCCCCTCCAGCATTGGTGTGACCGGAGGGGAGGAAGCACAGATCAGCTGTGGCTGCTTCTTCAGCCGCCCCGGAATCTCGGTGGGCCTTTATCTTCCTCCGGCGTTGGTAAAGTTTCTATTGAAATATAGCATTTATTTATTTATTTATTTATTTATTTATTTATTTATTTATTTATTTATTTATATACCGCCCTCCTAGCCAGGGCGACCCAGGGCAGTTTACAACATCATAAAAACCAAAGCCATTACCCAAAACTTAGAATTTACAGTTGTAAAAAAATTAGAATTTTAAAAGATACAATAACCAATCAAAAAATTAAAAGCTAAATTTTAAAAATAGAAAGACTAAAAGACTAAAAGACGAAGGGAGAGATAAAGCTAGTCTTTAAAAGAGTTAGTCTTTAAGATGCCACAACATTTTAATCTTTCTTTCGTTTGTGTTTTTATTTTTGCTTTGTTTTGTTTCTTGGCTGACATGCCTAACATGGCAACGTCTTCAAAAACTGCAGCATTTATGTGCATCCAATTTATGCCCATGTATGTAAGAAGAATAGTGACTGCAGTGTCTTAGTGGTTAAGATGCTGAACTTGATGACTGGAAGGTTGGCAGGTCAGCAGTTTGAGACCCGAGTGCTGCAGCATGGAATGAGCTCCTTTCCCTGTCCCAGCTCCTGCCAACCTTAGCACTTCGAAAGCAAGAAGTTGCAAGTAGATAAACAGGTACTGCTTTGGTGGGAAAGGTAGCAGCATTCCATGTGCGCTGGTGTCTGGTCATGCCTGCCACATGACCATGGAAATGTCTGCAGATGCAGACAGCACTGGCTCCTTGGCTATCAACTGAGATGAGCACTGTACACTAGAGTCGGATACAACTGACGTTTGAGCAACGGCAGCCTTACATAAGAAGATATAGTAAAAGGCTGAGATACTGCTATAGAAGTAGCCCACATTTGGTAAAAAAAAAAACAGTCTAATAATTAATTTTAACATTGTGATTTGTTTTGAATTTCACATAAATTTCATTTACTTCTATAAGAATGTCCTGTACACAGTGTACTCATTTATCTCTATGAATATTCCAAATCACAGCCATGTGTTACATTTGTGTGTGTGTTTTATGTATTAATTAACTCTCTATGCATAAACAAATTATCATATCACTTTGTTTTGATCTTCCATTAACCGTCAACAGTAATTAAGTCATTAAATGTGGTAGTGGAGGAGCAGTTGCTCAGCTGAGCTATAGTGGAGGGAGCTCGTTAATGTACATATGCTGAACGAACAGCAGCCGTCTAGATCAAAAGGGAGTGTGTAAATGTCCTTTGAAGTTCAATGGCAGAAGTTTGGCATGAGTCAATCCATCGGGTGCATGCCGATGGAATAGCCCATCTCTCTCGTCCACACTGGTCACAGAGAAATACAGAAGGGAAACATGTTTTTGGGAAGAACAGAATTCAATATACTGTATGGGGACTGAGAGCAAATACTAAGGTCAATCTATCTTACTTCTGTTTGCAAACACTGCAGTAATTGTGTGCCTTCAAGTCAATTCCAACTTATGGCAACCATACCCAGAGTTGTCTAGGCTAGGGGTTCTCCACCTTTCCAACCTGGTGGCCAGGTCACGCTCTCTCAGTCAGTTTTGAGGGCCGGATGGCCATTTTGCCCTGCATGCACTATGGGGGGGTGGCTATTTTGTCCCAACAGCTTCAAAGGGGTGGCTATTTTGTTAGCCCTTGGAGAGGTGGGGTGCCACATGAAATGGCATCCTGGGCCAGATCCGCCCTGTGGGCCTTAAGTTGGGAACCCCTGGTCTAGGCAGAGAATACAGAGAACTATCTTCCCATTTCCTTCTTCTGGGGGTGCCCTGGGAATGTGCAGTTTCCCCAAAGCCACACAGGCTGCCTCTTCTCCCAGGAGGCACAATGGAGAATCAACAAACCCAACTTTGGCTCTTCAGCCAGGTACCAAAACCAGTAAAGACAAAAGTAAAGTTCTCCCTTGGTCAAAAGCCTCTCATATCCCACTCTAGGGGGCAGTGCTCATCTCCATTTACAGCCAAAGAACCAGTGTTGTCTGTGTCTACAGGTGTTTCCGTGGTCATGTGGCAAGGAATGCTGTTACCTTTCCCACCTAAGCGGTACCTATTTCTCTACTTGCAATTTCTTGCTTTAGAATTGTTAGGTTGGAAGGAACTGGGACAGACAACAGGTGCTCACCTGTTATGTGCAGCACTTGGGTCTCAAACCACTGACCTACCCACCTTCCAGTCGTTAAGCACAATGACTTAACCACTAAGCCATTGAGACCTGGTACAAAACCTACTATGCTACGACACACCAAAACACAGATGTTGATGGATTTTGACATAATGATATAGAACAGTGGTTGTGAACCTATGGCACACGTGCCAGAGGTGGCACTCGGAGCCCTCTCTTTGGGCACCCATGCAGTCACCCCAACACAGAGCTTGCCCTGCCCGTCTGCCCAGCAACCCAATGGGAGTGCTCCTTCCCTCCCCCAACACAGAGTTCACCCTACCCCTCTGCCCAGCATCCCAATGGGAATGCATCCTCCCTCCCTCCAGCACAGAGTTCACCACTCCCCTCTTCCCAGCAGCCCTGTGGGAGCCTTTCCTTCCTCCCCTGTTGCTGTGTTGGTACTTTGCAATAAATAAGTGCGTTTTTGGGTTGCAGTTTGGGCACTCGGTCTCTCAAAGGTTCACCATCACTGCTATAGAAGAAAATGGCATCTAAAATGCTTCTCTGCCTTGTCTTTTGCTTATTTTCCATAGATTTTGGTTTAAGCTTTTTTTATTATTATTATTCAGACCTTCAGCAGTAAAATTAAGCTTTGGGGAGAGGGAGAGAGAATTGAGGGAAGAGACACAAAATCCTACTGAGAAAAACCAGACATGGAAGGTCAGTCGGGGGAGCAGTCTCTGCTGTTTGCCAGCTGCCACTTGTGCAGCTGGTCACACAATCAACTGCACAACCAGGGCATAAGCAGGCGAAGGTGAAGGAGAGGCAGCCAGCAAGATTACACATAATACTTGCATGAGTATCTAGTTAGAGTTGGGGACTAACAAATCAAATGCGGCAATTGCAAAATTTATTACATTCCAGAGCCCTCAATCTGTATGCAGATTGTGGGCAGATCAGTTTTTTGACACTGCAAGTATTTAAATCAGTTCAGAAAGTACAATGTGGATAAAATTGGAAGGATGAGAACTGACGTTTGTAAATTTCAAGAGGTCAGAAGATGTGGATTTTCTGCAATATTGTGAAATGTGGTGCTGCAATGCTGAAATCATACACTGAATTGAATAGAAATGGGAGGCACTTCTTCTCCCACTAATCAAGAACAAAGATGTTGCTTCCAAAGTGATTCCTCACACCTGCAATTCCCACGAGGGTTAGCAGGGCTATACATCTTCTAAACAACCACTGCAACAAAGTATATGGGAAGGAAGTCTGTCTTTTCCCTTTGAGGTCTGGAATGAAAAGCATCCAAAGAAGTGTTTAAATTTCATCACAGCAGTCCCCAAATAATGGATGCGTGTAAATCCCTGCAAATAAACAAAAAATCATGGCCATCCCTTGAGTAATAGGCATTGGCACCATAATTTCCTGCAGCCAATGAGAAACCAAACTTTTTAGGTCTAAAAAGCCAGTTGTGTCTGACTCTAAGGGTCGGTGCTCATCTCAGTTTACAGCCAAAGAGCCAACATTGTCTGCATCTGCAGATGTTTCCATGGTCATGTGCAGTGGTGGGCACCAAAAAAATTTACTACCACACTGTGGGCGTGGTATAGTGGGCATGGCCAGGGGGGAGCCCTGCGTTGCACCCAAATTAGGACTACTGTACTTTATTTCAAAACTTGGATGGGCAGAGGGGCCAGTCAGAATTTCTGCTACCAATTCTGGCAGACTGGTGCAAACCTGCTGATGCCCACCACTGGTCACGTGGCAAGCATGACTAGCCAAAGAGCGCATGGAACACTGTTACTTTTCTGGCCGAAGGGGTACCTGTTTATCTACTTGCAGTTTCTTGCTTTCAAACTGCTAGGTTAACTGGAGCTGAAACAGACGGTGGGCATTCACTCCCTTGTGTAGAGCTTGGGTCTCGAACTGGTGAGCTGCTGACCTTCCGGTCATCAAGCCCAGTGTCTTAACCATTAAGCCACTGCAGCCTTTCAACCCACAGAATTCTTCAGTGAGTAGAGGCCAAGAGTGTCATAGTGCCACAGCTTTGAAATTTTACTCTTTTTGGAATTAAATGAAAACTCCTAAAAGCCCATAGTCAACTGTAAGGATGGTAAGCTGGGGAATTTGGGTGCTATCTTTCAAAAATATAACTTTTTCAAGCTATCTCCCCCCCCCCCGCATTCAACCTTATCTTGTTCCAAAGTGCCCTGTTAAAATGCAACAAACAATTCAAATAAGTTTGTTTTCCCATGGGCAGTTTAGAACTGTTAACTTTGCAAAACACAGTACATGCTCCTCCATCATTGATACGTGCTGATCAAGAAGCCTGGTGGGTTCATTGAAATGAATATCTGAGCATCCAAATTTAGTGCTATCCCACCTTTCCTAGTTATCCTGCTTGAGACCCCTTTCAAGGAACATGCTGTGGTATGAACTCATGACCCTCCAGAGATGGAGAAACTTGTGACAGCCTGCAATGCCAGCAATAGCTGTGGTAGCTGGGGGTTTCTGGAAACTGTAGTCCAGTGGAACCCAAACTAAGGCCCGGGGGGCCAGGTGCGGCCCCCGACGCCAATTAATCTGGCCCGTGAAGTCCTCGTCGCTCCTGGAAGCGGAAGTAAAATGCGCCCCCGGGCCTTAGTGACTGGCTCCCTGAACCACATTATCTGCCCACAGCCCAAAAGGTTTGGGCACCCCTGCTGTAGTCCAAAAACATAACTTGCCCATCTCTGTTACCCAGAGTCATGATGTTTTCAACACCAAGAAAACTGATGACAGTATGAGAATAATAATACAGTACCTTATGTTTCCACTTTATAAGGATATAAATGACTTTACTCAGCCATGACTCCTTAACTTGGAATTAAATTTCATTTAAATTGGCAGTTGGTACATCCCTGGTGAGTATCCCCAACAATTGATAATCTCACTTGTTTGTTGATTGTTTTTTTTTAAAAAAATAACTCTTTAGCCTCTTTTCAATATATTGCTTGGAATAAAGATGCATTTTCCTCCTGAACACAAAAAATGGGCTGAGGTTTACAACATCATTATTTGGTTTTATTTGCCAAATGTCTTACCTGGTATATTATCTGCTTTTACAGATGTGTTCCACGTTTGATTTTTTAATTGGTCTTATTTACCAAATGTCTTACTCATTAGACTATCTACTTTTTCAGATGTGTCCTCTTTGATTTCACGGAGAAGGAAACCAGCATAACAAATCAGTGTCGTTGATTAGTGCTGGGAGATTTTTCCAGCATTCTGTTGCCTTTCGTACATCCAACAACTCTAAATATCACACCTACTGTACGAGAAATATCCCCTTCTGTCCTTCAGTCCCCTCCGTTCAACGTGGAATGCATAATCATCCCAGGCAATTAAACAAGCAAATTTAATAAGATACAACAATTAGGCAAAATGGAGCCTAAATGGGGGAGGGAGAGAATCTGATTTTAAAAAACCACTTAGTTTCAGAAATTGGGACATTTTTAAAGAAAGTAAACGTATTATCGTTGGAATAAATCATTAAACTCAGAAGGGCATTTCCCTAATTCAGGCTGGATGCCTGGTTTGTTTTAGAGGTGGAACAATTCACTTTGTTTGTTTGATTGATTGATTGTTTGTTTGTTTGTTTGTTTGTTTGTTTGTTTGTTTGTTCGTTCGTTCGTTCGTTCGTTCGTTCGTTCGTTCGTTCGTTCGTTCGTTCGTTCGTTCGTTCGTTCGTTCGTTCGTTCGTTCGTTCGTTCGTTCGTTCGTTCGTTCGTTCGTTCGTTCGTTCGTTCGTTCGTTCGTTTGTGGGGGCAGCTATAGTTCTGCAAAGAAGAGTTAGAAGAAATAAGATAGGGAGGGACTGAAAAAGTTGTATGTAGATCAGAGGTTCAGGGTTTGACCTAGCCAGCAATGTCCTTCTTGGGACTGTGGTGGCTTAGTGGTTAAGATGCTGAACTTGATGACTGGAAGGTTGGCAGGTTGAGACCCGAGTACTGCACGACAGAGTGAGCTTTCTGTCTCTGTCCCAGCTCCTGCCAACCTAGCAGTTCAAAAGCAAAAAATTGCAATTAGATAAATAGGTACTGTACAGCGTTCCATGCACTATGGTGTCTAGGCATGCCTGCTGCATGTCCACAGAAACATCTGCAAATGCAGACAGCACTGGCTCTTTGGTTATAAACAGAGATGAACACTGAACCCTAAAGTCAGATACGACTGGCTTTCGAACAAGGGTGACCTTTACCTTTGCCTAATGTCCTTATTTAAGATATTCCATCTCACACCCATTCTAGAAAAGAGAGAAAATTTCTCACCTTCTCCCAGAATATCCTAGCCAACAAAAACAAATCATGGGTGTTATAATCCAAGGAATGAATGTTTTCTATCTCTGCCCCTTGCCCCCCTACAATTCTCTTCTCCACCATTGCCCTGATGGTCTCGCACAAAGAGTCTTCATTACTGAATGGATTGGGGACCTTACCTCCAGTCTTACACACACCCCTTTCAGCTTTTTGCGCACGTGCATGCACACACACGTGTGTGTGCATGCACATGCACACATGTGCACACAGGCGTGCACGCACATGCGCTCGCACACACACATTTGGTAACACCTGGAATATTTAGTATTATTTTGGGCTCCCTAGTAATCAGAATTGGTTAATCAATTTTCTAATAGATGCATTCAAGTCTGGCCAGGTTATCCTACTATGGTAATAGAGTAGACCATACCACCAGTGACTCAACACTGAGTTAACTAACCTGACCACCCTGAGAACTAATGGCCTTGGGTGCCAAAGTCCACAGGGAATCCCACTCGAATCCATCTTAATGGAGATCAGCAGCTTCATCAATCCTGTCCTGAGACTTATGAGGATTTTGCATGTCAAAAAGGGCTTAGGACCGGAAAGTGACTCGTGGAACTGGATCAGTGATACAGGTGTCATGCTGCAATGCGGAAGGCAGATGAAAAGCCACTGCATTATATTGTTCCCAGGACAGTCTTCATGGCTGGTCACCATGACGATCGTCAATATTTGGATTCAGATATGGCAGAAGAAGAAGAAATAGTTGCATGTGTAGACTTCACACTCTTCTTCTTCTTCTTCATCTTCTTCTTCTCCTCCTCCTCCTCCTTCTTCTTCTCCTCCTTCTTCTTCTTCGTCCAAGTCTTCTTTGAACTGCCCAAACGAAGCCACCTCCTTGGCTTTGTCATTGGCCAAACTTAAATCCTCATCAATACATGTTTCCAGCAAATGAGCCAGATTCTGTATCTCTCCTCATTCAAACAGCATGTTGTTGTCTGCCAGCAGCCCCCACTTGAGCATGTTGGTCTTGCATTTAGGGACTCCAACCCTCAGCCTATTCAGGGCCCTCCAAGTGACGTAGGGGAGGTTGAGTTCCTCAGCCATATCTTCCTTTAATGTTATTCCTTGTCTAGTGAGCTCCTTCCTCCATCTTCTAATTTGGTTTTGCTCTTGTGTACCCTCAAGAATGTTTGTTCTTGCCATAAAGCTCTTCTTGGATCTTAGTTGGTGGGCTTGAGGCACATCTCCACTCAGAGGATGTTGAGGGTCCTTCTCTTGCTTAGTTCTCTGCTACCTCTCTCTTTATCTTAGGTAGAGCAATACCAACAAGAGGGTATATTTTCTTCAACTGGTGTAGGTTTGAGGCATCCTGTCACTATACACATGGCTTCATTAACAGCAATGTCAATTTGTTTCAGTGCTACTTTGGGGGATAGACCAGAAGTCTTGGATTCCTGCAGGCAGAAAGATCATAGGAGTTGTAGCCTGGAAATGTTACTTCTTGGGGACTTCAGCTGCTAGAACCCTCTAGCCTTAGGCCATGGTGGTTCTGGGAATTGTAGGCCAAAAGGTTTAGCTCCTAAGTCCTAATGGATGCAAGAGTCCACTTACACAGAGAGGAAAACACATCCCCTTTTAACATTCCTCTTAACTACAAGTTAAGGACCAGATACAGATTCCTGGGGTGCGATCTGCGCATCCTTTGTTCAGCTAGAAATTAGAAATTACAAGGTCTGTGACACCATTTTATTTGATTTTTTTAAAAAAAAAGAGACGCTGATGAATTCCATGCATTTTAATCAATTGATGGATTTATCAATCAATTAAATCTACATCAGTTTGAATATGAATAAAACATGAGTTCTGAGGGGGAAATGTGTTCTCTTTCTTCCCTTTAAAAAAATTAAGCTAATAAGTGTGTCGCTAGAATAGATGCCGTCATCTGGAGAAGAGCATCCTTTCCTCTGTGACAGAGGAAGAGAGTTGCTTTGTTTCAAACGGCAATTGTTTCCCCATGGGTTTCTCAAGTAAAAATAGCTTGATTTTTAAAAGTAAATAAGAAATCTGGTCACTTAATTGGGGAATCATTAATTTATTTGAGTGGAATGGTGCTTTGGAAGTTATCTAAGTTCAACTACTGGACAAGTTCAAGAGCACTGCCAAACTAGCCTCTTCTTCTTCTTCTTCCATGTCTAGGCCAGATGTGAAACTGCCAAAATGAAACCACCTTTTGCTGAATTCATTCCACAGTTCCTTTTGCCTGATCTAATGTAATGTAATGTAATGTAATGTATTGTCTGTAAGCCGCCCTGAGTTGCCACGGCGAGTGGGCGGCAATATAAATTTGAAATAATAATAATAATAATAATAATAATAATAATAATAATAATAATAATAATAATAATAATAATAATAATAATAATAATAATAATAATAATAATCATCATCATCATCATCATCATCATCATCATCATCATCATCATCATCATCATCTAGTGTGAGAAAGAATAGCCAGCAACACAAGGTTGCCATTACCAGGATATACCCAATTGTAATTCAAAAGGACTGCAGTCTTCGAGGAGGTTCTTTCTGTGTACCCCAACCAGTGATGGGATGTCACCGGTTCCAGACGGTTCCCTGGAACCGGTAAGAACAATTTCGGAGGGTTCTCCGAGAGGGTAATCTATTTTTAAGGCGTCCGGTTCCGGACGCCTGAAAAAAAGAAAAATTTTTTTTTTAAATTGGAGTCAAAATGGCTCCAATTCAGTGCGCATGCGCAGAAGTCAATCTGACGCATGCGTGCTGCAATTTTAAATTGCGCATGCGTCAGATTCTGTTTCTGCGCATGCGCACTTGTTTTTGCCGGAGCCGGACCATTTTGAAGTGGCTCTGGCAGTGGCGGAGGGCTTAGGAGGAGGAGCCGTGCCTAGCCGGGCGGCCCAGCGTTCCCGGCCGCAACGCTCCACGGGCGCCCCAAGCCTCGCCGCCCGGCGGTGTGCCTAGCCGGGCGGCCCACGCTCCCGGCCGCAACGCTCCACGGGCGCCCCAAGCCACACACCTCCGTCCGCTCGCACCTCCATCCGCTCGCTCACCCGGCTGGCCGTCGGGGGCTCTCCGCCGCCTGTTGCCCCTGGCAGCGGCTTTCAGGGGGAGGCAAAATGTCCCCTCCCCACCCTTTTGCTGGCGAGGAGGAGAAAAAGGCGGACAATTCAAGGAGGGGCACACCCGGTCGCCCGCCCAGCTCTCTCGTCGGGGGTGGGTGGCGCCGTGGCGGGGAGCCCCTGGGGGCTGGCTGGGCAGGAGGAGGTGGGCAGCGTGTGCGCGCACGCGGGCCGCCCGCCAGGAGAGCCCCCGACCGACAGCCAGCCCGGCGGACGGGCCCCTCCTTGAATTGTCCGCCTAAAAAAAAACACTTTTTCTCCTCCTCGCCAGCAAAAGGGTGGGGAGGGGACATTTTGCCGCCCCCTGAAAGCCGCTGCCAGGGGCAACAGGCGGCGGAGAGCCCCCGACGGCCAGCCGGGCGGGCGAGCGGACGGAGGTGCGAGTGGTCGGGGCCGCCCATGGAGCGTTGCGGCCGGGAGCGTGGGCCGCCCGGCTAGGCACACCGCGGAGCGCCGAGGGTCGGGGCCGCCCATGGAGCGTTGCGGCCGGGAGCGTGGGCCGCCCGGCTAGGCGCGCCGCGGAGCGCCGAGGGTCGGGGCCGCCCATGGAGCGTTGCGGCCGGGAGCGTGGGCCGCCCGGCTAGGCGCAGCGCCGGGCACCAAGGCTGGGGGCCAGCCCCAACGGTCCCCATTGTAAGTGGGGTTTGTGTTTGGGGTGGGTGGGTGTTTGGGTGTATTTTTATTTAATTATTATTTTATTTATTTATTTTATTAACGGTTTTGTGGGGGGGGGGTTGAGGGGTGTGTGTGTGTGTGTTTTATTTTTATTTTATTTATTTTATTTTTGGCCCCGCCTACAACGTCATGATGTCATGACGTTGGCTCCACCCATGACGTCATGACGTTAGCTCCGCCCCCACTGTGATGACGTCAGGGTGGGGTATAAAAATTTTTATCATCCCATCACTGACCCCAACTTAGCCTCTGATTAACTATCATTGATGAAGAGCTGATCATAAGACATTAGAAAGTGTCTCCTAGCTTTGTGCTAAAATATGTTTCCCTACAGTTTCTATTCTTAAATATAGTCCTGGTTTGAGACCTGAGTGCTGCATAACAGAGTAAGCCCCTATCTCTGTCCCACCTCCTGCCAAATTAGCAGTTGGAAAGCAAGAAATTGCAAGTATATAAGCAGGTACTGCTTTGGCAGGAAAGGTAAACAATGTTCCAAACACTCCAATGTCTAGTCATGCCTGCTAAATGAACACGGAAACATCTGCAGATGCAAGCAGTGCTGAAGTGAAGTGCCAGAATGAAGGCACCTTTGGGTGAGTCCATTCTGAAGTTCCTTTCATCTGGCCTAGTGTGAGAAAGTTTAGCCAGCAACACAAGGTTTCTGTTACCAGGATATGCCCAACTGTGATTCTCGTAAAGGTAAAGATAAAGGTCACCCTTGCTTGAAAGCCAGTCGTATACGACTGTAGCGTTCAGTGCAATCTTCAAGGAGGTTCTTTCTGTGTACCTTAGGCCTTGTCTACATGGGTTCTTTTGGAATGAGCTAAATAGGGTTGCTTGGGGTCATTTGGAGGTGTGATTGCCATTTGGTGTGATTCTGACATCCAAATCGTATATCAGAGCTCAAGTGACCCTAATTTGGTCCAGCTGCTTCAAGTAGGAATTTTGTGAAGTCCCTTAATATGGGATCTGCTTCAGGATATCAGCAAATTGATATTGGACTGATTATTAAATTGATATTGATAATGTCTTGGGACTCTGTACCTTACAAAGCATATGTGGAAAGAGGAGGACAAAGACCATGAGGCAGACCCAGAGGAAGGTGGAGAGAGAACATCAAAGAAATGTTACAAAAACATCAAATAATGAAGGTCACTAGAAGTGCCAGAGGAAGAACCTTTGCACCCCGATGGACACCTGAAGTGGTCAAAGAGGAAGTAAAGAAAGAGAGAAAGAAAGAAAGAAAGAAAGTAAGTGATAAAAACATTGAAAAGGGTGCTATTGTGTGCCACTCTTTCAGTCAACATCTAGAAAAGTTACTTCCTTGGGCCATATCCAAATAGGGTAGTCCTGATAATGCACTGGGTTGGCTTGTAAATGTTGGCTTATCATTTAGAAATTGATTCAATGAGTTTCCCCTTAGTTGGGATTAGTGATAAGATGTTAGCGTTGAACTCCACTGTTCAGAGCAACCATTTTCATGAGGATTCCAGGAGATTTTTGGAACTATAGTCAGAAAAAGTAACCTTTCTAGCCTCTGGTTTTACGTGATGGAGAGGTCATAAATAAGTCTAAGATACTCGGTATCAAACCTAGTGAGAAAATACAAAAGACTACAACAGTCTGTTTCAGAATAAATAACATGGCCAGGATCTTAACACTACAGTTCTAGTATTAATGAGATACAGAATCCAGCTCATTTGCTGGTCTGCCAATTACTACCAGAAACATGCACCAACGAGAACTTAAGTTTGGCCAATGAACAAAGCCAAGAAAGTGGCTTTATTTTGGCAATCCAGGGTTTGATCAGGACACGAAAGAAAAAGAAGTCAGTATTAATTTATGATCAAAAAGGGAACTATAATGGGAAAATAAGTTGTATTCAATGCATCTCTCAACTTTTCCCCAACGAAAGGGGAGAAAAGTGTATTGCTGTGAGCTGATGGAGGGACATGCGAACTTTAACCTGTAGCAATAGATTAACGTGTCAGTACCAGTGGGCTTTCTTTTGCTTCATATTTTTTAAAACACTAAATGAAAAGGGTCTCTCCCCCCCCCCCCCTTAACAATATGGAATCAAGAGTCAGCATTCCAGAGAGCAACGCTGCCGTGCCCTTGGCCCAAAGAAGGAAAGATCATGAGTTTAAGGAACAGAGAATTCTTTGGCACCGCCAACTTGGGGAAAGGTTAAAGAAGCAAATGCTCTAGCTGGGAATGAAAAGAAAATGTTTAAAAGGAGAGACTCCAAGATGGTTGACATGGCTTCTAAATTAAATTCCATCGACGGACTTTAATTAACACCACGACAGACGTATGCACAACTTTAGAAGGGCAGTGTTAATTAACAGTCTGTGCCCATGCTATGGAAACGGTAAGTGGGGTTTGTGCGTGTGTGTGATGGATTGCCTGTGAAGCTGATTTACGCACATTCTTTTTATAAAAATTTTTTTAAAATGTACTCATCTTTTAAATCAGGAGCTCTCAACCTTTTTAATCCCCGGGCTTATCCATAATTCCTCAGATAGCCTTGGGGGCTGGATGACCATTTTTTGCTTCCTCCACCATATGGCACTTCCTGGTGTGGTGGAGGCGGTGGAGGACCACATGAAATGGAGCCATGGGCTGCATTTGGCCCGCAGGCTACAGGTTGAGAACCCCTGTTTTAAATTCTCCATAATTCCCACAAAGGATGTCTGTCTAGCACTCCTTGTTGTAATGTCAATGGAACAAAGACATAACTCATGGCATTTGCAGAACTTGTAATGAATTCCATATTTTCCAATAACTAAGGCATCACTAAGTGATATTACAACTGGAACTTAACAAAGAATGTCACTGTTTTTGTGGTGTAGTAGGCTGAACATCAGGTTAGGATTCAGGAGTCCTGGATTCCAATTCTCAATCAGAGGTGGCAAAAGTCAGAGGCGTAGCGTAGTGGGGGTTGTTTGCCCCGGGTGGCACTTTTTTGGGGCAGCAAAATTTCACAATAAATAATAATATCTTGTAATCTGAACTAAAAATGTGAACCATTTAATTTCATATTTTTGTCGTACCTACAATTTGGACTGATTAAAATGAGCACTGAACTTTTTATTATTTAATCTGTGATGGAACCGGGGAATCCCCTTTCTTTAAATGAATGTAGTCGACTCGCTTGCTCTAGCGACTGGCAACACCGTCTGTATTAACCAGTTGCCTTGCGGTAATTACCCGTATTTTATTTTGTGCTCGGATTGTTTATGACGAATATTCAGCAAGAATTAATTCTTTCATATAAAGAATAGAGTTCAATATTGTCTAATAACACCTGCAAATTAGGATACGGTGCGAGTAAGTCCCTTCGGGGAAGCCATGAGTATAGCTTTGAAAATTAAAAGAAAGTTTTATTCATTGCTCTATCATCAGTCGTCCAATTCACATTAGCTCAATTAACCTGCCACAATTCATGATTTTCATTAAGTGTGTACCTAAATAAGGGAGCGGCGAATTTGGCCTACGCCCTGGGCTGCTGAAACCCACGCTACGCCACTGGCAAAAGTTTGCCCCTCCTTGATTATCTCATATACAGTCAAACCTCGGACGACGTTATGACTTGGTTCCACAAGTCATGACATTATCCGATTTTTAGCGTTGTCCGATGTTTGCATCGAACAATGCTTTAAAAAAAGCCCTGACTTCAGGGGCAAACCTTGCGGTTTGTCCCTGAAGTCATCGCTGTGCTTGGGGGTTGGCTTTGGCTACCCAATCCACCACCACCACCCAAGTGCTGCGATTTCTCTGTGCTTGGGGGGTGGATTAGGTAGCCAAATCTACCCCCCAAGCACAGTGATCCTTGCCAATGCAAAAGGGACGGGGAGAAAGGCGCTGACTCCATGCGCTTGTGCGTGGGAACGAGTGCCTTTCTCCCCGTCCCTTTTGCATTGGCAAGGATCACTGTGCTTGGGGGGTAGATTTGGCTACCTAATCCACCCCCCAAGCACAGCGATCTTTGCTAATGCAAAAGGGATGGGGAGAAAGGCGCTCTTTCCCATGCACGGAGGAAGCGCCTTTCTCCCCGTCCCTTTTGCACTGGCAAGGATCGCAGCGCTTGGGGGGTGGATTGAGTAACCAAAGGCACCCCCCAAGTGCAACGATTCTTGTGAGTGCACTAGGGTCGGGGAGAAAGGTGCACGGGAGCGAGCGCCTTTCTCCCCGACCCTAGTTCAGTCACAGAGATCCATCACTGGGCGGGTGGATTGGGTAGATGTTCTACCAAATCCACACACACACACCAGACGATTGCCTCAGATAACGCTAAGATTCATTATCCAGAATTGTTATCTGATGCAAGTTTTTTCCAAAAAACTTGCATCGTTATCCGATTCTAGCGTTATCTGATGGAATTGTTATCCGGGGTATTACTGTACCTTGTAAGCCATATCAAGGTCTCCATAAGTCAGAAGCAATTTGACAGCATTTAACAACCACAACTGGGATTCAACAAGGGATAATGTCATTTATTTCAGGGTAATCACTACACTTTAGTTTCCTTTATGGTTACTGGGGTGGATCATCAGCAAATGGTAGAGGAGGAATATCACATGAATCATAGAGTCATAGGATAACTGAGTTGGAAGGGACCTTTTCAGTCATCAAGTCCAACCACCAGCTTAATGCAGGAATCCGAATCAAAGCAGTTCTGACAGGTGGTTGTCTAACTCTTTCTTGAATGCTTCCAGTGTTGATGTCCAGAGCTCACTCATTGTGTGACTTGGGCTGCTTCCTTGTGCTCTATGCCAGTTGATGAATCTTGCTCAAGCAGGACTACTGGGGCTATAGCATACTGTTCTCAGAGATACACCTTGAAACCAAGGTCAGACGTGAGGTCTGTTGATGTTCAGTCGCACAGTCGATTCCGACCCTTTGCAACCCCATGGACCATTGCTGTCCAGGCACCTCTGTCCTCCACCATCTTCCTCAAATTTATTTCCACAGTTCCTTTTGCCTGACACAGCGTGAGAATGATTAGCCAGCAACACAAGGTTCCCGTTACCAGGGTAAAGCCCAAATGTGGTGCAAAAATACCACAATCTTTGAGGAGACTCTTTCTGTGTACTCTTTCTGCATGGTTTCAATCCACTTCACACACAACACCCAAGCAGCCTCCTCTCCCAGTGCCCCTCACCCTAAGATTTGTTTTCCTCCACCCACTCCTGGAGACCCAGAAGTACATAGCAAGTCCTTGAGGTTCCAGCTGGTATTCTGAAATGGAAAGATACATTCATTTGGGTCACACAGTCAGGATGGACAGTGATTTAAAAGAAGAAATGTCTAGAAGACAGAGAGCAGAGTGGGGTAACTTCAGAGAAGTGTCAACCATCTTGAAGTCAAAAGCTAAACCAGAAACAAAGGCAAATTTGTTCAATTCTATGGACCTGAAAGCAGTGACATACAGCAGTGGAATGGAGGCTTTAACAGCTGTGGAAGAAAACGGCAGCAAGTAACACAACGAGCAATGTTGAGATCAATGCTCAGAATCTCACTTTGCAATAAAAAATGAGGATATCAGGAAAAGATCACTGCTAAAAGACATACTAAGAGAATACCTGACGAACAAATTAAGGTAAGCTGGCCATGTTGCACAAACAAGTGACAATAGATGGAGGGTCAGAATAATGAATTGGTATCTGAGAGTTCGCAAAAGGCCTAAGGAAGACCACCTTGCAGACAGGAAGATTTTCTCAAGAAAAATGTTGGCTCAACATGGAGAAGAACTGCCAGGGACAGATTGTTATGGACAGAAGTTGTGCGGAATGTCGATGCGGAGACATCTACTCATACAAGGACTCCTCACTGAATTCTGATATCTGCCAACCACACATTCAACTCTGGAGTCTCCCTTGCACACATCAGACCTTGTAGGAGATCCAAAAGATGACCTTGACATCATTGAGCACAGAAGGATGGCCATGTCTGGAGACCAGGCCCCCATATCAGCAGAAGTAAGATGGCAGGGGAAGAGAGCCTGCTTGCATGTTTGTTTTGATAGTTACATTGATTGAGACCTTGGATGAGGAGGTGTAGAGAATGCTAATCAAATTTGCAGATGACACAAAATTGGGTGGAATGGCTAATAGCCTGGGAGGCATAAATAACACTCAAAGAACTCTTGAATGCAGGGAAACAGCCAACACAGTCTTCAGATGTTGGACAGTATGATCCAAATCTATTCAGCGGTGAAATCAGTCAAACTGTGAAAGAGTGACTGCTCCAGAGTCCTATCCAGCCTTAACCCTAACCCTCCCTTACCATGTTGATCAAACATGTATGCACTTTCACTTCTTCCCACATGTGAAGTGGGACTTGGAAGACAACTGATGACAGTGAGTCACTCTGTCTGTCCATCAATCCATCTGTTCATCCATGCACATCCCTTTCAGGGGAAGAAATTCCCTCTCTGGGTGGTTTACTGTAATAAAACAAATAGTCATAAAACAATACGATAACATTAAAACTACATATACAACCCAACCGAAGGCGGTGATATGCACTAAATGAAAGTAAATCTAAAAACTCTCAGAGAGCAAATCTAAAACCCTATTGGACCAGAAAGAATTAAACCTCTTGGACCAGAAAGAATTAATATTAAGAACTGATTGAAAACTTTTGGCCAATGACAAAGCCAAGAAAGTGGCTTCATGTTGGCCGCTCAAAGTTTGACCTAGACACGAAATGATATTATTCAATATCGTTGGCTGCAACTCATATCCAAGAATGCATTTTTTTTTCCTGAAGCAGGAAAAATGCCGTTGACATGAATTTGTTTAAGGTGGATCCCAGCTTGCCTTGAAGTGACGAGACGGAGCCATCTCCTGCGTCACATATGAAATGAGACATGCAGGATTTAACACCGGGACTGCAACAAACAGCCATGAGGACATTATCAAGGTACACCTTCACACCCAGTCCATCTGGCATGGCCTCTTCTGCCTCCATGACCGTTGGGAATCAGAGTTCCTCAGTGGTGGGCTCAAAAAGTTTTTACTACCACACTGTGGGCGTGGTTTGGTGGGTGTGGCCAGGGGGAAAACCCTGCATTGCATCCAAAGTAGGACTAGTTTATTTCAAAACTTGGATGGGCGGGGCCAGCCAGAATTTCTGCTACCGGTTCTGACAAACTGGTGAGAACCTGCTGATGCCCACCACTGGAGTTCCTCCTCTGTTCATTTTGCCATTGGGCCCAATATGATGGGTGCGGTGAGGGGGATCATCATCCCACCTAAAGGGGCTAATCTGCCCAGAGCCATTGGCCCCTTTAGGAGTCCGGTTATTTACCACTCTCAAACAGTTGGTGTTGATTTGTTGGCTGTACAGTCTATTCCAGTGATGGTGAACCTTTTAGAGACCGAGTGCCCAAACTGCAACCCAAAACCCACTAATTTATCGCAAAGTGCCAGCATAGCAACAGGGGAGAAAGGAAACGCTCCCATTGGGGTGCTGGGCAGAGGTGAACTCTGTGCTGGGAAAGGAAGGAAGCGCTCCCATTGGGGTGCTGAGCAGAGGGGTGGGTGAACTCTCTGCAGGGAGGAGGGAGGAAGTGCTCCCATTGGGCTGCTAGGCAGAGGGGCGGGTGAACTCTGTGCTGGGTGAATGCACGGGTGCCCACAGAGAGGGCTCCAAGTGCCACCTCTGACAAGCGTACCATAGGTTTCCCATCACTGGTCTATTCCATTACCATAGCAGGATGTTTGGCCAGACATGATGCTATTGTTATTATTATTATATGAAGTCAGAAGGCATCCATCAGGTGGCTTGAAGAGAAAAACAATTTGGGACAAAGGGTTAGGAAGAAAGTTTGTTGAGGTCCCTGGTAGCCCGAATTTGTGCCTCATCTTCTTCTCCTCATCAGCGTCAAACCTCTACAAGCATCTATTTTGATTTTTAAGAAAAACCTCCGCTCTCCTTACCTCCTCCCCATACAGCGAGGGAGAGAAAATGTTATGGGAAAAAATGCTTTAATCCTGCTTTTGTCCTGGGTAGAAGTAGGTCAGCTTATGCAGACTCTGATGTTGGTATTGGTGCAGTTATGCAAACATTGTGGTTTTAGACAGAGGCATTTGTGAAACACGCGTGCACATTCTTTCTCTTCCCTGCTCCCTCCTCCTCCTCACTAGATATATTTCACTGCTCTATAGTGGGGTGTGTACCATTCCGTAGGGGTTAAGTGGGGCAGTTCAGGAGCTGGCCCAGGGCTGAGCCCGCAGTGCTGCCACTGCCCCTGTGCCATCGCCAAATTTCAGCAGTCACCATTGAGTTTCCTTCTGCAGGAAGCAAAAGCACAACTATGTGTAACAATAACCCCAAATTAATCTATCCCCAGGAGTACACAGAAAGCGCCTCCTTGAAGATTGTGGTATTTTTGAACCACAATTGGGCGTACCCTGGTAATGGTAACCTTGCGTTTATGGCTCATCTTTTCCACACTAGGTCAGGTGAAAGGAACTGCAGAATGAGCCTGCCAAAAGGTGCCTTCATTTTGGCAGTTTCATATTGTGGCTAAACATAGAAGAAGACATGGAAGAAGAAGAAACCAAAATGGGGTGGGTAGAGTATCCACAGTCAGTTGGTCTTCAGCATTTGGTCTTGGTTGACCTTGTTGTTGTGTCCCGTCAAGTCTGAACCAAATTGTAACATCTCTAGTAAGACTTCCAAGAGAAATGAGATATTTAAGGGCTGGCTTTGACCAGCTCCACTGCCCCAGTGAGCCTCCATGGCTGGGTGGGGATTTGAGCCAAGGTCTCTTCAGTCCTAGTCCCACACATTATTCACTGCACCACGTTGGACATCCCTAACTTTCCTAAACGATAATTGAATGATGGGTAAATTAAGTTCCAGTGTGGTTTAGTGGCTAGAACAATGAATTAGGAGTCAGGAGCCTGGCTTCAAATCCTTGTTCCACCATGAAAACTCACTGGTACCGTGGAAATGGTAAAACCACTCCTTAATTGTCTCATATATCTTTAGAACCCCGTTAGACTGGTTATATATCAGTTGTGATTTGAGAACACATAATATATTGCTTTACATCCTTAGAAGCCAGGAAGTCATTGTTCCCCTTGGTTACAGGGAGGTGGCCAACCACAGGAACTAATACTGCTGCCACCAACACCACCAACACCCCCCCCCTCCTCTTGGTGGCCTTCACCAGCATTATTTGGTATTCTTGCAATATTTCTCTGATGTTATCTCTTCTCTTCCTCTGTGTCTGTTTCGGGGTCTTTGTCCTTCTCCTCTTTCCACGTATGCCTTGTAAGGTGTCCCAAAGCATGGAATCCCAAAGCATTCTCTCCAAATGGGCAAACCACTTGTATTTGTTGTCTCTGTATGTAGTTTAAGATGGGTTCTATTCCAATTTTTCCCTTATAATGTATTTCCTGATTTTATCCCTGCTGGTCACTCCTCAGTCTTCCTCAGACATCTCGTTTCCGTGGTGACCAACTTTTACTTCTGTTTTGTTGTAACTGTTCATGTTTAGCACTGGTAACATAAGATGGGAATGAATATGCTTTGTATGAGGTGTTTCTTTGTGTTGATTGGTAGTGTCTTGTGTTGTAAGAGCAGAGTTGACTGTCTCAATACTGGGTTTGCTTTACTGTTAATCTCTTCGTCCATTTTACCATCTTCAGTAAATGTTGTTCCAAGGTATTTGAACTCTGCCACTTGTTTTATACCTGTTTTCTCTATTTCTATTCCCAAATAGGAACTCTTCTTTAAGAGTAATTAATCTGTTCCAGGGGAACACAGAAAGAGCCTCTTTGAAGATTTTTTTTTTTTGGGGGGGGTGGTGTTTAACCACAATTGGGTGTACCCTGGTAATGGGAAACTTGTGTAACCAGCTAATCTTTCTCACACTGGGTCAGGCGAAAGGAACTGCAGAATGAACTCACCAGGAGATGCCTTTGTTTTGGCAGATTCACATCTGGCGTAGACATGGAGGAAGAGGAAGAATCTGTCCTGAAACACGAAAGGGACTTCTGGAATGAAGTTTAATCATGTTCTCCCCTGTTTTCTTTTGCTCACTCTCTGGACAGACCTCCTGAAGTAATATACATACCGTTGTCTCTTTCCACCCAAATATAGGGAGCTGTTCCTACTTACTAGCTTATCGCTCAGCACAAGTCTGCAAGACTGGGCTGGCAGACATCCCAGTCGTTCCTACACTTGCCACCCTTGTTGCCCGGGCAAGTTGGCAGTGTTGTGGCCGCTCTCCATGCAGCAAAGGGCTGGAGCCCTCCCCCGCGGAGCCTTGGCAATCGACGGGACTGACTGACTTATTCCTGCTGGATGTGAACGGAACGGAAGGGAAGGGAAAATATGCCAGCTTTTTAGTGATGTAGCTTGGGACTGTGAAGAGTTCTTGGGAAATGCCTAGTCCTTCCACATGAGAAACAGCCAAATTCAGTGCAACTAAATGTCTCTTCCAGGGACAAGACAGAAGCCATTTGCATGGGAATTGTCATAATTCTGGAGAAATTCAGGGCGGAGGGGGGGGCAATCATAAAACATCTGTAAAATCACAGAGGCTTCCCTTGAGTTTTCTTAGGAAAGAAAAAAAATCCTCAGAAAGCAGGAGCATGGAAATATCTTTTGCCTGGTTTTTCAGCAAGAGCAAAAGACTATGAAATTTGTATCCTTAATGCAGGTAGTAGTGACTGCTAACAATGTGCATTTAAAAAATGTTAGACTACAAATTCCATAATTCTCCTTTCTGAGAATCCCCCCCTGCAGGGCCAAGATGTTACAGGCACCCAGTTTGTGTTCACCTGGAGAGAAGGCCTAGCTGGTGCTCTTCACATCTTGGCTAGATCTAAGTTCCTGTTTGAAAAGGAAGCAGTTGTGATGGTTGCTGTAAAGTTTCTGATTCAAACAGGTAGTTAAGCCTAACCAAGGCATGGACCCTTCCAGCTAGGAGGAAGGCAGTTACCCATAATGAGTTACTTTATGCATAATCGGGGCAGTACAAAGTTAGATTTGAAAAGTAATGCAATGGCTGAAATC
The DNA here is from genome assembly GCA_030440675.1 of Furcifer pardalis. Lineage (NCBI taxonomy): Eukaryota > Metazoa > Chordata > Lepidosauria > Squamata > Chamaeleonidae > Furcifer > Furcifer pardalis. Next base: position 6,000,072 of record CP126894.1, on the reverse strand, counting down.
TTATGGCAACTCAAGAAGGACCATTTCCACTGAATCCATTGAATCAATGGAACTTAAGGTAGAGTTGACTCACCAAATCCCTACTGATTGTCCTCTTCCTCCTCCTCCTCCTCCTCCTCCTTCTTCACCAAGCAAAGGAATTTCGGCCTCTGTGTGTGCATGAATGAATACTGTCGAATTTATCATTCTGGTTGGAATACAAGACTTTTCCTTTAGAGGAGATCTTCCTCCAATACAATATAAGGAGAATACATTGATGAACAGAACAGAGAAAATATGTGAGCAGGTGATATCTTAAGAGAACCCAAAATAAACATCTATAAATTTTATGATTTTCTTTGTTTAGGTGAACCCAAGAAATTATCAGCTAGTGGTCCATTTGTTACTGGTAGTTGTTCTCCTTTCAGTTTCCTTTCAATTATCTTCTTTAGTTTTTGTTTCTCATTTTATCATAAACCTATTCTATCTTTCTTCATTGTGTGTGTTTTATGATTTCTTAGCCTGGGGTTAGAGCTAAAGATGCAGAACTGTCTGAGTCTGCAGACATTTCTGTGGATATATGGCAGGCATGACTAGACATTAGAGTGCATAGAATTCTGTTACCATTCCACTGAAGCGATCCCTATTTATCTACTTGCAATTTCTTGCTTTTGAACTGCTAGGTTGGCAGGAGCTGGGGCAGAGACAGGAGCTCATTCTGTCCTGCAGCACTCGGGTCTTGCACTGCTGACCTCCTGACCTTCCAGTCATCAAGTTCAGCATCTTAACCACCAAGCTACCGCAGTCCCTCTATTTTTTGTAAGAAAAAAAGGACAGAAAGAACTCAAGAGGTGTTGGAGGCCTGTGGGTGGCTTTCCAAGGTACCAAGAAACAAATAATAATAATTTCATGTCAAATATTATTCTGGGTTGAAAGGATTTTTGCTGGAAAAACTCCGCTCAGGGGACACCCAAATGAGGCTCCTTTCATGTCCCCAAGATCTTTTCCCACTGAAGTGGTCCCTGTTTATCTATTTGCAATTTCTTGCTTTCAATCTGCTAGATTGGCAGGAGCTGGGACAGAGATGGGCACTCATTCTGCCATGCAGTACCTAGGTCTCAAACTGCCAACCTTCCAGCTAACAAGGTGAGCTTCTTAACCACTGAGCTACCACACTGAACCATTGGGCTCTAAGATGTATGAATTTGCCCACTCCTACAGAAATGGCATGAGCTGGGCTCAAAATATTATGCTGTATTTCTCTCCTGGAAGAATGGTGTCAGTCTTGAATGCCCGTAGTGGTCCTTTCCCCCATCTGGAGAATCCATGGATCTTAGCAATTAAAAATAAAATAAAATTTAAAGAATCCCATGAGCCTGGTATTTACAAGGCTGTTTGAGAAAAGGTCATCGGATTTGTCCTTTGCCAAAATGTGACGATGTACTTGCAAGCAAAAAAAGAGGAGGGGAAGAGAGGGTCTTGTTTTTTAAGGGGGGGGGGAGGCTCCCACATCAACCCGCCACACGCAGGGGGGCTCAAAGGCAGAGAGCGCCACCCAGAGGCTCCCCATTCAACGCCTGTCATCCCAATTGCGGTGGGTTAGAGATCACAGGGAAGCAGCCCTATCTCACGAAGAGACATCAGACGGTGTGGCAGGAAAAGGGTAATCCATTTATTTTTAGAGAAGTTTTTCCACTCGGAGATCATACACATGACAGATCACAGAAACACATGCAAGCATGAAATTTAATTTTTAAGAACTCTTTTTTTCCCAGGGCTTCCATGTAAAATGATGGCGAATGGAGCAGAAGGAAGAAAAAAGGAATCCAGGCTGGCAGGAAGGGGGTGGGGGTGGGATAATACCCATAACCGTGACAGGACAATTTCTGTATTATTATTATTTTTTATTCATTTAGGCTATGCATGGGCCTTTGAGAAAATTAGAACAAAGCAAAGAGGGACTGTTAAAGAATCCAGTAATTAATGGAAAGAACAAAGTAGTTCAGGTTTTCTGGTGGACTCAAATCCAAACTTTTGTTCAGGAGAGAAAATAAAGACAGAAATGAAGGACGAGTATTTATTTCAGAATTTGGAAATGTTACTTATTCACAGTATAGTTCCTAAAATAACCATACCAGCAGGTTTGTTTTCTTTCCTCTTTCCCAAGAGAGGATACCTTGGAAAACCATTGGGATTTTCTGTAGAATTCAGGATATTTCATATGCCCACCCTACCCTAACTTTAGGGCTCCACCAGATCATCTCACTGTCCTCATCAAACAAAGGTTTTCCCCAGCAGTAAAAGGATTTCATTTTTACTAGCCATCTCTTATTTATTTATTTATTTCATTTCTTTGCTAGCCAGTGCAGCATCTGCAGGATCCTGTAGGCCAGTGATGGACAACCTTGGCACTTCATGTATTCTTGGACTTCAGTTACCAGAAGCCCAAGTCAAACCTCTTGCTGATCAGGGCCTCTGGGAATTGAAGTCCAAGAACACATGGAGTGCCAAGGTTGGCCATTAATACGTAGGCCAAAAATTGATCCACAAACCTCTCTCTCCACCATCCCAGTATCCATCAGAAGTTGTGTGATGTGGAGAATTGGGTGAAAAGAAGCAAAACCTTTGCTACAGTTTTGGCTTGCAATTTTCATCCGAAACAGAAATGCGTTTCCAAAGAACTTGGTAAATGATTTTTAGATTCCTAATCCCAGAAGCTGGAATGGCCATTTCAAACAAAGCTGGTGAACATGGAATATGGAAAGCATCAAGAAGAAAGAAGAAGCCAGGGCAGGTTGAGGACTTGGCCGCCCCTACCCCTGTACCCCCATCAACATATTGTATTGTATTGTAATGTAATGTATTGTTTGTAAGCCGTCCTGAGTCGCTATGAGTGAGCAGCAATATAAATTTGAACTAATAAATAAATAAATCACTCAAACTGTTTTGGATGAATCTCTATGTGTGAAAGTTGCAAGCTAAAGCTGTAGCAAGGTTTTGCTACTTTCCACCCAATTGTTCACATCACACAACTTCTGATGGATACTGGAATGATGGAGAGAGAGGCATTTGCAGACCAGTTTTTCCTAATCTCAGAAGCTCGAATGGCCATTTCAAACAAAACTGGTGAACATGGAATAGTGGAAAGTAATCCCTGAATGCTTCTCACTAACATGGACAGAGATCCTGTGCTTTACTGGTGTAGTCAGGCATCTACTCCTGTATAAGTGAAAATGTGGCAAATGTCAGCAGAGCTGTTCAGAAGAAGTGGTCCCGAGAAATACATTGCGTAATGAAGTAAAATAGGGGATTTTGCTTTTAATGAGTAAAGTCATTTATTTGAGTTCTTAATTTCCTTGGCAGACCTAGAGAAGCCTGGGAAATGAGCTTCAAGACAGATGTTAGTTTACTAAAAGTCTGAAAACTGTGAGAATTGAATTAAGAATGATGGACATAAGTAGTCAAATGTGTTAGCTGGCTAGGCCAGGCCAGAGAAATATAGCTAGATACAGTATGCTCTTCTTGTTTTATTCTGGGAAAGGCAGAAGTAAAAATATTCCTTTTTTCTATTTTGTACCTGATCCTGAACTTTTCTATTTTTTCATCTAAATAAACCTGATTGGAACTAGAAGACGTTGTACTTATTCATAGAGCTGTAGCTGGTGGGAGAAACCCAGTTCCTTTACTTCATTATTGGCAATGCTACAATTAAGCTAATTCACACTGCATGTCCTACCTGATCTGGCTGGTCTGTAAGCATAAACAGTCAGTGATTGAAACCTATTGTAGATTTCTCTAGCCTGGAGCAAGACCAGAGGTACCCTGAAGCAGCACAAAGATTTATGTGGGCTTCTGGAAGGGGTACAGGTTTCTGGAAGGTGGAATCAGTCCTACAATAGTGGGATAAATGTGAGTGGGTTTTCCATACACATTGCATCACCAACATAGAGCACTCTGGGTTGTAAGTGAAAGGCCATGTTTCCTCTAAAGAATCCATTTCTCTCTCTAAACTCAGGTTTTCCCAGAGCTACCCATCTCAGCTATCAGTATGGCAAAGTAAGCCCATGTTTACTACTCAACAATCAATCACAAAACAGAACATGTTAAATGTGAGATAGGTAGCTGAATAAAACCACAGGTTATGACAAAGCAGTATTTTTCACCTTTGAGGGAGCGGCTCTTCTAAAAATGCCCAAAACTTCTTTTCTACTTTGAGTTTCTTTTGTCCCATCCCTTCTTAAACCATCTGTGGGGCTCTTCTCCAGAAGGCATGGTAGCTTATGACAACTTCCCCTCCCATCTCAATCTCCAAGAAAATTCCCATCAAACTATAGCAATTAGTCTTTAAAGTACCACAATGTTTTTCTCTACCGTATATACTCTAGTATAAGCCGAGGTTTTTTAGCCCCAAAAATGAGCAATAAAAAGGGGACTCAGCTTATACTTGGGTCAACAACCACGAGGGTCTCAAGACCATGTCGGATTGAGATGTGCTGTGGGGAACTGATGGAAACGCCGTATTCCAGTGATGCCCAAAGACTCCTGGTGCGGTGCTTCTACAGTTAACCCTTGTACCCCAGTAAGCTAGCCAGCACCCATCCCTGATCCAGTTCAAAGGTCTCTTGCTTTTGGGTTGTTTGTGACTGTCCCAGGTCACGAGATTGGGGGTTGTGTGTTACACATTTAAGCCATGAGACTGAATACTATAGGAGGCATGCATACATTGTATTATCCAATCAAGTAGAAACCCACACTAACATGACCCAATCGCGGCCAATGTACTGAGCCTAAAATAGCCAATCTGTGATTTTCTATGTAAGCATTTACTTATACGATCGTAACAATAAAAAGGCTCGAACTGGAGTTTGAACAAGTTTGTGTTCTCCGCTGGATTGGACTTAGTGTTGTGTGTCTCATGAAGCTTCATCCCTCGGCCCCATCATCCGACGATGTGCTAACACTTTAATTAATTTTACCATATTGTCATGTATTTTGATTATTAAAACTCACTAGCAGCAGCTGCAATTCCTACCATTGGCTTATACTCTGGTCAATCTATTTTTCTAGGTTTTCAGGTCAAGTTAAGTTCCTCGGCTTATATTCGGGTCACCTTATATTCAAGTATATACGGTAGATTTGTTTTACACACACACATGCCTGATGTGTCAAGCCCTACTGGATCAAAAATCATCCAAGTTCTCTACTACTTTTTGGAGTCAAACATGGGGGGCTCAGGGGGGGGCTTTCTCACCTGGCTCTGCACCCACCCATGACTGCTACATAGCAATCCGTCAATATTTGGATGGTTTATTTGTGGTTTCTTTGAGTTGTGCCCAGCTGCAGAACACACACACACCCCTCCAGAAAAAAAAGTCAAAATGTCTAGAGATTGAGCGACATGGATGAGAAACAAATAAACAAAATTGTTTCACTTTGTGTCCCTTTGCCACAGCCTTAATCTCATGACTGGAGACTGCAGACGCGATGGGTGAGTTGACAGCCTGCCTAGAAATCTATCCTGGCAGCTTCATTAGATGTCTTCCGCCTGACTGATTATACTTCATTGCAGACTCACTCACTGGCTTTCTTCGGGGTGGGAAGAATCCCCCCCGATCTTTGCCTGGAACCAAAAGGCCACATTTTAAATTAATCACCACCTTTTACTCCTTTCCCCAACCTTCCCTTCCCATTGCACTTTTTCCAAGTTACATGTACAGTGGTGTAAAAGAATTTGTGGAGATACTGACTATATGTCATCGCCAGCTGCTGCTGCAGAGAGAGCTCTAGTTTTGAAATATGTATGGAAATCTTCTTCTTCTTCTTCTTCTTCTTCTTCTTCAGGTGTTAAGGGAGATACAAAGTTCTTGGGTCTTGTTCTTTCACTTCTAGCAGCCTCCACCAATTTTATTTGGTGTTCTTGTAATATTTCTTTGATGTCATCTCTCTCTCCATCTTCCTTTCAGCCTGCCTTGTGCTCTTCATCCATCTCCTCTTTTCACACATGCCTTGTATGGTATGGTATTCCAAGACATTCTCTCTGAATGGGCAGATCACTTTATTTTGTATGTAGTTCAAGATTGGTTCTATTCTGATTCTTTCCTTTATAATCTCCTTGGGTCTAAATCAGCACTTGGGAAAATTACTTTCTTTTAAGAACAGCATCCAGAATATGCATTGGCCATGTTCTTCTTCTTCTTTTGTGTCCCAATCAAACCCTGGACTGCCAAAATGAAGCCACTTTCTTGGCTTTGTTGTTGGACAAGCTTAAGTCCTCATTGGTGCATCTTTCCAGCAGTAATTGGCAGACCAGTAAATGAGCCAAATTCTGTATCCTTTGCACATTCACACAGTGTGTTGTTGTCCATCAGCAGCAGCCCCCACTTGAGCATGTTGGTCTTGCATTTAGGGACTCCAACCTGCAACCTATTCAGGGTCCTCCAAGTGACACAGGGGAGGTTCAGTTCCTCAGCTATATCCTCCTTATTGGCCATGTTTAACAATACTAGCTGGAAACCAAGTTAGTCCAGAGAAGCAGTGTCTTTAAGGATAGTTGAATTCAAACATGGTTGTGTAACACTGGGGTCCTACATGCATCCATAGTCTAAAAAATCAGGATTGATATTGATGCAGCTAAGATATGGAGGGCTAAGCTGAGAACCTCTAGTCGCAGTGTTTCCCAAATGCTGGTGTTTGGACTTCAATTCCCAGAAGCTTAAGTCAATTCCCCAAAGCACTGATCAGTCAATATACTGGCTTAGGCTTCTGGGAACTGAAGTCCAAACACCAGCATTTGGGAAACACTCCTCTAGTGTTTCATCAGACAGTAGCCTTCTTCTAAGGGAGCACAAGGTCTAGAGCAGTGGTTCCCAACCTTTTTTTCTTGCCTAAATATCTCTAAAATACTTTTACCCCCACTCCCATGACATGTAATGTTTATTACTCAAAAAGTGAACTCCTATTCACATGGAGGAAACCTAAAAAGCCATTAATTTGGTCTAAAGCAGGGGTGCACAAACTTTTTGGGCTGTGGACCAGTCACATGGTTCAGCGGGCCGGTCATGTGGTTCAGTGAGCTGGTCACATGGTTCAGCGGGCCGGTCATGTGGTTCAGTGAGCCGGTCACATGGTTTCTCCCACCGGAAGTAGAAGTAAAATGTGCCTTGCAATCTGTTTTGCAACAGGATGAGATAGATTTTAAGCTGCCATTTTCTCTGCCTAAACCAGGGGTGCCCAAACTACAGCCCATGGGCCGGATCCAGCCCACAATGACAATTCATCCAGCCCACATCACTCTCATCACTCCTGGAAGTGGAAGTAAAACACGTCCATACGGGCGAGTATTACTTCCGCTTCAGGGAATGACGAAGGCAGTGTTTTACTTCCATACAGGCGCATTTTACATCCACTTCCGGGAGCGACAAGGATAGTGTGGGACAGATGAATTGCCATTGCGGGCCATAGTTTGGACAACCCTTATCTAAACCATTCTTGAATTGCCCTCCTTAAAAATCAAATCACAACCCCCCCCCTCCTGGGTGGGGCTTGTGCTCCACATTGGGAATCACAGATCTAGAGATTGGGAAAGTTAATTCTTTCGAAGGAAAGTTCCCAACCAGCATGGCCAGTGAAGCAGCAGTTCAAAAAGGTAACTTTTCTAAGCAGATACTTCTACTGCATGGTGTTTTTCATGACTCATCTTGAACTGGGACAGTTCACATGAGCTAGAATAGTGTTTTTCTTTACCAACATCTGCAATTTTGCCTTTGCAGCACAGAAAGAATGGGTTTGTATTAAAAACTTGAATTTTAAAAGGGAGTGAAATTGATAGACCTTTTTTGTTCGTTTTTTATTCTGGTCCTGTTGCCTTTCAAGATAGGGATGCAGGAACTGGTCAGTTTTGTTTTCTCCTGCATTCCAGTGTCTCAAACCTCATTGTCCTTTTCTTCAAAATATGTAATCTGAGAATTCAAAAAGAAACCGAGATGAAATGTTGTCCTATTTGCATTGCAATAATTTGCAGTCTGGAGAGTCTGTTCTGTACTTGCTCAGTATCGATATGTTAGAAACAAGGAGTCTTTCGGGAAATAAAAAAGAACAGGGAAGAAATAATACCAGGGAAGAAAGAGATGCAATTCTAATTCATCATCAACTTGGTTAAACACACAGGGATTCAGTTGTTCCCAGCCAAGGAATAAAGCCTCAAACCCCTGGATGGACAAATCTCTCTTTTTTAACCTCTCCCACTCATAACATTTAGGTAACGGTAAAGTTCATCTTTGCTCAAAAGCCAGTTGTATTCAACTCTAGGATTCAGTGCTCATCTCTGTTTATAGACAAAGAGCCAGCACTGTCTGCGCGCTGTAGTTTGGCCACCCTTGAGATAGATAGATAGATAGATAGCTAGCTAGCTAGCTAGCTAGCTAGATAGATAGATAGATAGATAGATAGATAGATAGATAGATAGATAGATAGATAGATAGAGTGATGGGCTGCTCCCGGTTCAGACTGGTTCACCAGAACCGGTAGCAGCCATCCGGAGGGGATTGCCGGGGGTGGTAGTTAACCCCCAGGTGACCAGTTCAGTCACCTCTCCGGCCGCCCTCCGGATGTGTCTTCTGGGCAGCCAAAATGGGTGCTCGGAAGTGCACATGTGTCAAAACTCCATTTGACACATGCACACTTCTATTTTTAAGTGTGCATGTATCAAATTGAGTTTTGATACATGCACACTTCTGAGCAATCAATTTGGCTGCCCAGAATGGGCGCAGACAGCACCTGGAAGAGCAGCAGTGGCAGCGGCAGCCTTTCCCCGGGTGCACCGCTGGGCCGGGTTGCCAGGCTAGGCTGCACTGTGCTGCCGGGCCCGTCCAGGCCAGGCCGGACTAGGCTGCGCTGCCAGGCTGCCGCTGTGCCTGCCTGCCTGCTGCTCCCCGACCAGGGTAAGTGACAGGTTTGTGTTTGGGGTGGGTGGGTGAGTTGAGGTGTGTGTGTTTTATGTAGTTTGTTTTTATGTGTATTTGATGTATTTATATTATGTGTATATGTATTTATTTGTATTTATATGTATTTATTTATATGCATTTAAATAATGTGTATTTTTATTTTTTATTATTTTTAATTTTTTTACTTTAGCTCTGCCCACAACATCATGATGTCATGATGTTGGCTCCACCCATGATGTCAGCTCCGCCCACGGTGTGGTAGTAAAATTTTTGACAGCCCACCACTGGATAGATAGATAGATAGATAGATAGATAGATAGATAGATAGATAGATAGATAGATAGATAGATAGATAGATAGATAGATAGATAGATAGATAGATAGATAGATAGATAGATAGTAAGCCATCGTAAGTGGTGCTTGCACCAAAATGGTGGGGTATAAATGTGAATGAATAAATACAGTTGTACCTCGCTTAAAGAGCATAATGTGTTCCACAGGCTTGCAATAATTTTCTAGATATTGAAATATTAACGAGGGGCAGAATAACTATGGCCACCATTTCCAAAGTGACCCAGTGAGGGAAGGAAGTGGGGGAGAGGGTATGAATTTGATGGATCCATGCCATCCTTTTTGGGGATTCTCTCAGTACTTTTGCAAAATATCTGGATCCTTCCTCCACTTTGCAGCCCTACTCCTTAGTTTGTCTTTCAGAACTCCCAAACAAGAAGTGGGTTACGGAGGGGATGAACATTCCCCTTATGAAAGATAACAGACCTTGACTGCCCTGTAAAGAGGTGGGGAGGGGATTAGATATGACGGGGCCCTTCCTGGGCTTTCCCCTGCTGTTGCCTTTTTCAATTATAATTAAATCCCCTCCAATCATCAAGGGCTGACCATTGAAAACTTCCACCAAGCCTCAGTGACTTTAAGTGAACAGGGTTACTGAACCATATTGAAGGGACAATGTTGCCCCATTCATCTTCTGCTCAATAAGATTTAGTCTAGATGAGCCCAATTTGCATATTGATACCTCCAAAAGAAAAGAGAGAGAGAAAGAAGAAAAGTATGTTAAGAAGGAGAGCAACTTTGGATGGGTGAGAGGTGGGTGGAGGAAAGCAGAGGTGGGAAGAGGGCCACTGGCTGGCTTGAAATTTCAAGACCAGGGATAGATCAAAGCAAAAAGGTGGAGGAGGAGGAGGGGGAGGAGGAAAGGATCTCATTCAGTTATGAATTGAATAATTCAACTTTGCTTGTCTAAGTGTCACTGAGGCAGTAAACTTGTGTTGTTACCACTCAAATGTGAGTAGTTTGTGTTTTGAAAAGGGGGTCTCATAGGACTGAATGAAAGATACAGAACCTGGCTCATTTACTGGTCTGACGATTACTGCCAGAAACATGTACCATTGAGGACTTAAGTTTGGCCAATGACAAAGCCAAGAAAGTGGCTTCATTTTGGTACTCCAGGGTTTGATCTAACAGAAAAGAAGAATGAATTAAGGATTGAATGCTTGAAATGGAGACTAACATGGCTGCTATTACAAATAATGTTTCTCCATACATACATAAGTCTTCTAATTTAGCTTTTTTTCCCCCTATAGGGCCATTTTCTGGGTAGAGGGATTTAAAAAAGATAGGTGTGCTGGAATATATAATAAGCTATGACCTAAAGTAGTATGAGCTCACTTGAGCTCACCTTTTCAGGGCAAATTAGGCCATAAAGGATGGGCCACCGGACCCCCTCAAGTGCTCATTCTTGATTTTAAGAGATGCAGAAAAACGTTGAATCAAAGTTGGGTCTCTCCAAAGTCAAGCAAATCTGAACCTAACCACTACCAAAGGTTTACCAGAAGTTTGGTTTTTTGAGATCACAAAGGCACACTTATGGTGTATCTCCAGAAACCTATATCTCAACCCCTCTCCAAGAGGAAAGCAACAACATTGGCTGTTGCTTTAGGGTTTAAAGTTGAGAGTTAGGAATGGGAGTGGCAGATCAAGCTACTATCCCCATGGAATCATTTTACTAGGATTCTTCAACACCTGTATTCCCAAAGTCAAATGCTAAACCAGAGTAGGCTCATTGAATCAATAGGGATATGTTGATTCAGCTTCTTTGGTATGTTCTATTGTCTCAAATGGGCCTACTCTAACTGATACTTATTATGTGGAGGTAAGTCACAACTCACTGGGGCTGAGAACATCATGCATAATGCAGGGCTGGTTGAATCACAAACTGGAATTAAGATTGCCAGGAGAAATATCAACAACTGGAGATATGCAGATGGCACTAACCTAATGGCAGAAAGTGAAGAAGACCTAAAGAGCCTCCTGATGAGGGTGGAAGAGGAGAGTGCAAAAGCTGGCTTGAAACTCAACATAAAAATAACCCATCCAGCCCCATCATTCCCTGGCAAATAGAAGGGGAAGAAATGGAAGAAGTGACAGATTTTACTTTCTTGAGATCTAAAATACCAAGTCATACAATAAAAGGATGCTTATTCATTGGAAGGCAAGCTATGGCAAACCTAGGCAGCATAATAAAAAGTAGAGACATCACCCTGCCGACAAAAGTCCACATTTTTAAAGTAATGGTCTTCCCAGTAGTAATGTATGGCTGTGAGAGCTGGACCCTAAGGAAGGCTGAGTACAGATGAATAGACACCAGCAAGGGAAAACAACACAACTTTTCTAGGGCCTCCACTATTCTAGAATTTGATTTTCCTAGGTTTTGATTTCCGAATCAAGACATAGATTCAATCGTGAATCAAATCAGGATGTCTCTGGATTTGTCTGTGTTGAATCAGCCCATCTTCCCCTCCAAAGCTCCACGTTCAGTTCAGAACTGAATCATATGGTCAATTCTTATTTTAAAGGTAGAGGCATAGCAACCATCTGCCTGAAAAAAGTTTAAGACATTTTATGGTCTGCACAAACCAATGGCTTGAGTCAGCCAGAAGCAGTTGAAATAGTTTAATTTGAAATATTTTTCATGGCTGAGCAGTGGTAAGGACTCTGCTGGAAAGGGCACAGAGGATGGAAGGTTCTTCCAAGGAACTTTGAAGCAAAACAATCACATTTTTATACTTCCCCATAGTGCTTAATGCACTCTCTGGGCTATTCACAATTAGCATTTTGCCCCCAACATGCTGGGTACTCATTTTACTGACCTTGGAAGGATTGAAGGCTGAGTCAACCCATGGTCAGGATCAAACTCACAACCATTTGGTTGCAGGACAGCAGTTTAACCACTGTGCCAGTAGGACTTTGCATGAAAGAGGGATGGTGGTCGGTTTTAAATGCAATAGTTCTTAACCAGGCTACACAAAATATTCTGCTTGAGTCCCTCTGGTTACAGAATACAGTCTCTGAAAATAAGACCCTGAATTCCATCTGGTGCTTCAAGGGGCTGATGTTTTCTGAGACAGTACTTATTAGTTCTGCAGTCACTTGAGGCGCTTGGAGTTTATTCAAGGAATTTGCTTCCCTCCCCAGGTGTTGCGCTAATTAATATTCCCTGTCACTAATTAAGAGAGGTAAATGGGACTCATTACTGAATAGCGTAGCCCAACTAAAAACAAAGTTTTGGATGCTATATGTATACTTGCAGTGTTTACAACCTAAAAACCCGGCTGTTTCATTTTGTTACTGATCCAGGAAAAAATGAATAGTGATGCTTGAACAGAGGAAATGAAATTATGAAGGCAACGTTAGATAAGACTGATTCAGATCCTGAAACACATTTGGGGGTACTAAACTACCCAAGACCTATGGAGAACTCTTTTCCTTTGGTTTCTGTTTCCCCCCATCATGGGGGGGGGGGGGGCTGTGCCAGGAATAGTCCAGAAATAGGTAAAGAGAAACTCTCCCTTGCTCAAAAGCCAGTTGTGTCTAACTCTAGGGTTTGGTGCTCAACTCAATTTACAGCCACAGATCCAGCACTGTCTGCATCTGCAGATGTTTCCTTGGTCATGTGGTAGACCTTAAAATCTCTGGAGCCTTCTCTGAACGTTTTGCCCAATGTTGTCGTCGTCCTGAAATCACCCTACAATTCTGAATCCTTGTTTTTTCCTTATCACACCATCCAATGCTAAATTCAGTTATCTGGAAATAAAAACATCTGTACGTTCACACCAAGACTTGTTGTGGTCTTTCCACCTTCAAATGGCAAACAAAAGCAACCTGCAAGTTTGCTATGCTGTGGATGATGCCAGCACCTCACACCCCTGGCTCCTGAGTGTTGAGTTGCCCGCCTCACCTCACTGAAAATGGAGAGACACAGTTTGCCTTTTGGTAACACGTTTGCAGGAGGTCAGCTTTCCCCAACTTGTCTACTCCCATTGTCTTCACCCAGCAGAACAAATGAGGAGAGAAGAAGCTGGTGAACTAACAAACTCCTATTGTGCAGCTGCTGCTGCTTCTGTATCCTGATCAAACCCTGGACTGCCAAAATGAAGCCATTTTCTTGGCTTTGTAGCTGGCCAACCTTAAGTCCTCATCGGTGCATGTTTCTGGCAGTAATTGGCAGACCACTAAACAAGCCAGATTTCCACATACCACACAGTGTGTTGTTATCCTGCAGAAGCCCCCACTTGAGCATGTTGGTCTTGCATTTAGGGACTCCAACCCTCACCCTATTCAGGGTGCTCCAAGTGATGTAGGGGAGATTGAGATCTTCAGCTACATCCTCCTTTAATGTCCTCCTTTAATCTTCTAATTTGGTTTTGCTCTTGTGTACCCTCAAGGATGTTTGTTCTCGCCATAAAGCTCTTCCTGGATGTGGGCTGGTGGACTTGAGGCTCACATCTATTCAGAGAATGTCGAGGGTCATTCCCTTGCTTAGTTCTCTCAGTGTCTGCTGATACTTCTTTCCTGATCTTAGGTGGAGCAATATAAACAAGAGGGTATATTTTCTCAAATGGAGTGTATGTTTGAGGCATCCTGTCACTATATGCAGAGCTTCATTAACAGCAATGTCGACTTGTTTTGCAGATGTGGATGCGCTCTATACTGGAACAACATACTCTGCTGCAGAGATGCCCAGGGTCAAAGCTGATGTACGCAGCATGAATGGTTGGCTTACCAATTTGGCAGCTTGTTGAAGTTTAAATAGGAGACCCTCCCATTATGGCCACTTGGGATAGTGGTCCTTGATGCTGATTGGACTGGGTGAGTGGGTTTTTTCCTATGGTTCTATTTATTTATTTATTTATTTATTTATTTATTTATTTATTTATTTACACTTGTATCCCACTCCTCTAGGAGGGAAATCATCCCTATTCAGGGTGGCTAACATCAAAACACCAGTTATATAACGTTCAAAAATTAAAAATTACACACAAGAAAACTCCCAATTAAAATCATCACCACACATTACAACAGCCAGAAAGTACCACAATCCAGGACCCTTAAAATACAGCCTATTTAGGATGAAAAGGAGCCAGGCAGCATATTTAATGACCAGAAATAGCCAGCAGATCCCCAAAGAGCAGTGCTTTTAGTTGTTGTTTTTTAAAGTCTGCAGGGATGGAGCCTGGCAAAGTTCAGCTGGAATGGCCTTCCACAGCATTTTATGGTTTTTGTTCTGCTTCTTTTAACATTGTGAGCCACCAAGAGTGGGAGGGCATCCCAGATGGGTGGAGTATAAGTTGAATAAATAAATAAATAAATCTGGTACAAATAAAAAAGGCATCAACTTGCCCATGGAGAGACATTGACTGCAGAGTTGGCATTGACTGGTAAGAAATTGCCATGTTTGTTTTCTCTATGGGGTTGTTTGTTTGCTTTTTGGGATGGGTGTGTGTGTTTCCTGAGTGCTCTCTCTCCAGAATGTCTGGCCAGACATCCCATTATGGTAACGGAGTAGACCGCACAGCTAGCGACTCAATGCTAAGTGTTGGGCAGCGGTAAATCACCTGACTCCCTAAAGGGGCCGATGGCTACGGGCAGATGAGCCCCTTTAGGTGGGGTGATGGTCTCCTCAGTGGAGGAAATGCCACTGGAAACCATCCTATTGAGCCAAATGGCAAAATGAGTGGAGGAGGGACCACTGGAAGCGACTCCAGGCAGCTCACAGTTAAGATCAGAACATTCACCATATAAAAACATCCCCATAACATAAAGTTACAGGAACACTTAAAACTTTAAAAACTATTAAAAACCATTTTAAATACTATCCCTATAAAAATAAAACTGGGATGGCTGTATTTATATAAGCCAGCCAGGGGAGGGGCTGTCATGCACCCCACACCTGCTGAGCTAACCAAGTTTTTAGGCCTTTCCTGAAGGTTAGCAACACTTCCTGGAAGCACAACTCTGTCGGCAGGAGGTTCCACAGAGCTGGAACAGAAGGCCCTCCTTCTAGTGCCAGAGAGGTGAGCCTCCCAGGCTAATGGAACCATTAGGGAGCCCCTGTGGTCTGCTCTGGTGGGATGGGCAGATGACTTTGGGATAAGTATCCTGGTCCACTACCATGAAGGGCTTAACAGGTCATTACCAGCACCTTGAATTGCACCCGGCAACCAATGCAGCTCCCGTAGCAGGGGTGAGGCATGGTCATAATGCCCACTCCCCATCACCATGTGGGCAGCCGCAATTTACACCAGCTGAAGCCTCCAGATGGTCATCAAAGGCAGCCTCATGTAGAGTGCATTACAATAATCTAGTCTGGAAGTGACCAGAACATGAGTGACCATAAGCAAGGAGCCCCAATCCAGGAACGAGTGTAATTGGCAAATGATGCGTAGTTGCGCATAAGCCCTCCTTGCCACAACTGCCACCTGCTCTTTGAGCAGGAGTCATGAGTCCAGGAGGACCCCCAAATTATGCACCAGGTATGTCTGAGGCAAAAAAGCCCCATCCAGTACCAAAGGTGGTAACTCCCAGGACAATGCAGGACCCCTAACCCACAGCCACTCAGTCTTGCCAGGATCCAGTTGTAGTCCGTTGTCCCCCAGCCAAACTGTTACAGCCTCCAGGCACCTGGATAGGACTTCAACCAGATTGCTTGGATCACCATGGGCTGAGGTGTACAATTGAGTATCATCTGCATATTTCACCCCATGGGAACGGATGATCTCACCCAGAGGCTTCATGTAAATATTGAATAAGAGTGGCGAGAGCATAATGTTAAATCCTTTATGTCTCATTTCATATGTGGCACAAGATATGACTCCATGATCACAGTGTGTAGGTCACTTCATGGAAAGCTGGAATCCACCTTAAGCCAATTCATGCCAATGGCATTTGTCCTACTTCAAGGAAAAAATGTATTCTCAGATAAGAGTTGCAGCCGATGACGACGACAATGTCTCTTTTTCCATAGATAGCAATTACTAATGGTATTTTTCATAAACTATTCTGGTATAAATTTCCTAAAGCTGGACTTAAGCTCTTATTGTCTGTTCCAAGCACACCTCCTCTTTTACATCTTCTCTCTAGTTGTAAGTTGTGAGATTTACAGTCGGGACATGTAGCTCAAGTCATCCTGGATCCAGGGTGCCGCGGGGAAACAGTGGATTTCTTGAACACTCATGGAAGTTCTGGACAAGCAATACCATGTCTTGCTGAGTCACAGTAGGTATAATGAGTGAAAGCCACCCTTTCTAGGCTTGGCCAAAGGATAGCAGAACAAAAAAAATATATCTCTTCAGGACCCTGGACAGAGTTCAACACTCTGGCACCCAAGGGCAGAGGCAGATCCTAAGACAATGTTTCCCACCCTTTGGCTCTTGGACTTAAATTCCCAGAAGTCTAAGGCAATCCCCAAAAGCACTGATCAGCCAATGTACAGACTTAGGCTTCTGGGAACTGAAGTCCAAAAAGCGAAGGTTGGGAAACACTGTCCTAAGAGAAGGAGCTGTTGTCTCAGCAAAGTTGACTCAGCCTTCTATTGTTCTGAGATCAGTAAAATGATGACCCAGTGTGTGGGGGACAAATTATAATTTGTATAATTACTTTGCAAGCTGCCCAGAGAGTGCTTTAGGATGATGAGGCAGTATATAAGCAGCTGCATTTGCATTTTACTGGAAGGGTGATCAGGACCTTGTCAAGTTCAGAGTCCTTTAGTTGGTGGTGAGTTAAAAGGACAGTAGAAAATTTCTTAAAACAGAGCGCTAAACAGTAAGGGTGGTAGAAGTGCTCTTCCAGTCCACATGTTCCTCTGGAACAACACAACACCCAGAGAAGAGCATAGCTTAGTATTGCATCGTATTGTATTGTATAGCACTGTATTGGGGCACATGTTCAGAGAAGATGGGAACAGATACAGCTTCTGGACAAAAAGTCTTTTCTGCTAAGGATGTCATGATGTACCAAGCATCTGTTCTGACAAAGGACACTATTGGGAAGATATGTTTTAGCTTCTCCAGCATGAAATGAATGCCTGTCCCTGGTGAGAAGTTACCCTTAATGGCCATATCACCAGGGGGATATGGTGTAGTTCCAGCCAAAGGGCAGTTATCTGGGGAAACCTGTTTTTGACACTTTACAAGGATAGTTCGAAAATACTGGCTATTTAGCCAAGTCTAGGAATATTATGTGGTTATTAACATTTTCAAAGTAGAAATTTTCGATGTGTGTAAATTGGTACTATTAGGATTTAGTCTTATGTCTAATGAAATGGACTTGATCTATGAAAGCTCACATTTAAATACAGGTGCAACAACTTTTTCCTTTTTTGTTTTGTTTTCTCTTTAACATTTTCAAAGTTTTTCTTAAACTTATGAGGAAGTACCTGCAAACTGGATATTGTGCTTGAACCCCATCCTTGCCTTGCTCCAGCTGTTGAATATACTGTGCTTCACTTGCTCTCTCAGTCACCTGACTTCTGGCTTTCTTTGACTATGTCCCGTTGTCTGGATTAACCCTTTAATCCTGCCTACCCCCTTTGGGGTTGAGTTTGAGACCATGATGCAGTTAATGTTTGGCCTATTGCCTGGTTGCCCTGGTGCTTGTGTTACTTGCCAGCTACCCATGCCCTGAACTCTAACACCAAGAAACAGAAGGTGAAGAAGAAATGTTTTCTGTGGGCCTGGAAGTGTGTTAATTACGTGACAGGTGGCTCAGAAAGTCTCCTTACTTCTCTGGTAACTTGAATCTGGTGAAGGGAGGGCAAACACTCTTGAAGGTGGATACTTTTGATTTCTTGCTCATCCTCAGAACAGATGCTTGTACTGATGCCCAAAGATCCAGCCTGTGACAACTGGGGGTGGGGGTGGGGAATCATGAAGAATGACAGCCACGCCATCCCCTGTGTTTCAGTGCCTTCATTTGTTGAGCTCAACTGGAACAAACGCTTGTCGAAACACAAACAAGAAACAGAGGCCTTGGCACAGAAGAAATGACTGTGCTCCCTCTCCCCCCACCACCACTGCAAACCTTCTTTTGGGTTTGCTTTCTTGCAGCAGAACACAGCAGATGGCTTTCTGGTAATGATGGAGAGAGAGGAAATTTAATTACTGTGTCTGCATGTGTGTGTTTTAAATGTATTTTAAGCAACGACTGTAATTTAGGATCGGAGTTAAAATATTCAGTTGCTAAGGACTACAAGAAATACAACATTTGCAAAGAATAGAAAAAGCAGCTTCTGCTAGTCTCAGAAGCAGTCAACAAGGAAGGTTGTTTTGGGATCTCAATAGGCACCAGCTCTTTTGACAATCCATGAAGTCGAAGAGTGGTTTCTAGTCTTCTTGGACAGAAGTTCCAAAACTAAAGCGAGTATATCTTTTAACAGAGTTTGGAAAAGTTACCTTTTTTGTGGCTCAAGTCACTAAGACGCTGACTGGGAGGCGGAAGGTCAGCAGTTCGATTCCCAAGTACTGCAGGACGGAATGAGCTCCCATCTCTGTCCCAGCTCCTGCCAACCTAGCAGTTCGAAAGCAAGAAATTGCAAGTAGATAAATAGGGACCACTTCAGTGGGAAGGTAACAGCGTTCCATGCGCTCCGGTGTCTAGTCATGCCTGCCACATGACCATGGAAACGTCTGCAGAAGCAGGCAGCGCTGGCTCTTCGGCTTAGAAACAGAGATGAGCACTGACCCCTAGAGTCGGATACGACTGGCTTTCAAGCAAGGGAAACCTTTACCTTTACCTAATGTCATAGCCCCAGAGTTTCTCAACCATGGGCTTCAAGGTGTTCCTGAACTTCAGTTACCACAAGCCCAAGTCAGCACACCTGCTAATCAGAGCTTCTGGAGATTGAAGTCCAAGAACATCTGAAGGCCCAAGGTTGAAAAACCCTGAACCAACAAGACAATTCTTGAATCTCAATACACCGGCAGTTTTTCAAACACCATAATTCCTTGTGTCTCATACCAACCAATTATGGAAACATTATTATTGCAAAGAGAAATTGTACAGCCAGGATTTTAGATCTACAGGGACCAGTCCAAATCTGGCTCAAGATCCATCATAAAGGGTCTACGATGGAGAATGTAATCCTGAATTTGTGCAGCAGCAATTCTCAGTCTTAGGTCTGGTATGTCTTTTGGACTTCAAATCCCATAAGCCCCTCCCTGCCAGCAGGGTAAGTGGTTGAACGTCTGGATTTCTCCTAGCTATTTTTCATGCAGTTTGACAGAGGAAGGGAGGATACTTTGAAAAAGACGTCAAAGGAGGATAAATTTTTGAAAAAATTCTCAAAGATGCCAGTCAGGATTTTTGTGTTCGCCTTACTTATGCAGCAGCTAAGCAGCGTGTTCATGCATCTTGTCTTTCATGGAACAATTATCTTTACAGCTTCTCACGGCCTCTCCGTGTTTCAACCAGAGGTCAGGTAAAGATATCATAAGACAACTCCTCCCAGAGGACTTCTTTAGGTTAGGAAGAGTGGGTAGCCAGGGAAGCTATGGAGCAATGAAGAGAATGTATAAGAGAGACCGGGGGGGGGGGAGCCAAAAACAAAACAAATGTTCCTCAACTCACTTACAGTATTATGGCAGGCTCCAAAATATCATCAAAAGCCATCCTCAAAGGGCCTTGCCCCCAAAAAGGAAAACCAAAAAATAAAAATAAAAATTCTGCAAAATTGAAGGGATACATTCATAACAGTGGGGAAGCAGTGGTTCAAGTGTTTAAGAAGCTGAACTTGATGACTGAAAGGTTGAAGTTTGATTCCCGAGTACTGCATGATGGAGTGAGCTCCTGTCTCTGACCCAGCTCCTGCAAAACTAGCAGTTCAAAAGCAAGAAATTGCACGTAGATAAACAGGTACCACTTGGGTGGGAAGTTAAACAATGTTCCATGCACTCCGGTGTTGAGGCATGCCTGCCATGTGTCCTGCCATGTGTCCATGTGGCATGCCTGCCACGTGTCTGCAAATGCAGACAGCACTGGCTCTTTGACTATAAACAGAGATGAGCACTTAACTCTAGAGTCAGATACAACTGGCTTTCGAGCAAGGACAACCTTTACCTTTACCTATTCATAACAGCACCTTTCCTCTCAAAGTGGGGAGCACACTATCTCCCCGCATATCTTCTCCAGGCTTTGTAGGAAAGAAGGTTTATTACAAGGATTTGCAATATAACAATGCGCATTTCCAAAATATAACATTCGTAATACCCGGAGGAAGCGTCTGAATCCTTCAGATTAGCTGATGTTGACAGGTGATTTCTCAGAAGGCACTTTTCTGAAAAACGCCCTCAAAAATGCAGTTTCATCCCCCCCTCCTCCCCCCCTCCAAAAAAACCTGAAACTATTTTCACCAGATTTTCTGCCTGGGAGAGAGAACGAGAGAACAAAATGGTATCCAAGTTGCACACAAAATTGCTATCGATGCCACTTAAGAAACCCAAACACAACTCAAAAGTTCTTAGGGAGGACAAATTAACCCATGATACAACCGTTGTTTATGGATCTTATAAGAAATAGTTGGGGAATTAATTCTATTACTTTCCAGAAAATTTAGTAAAATGTCTTCCCCGCCATTCTAAGGAGCACCTTAACTTCTTTTCAAAGTAGACATTTAACTATTTTACTGATTATTATTTTTGAGTACTGGGTGCGGGCAAAAGCATTCAAAACATCCTCCTTTTATAACCAAACCATGTCTTTTCAATACTCACCACATTCTGTTCCAACTAGACAAAGCCTGTGAGGGTACAATACAGCTGCCTGTTACAGTCAAGAAATATTTCCTCCGTCTGGTGGGTGGTAGGTAGGGAAGGGTTACTAATCCTGAGCTCCTTGAGGAGGTTAGTTCAAAACAAGGATTAGGGTAAAGTTCCAAAAAAAACGTTAATCTTTATAGGAGTAAAGTTTAAGGCTGCTATCAAATCTTGTTGGTTTACAGTTTTCATAACAATGGGGCAATTTAACTTAAGGGGGTTTGCCGCGTAGTTCTTTCTGCTGATTTAATTATTCTCCACATCAAAGAGGCTTCTCCAAAAATGAGCAGGAGCTAAGAAAGCGGCTTCGGACCACAAGGGCTCTAATTAAACATGTCCACTCAAAGCTTAGAAATGTTCCTTTTGGGGACTTCTAACATGATCACCCCGCCATGATCACCCTTGTCTTTCAGGCTGGCAGAAGTCATCATCCAAAATTTTAAAAAGGAACTTTTCTAAGGTCTGTCATGGGTCCAATCACAAACAGCATCTGCACATGATGCTGTGACAGCAGATTGATCCCATGTTCACTGCCAGGTGCAGTGGGGTCAAGCTGATGTATCTGAGTAGCGTAGATACTCTATCTCATCGTGGCTGTTGTCTAAGAAGCATACCTTATAGGTTTTAGTTGCCTCTCATTTATCTGTTTGCAGGATTGCAGGATTGGGCAAATACAACTTCTTCTTCTTTCATGCCCAGGTCAGACTTTAAACTGCAAAACTGAAGCCACCTTCTTGGCTTTGTCATTGGCCATAATTAAATCTTAGTTGGTACATGTTTCTGGTAGTAACCGGCAGAATAGCAAATGAGCCAGATGCTGTATTTCTCCACATTCATACCATCTGTCATTGTCCACCAGCAGCTCCCACTTGAGCTGGTTGGTCTTGCATTTAAGGACTCCAACCCTCAGCCTATTCAGGGTCCTCCAAGTGATGTAGGGGAGGTTGAGTTCCTCAAGCAAATCCTCCTTTAATGCTATTTCCTTGTCTAATGAGCTCCTTCCTCCATCTTCTAATTTGGTTTTGCTCTTGCGTACTCTCAAGAATGTTTGTTCTTGCCATAAAGCTCTTCCTGGGTCTGAGCTGGTGGACTTGAGGCTCATATCCGGTCAGTGGATGTTGAGGGTCATTCTCTTGCTTAGTTCTCTTGGCATCTGCTTCTGCTTCTCTCCTTATCTTAGGTGGAGCAACACCAACAAGTGGATATATTTTCTCAACTGGTGTTGGTTGAGACATCCTGTTACTATGCACATTGTTTCATTAACAACAATGTCAACTCTGAATGAAGCATATATAAAAATTGTTACAACTAAGCATCTATTTGAAAAACAAATGGACAGTGCTGTCAACTCTGATAATAAGGAATAAGATTGTGTCCAATACAGTGGACTACCTCACCAGAGAAGGAAGTGGGTGGTCACAATCCCAAAAAGTACCTCTCCTTCCTGTACCAGGTAGCATTTTTCTCATCCCATTTGTGGTTTTATTAGAGTAAGCATGTAATTCCTTACTCAACTTGTCCTCACATGCGACGATGATGAAACACAATATTCCTTTCCCTTTCCCTGAGCAACAGTGAGGTTTTTTGTAGCATTTTTAACAAGAGAACTCAAAGTGGAGGTACCTTTACTAGACCCCCCCTCCCAAAAAAAAAAAAAAAACAATCATAAGCTAGCTGTTGACTCCTCTACAGGTCTTCACTAAGCTGAACATCACAGAGCTGGAGATGTTGTAAAATAAAACCCCAGCAAATTTCCGATAATCAACACAAAGAAACACCTCTTACAAAGCATATTCATTCTCACCTTATGTTACTAGTGCCAAACATGGGCATTTACAACAAAGCAAAAGTTGGTCACCAAAGAAATGAGATGTCTGAGTAAGGCTGCTGGAGCAACTAGAAGGGATAAAATCAAGAATGAGATTATAAGGGAAAGAAGTAGGATGGAACCAATCTTAAACTACACAAAGAGACAACAAATAAAGTGGTTTGCCCATTTGAAGAGAATGTCTTCAAATTCCATACAAGGCTTATGTGGAAAGAGGAGAAGGACAAAGACCACGAGGCAAACCCAGAGGAAGGTGGAGAGATAATATCAAAGAAACATTACAAGAATACCAAAAGATGCTGGTGGAGGCCTCTAGAAGGGCCAGAACAAGAACCTTGTATCTCCTTCAACACCCAAAGAAAAAGCTGATTATCACCAGAAATATGCACCAATGAGGACTTCAGTTTGGCCAATGGCAAGTGGCTTCATTTTGGAGGTCCAGGGTTTGAATGGGACACGAAAGATGAAGACAAACATTGCCCTTTACACATTTATGCTATGGCATTATGCAAGTAATAAGATTCTGCCCAATAAATGAGAAATAAGTGCATAACAAGACAAATGTTGCTTTACTCCCTGGGTTTGTATGCAGAGGAAGATAATCTTTGAAATGTTGGACTAAACAAGGATAGTTCTGTTAGCAGTTTGCCCATCGGGGGAGAATGTCTTGCGATTCCATACCACACGAGGCATACGTGAAAAGAAAAGAAGGACAAAGTCCATGAGGCAGACCCTGAGGGAGATGAAGCGATAACATCAAATAAATACGACAAGACTACAAGATGCTAGAAGGGCCAGGACGAGAACATTGTACTGTATCTCCTTCCCAGAAGAGTAGCGTGCCTTGGCTGGGCACCGTATAAAAATTTGTTTGGGGGCCCTTAGGAAGGGTAAAGATTTGTTTTGCTTACGCACGTTGGGGGCCCCCGTGGCCCGGGGCCCCCGTATAATTGATACGGCAGATACGGCGGTAGCTACGCCTCTGCTCCTTCCACACCAAAAGGAGGAGGAAGAGGAGACTTCCCAGAACCCTCCAGCTAGCAGGACCACTAAGAGGCCTTTAGAAGCTGTAGTCCCAAAACAGGACATTTCCCAAGCTCTGTCCCCTGGTAATATCTTTTTTTACACTAGAGGTTCCCAGTCTAAGGCCTGTGGGCTGGATCCGGCCCACAGTGCCATTTCATGTGGTCCCCCACCCCTCCAAGGGCATTCAAGAAACAAAATGGCTACCCCTTTGAAGCTGTTGGGGGAAATGGCCACCCCCATCATGCAAGCAGGGCAAAATGGCCGTCTGGCCCTCGAAGATGACTGAAAGGGTGTGACTGTTCTATGCTGACAAGAAAAGCCTCACTGACTCAAATGCTTTGAAAAGCTTTTCCCTGGCTACACTTTAATTGTTTTTTCTCTGCTGCAAAGTGCTGATATTTTATTGTCTTTTAATATATATATATAGAGAGAGTGAAGAATATCTATATTGTGCTCATTTCATAATGAAGCCTTTACCTTGCCTCGTCTCCTCTTTTGGTCTGTTAAACAGATTCCCCTTGAAGCATGCTTGGAGACCACACACCATTCAAAGGCAACGAAACAATTGCCCAATTCACAAATTAAGGGAGAGGTCAAGGTGCTGGCTTAGGCCTGTGCAACTGATTAAAAACTATGCGGGCCTTTTGCCACATGATCCAGGAGACCTGGAGTTGCTACAGTTGAGCTCCTTTAATCCTCCTTAATTTGACTGCAAAGCAACTCACATGAGGTTCTAAGAATATTTCAAAAGTATACCCTGTGCTCATGCTTTCAACTCCGATCCTGACCTAACAGGGTGATATCTATCTGCAAAGATAGCCGGACCTCACTCAGAGATACAGGTGGGAATTAAGATGAGTGGGGAAGGGTGCAGAGGGGGGGGGGGTCCACATGATTTACAAAGATGATAGAGCATGAATGCACCATCCAGGACCCCATGATGGGTGGAGGGGATGGCCACAGACCTAGAAAAAGGGTGTTCTATGCTGCAATTTCCCACACCATTTTGACAGAACAAACTAGAAAAGGATGGTCAGATATTCTCAGCCACAGCCTCAGGCCACTTCACAGAACAAAGGACGCACTTGGGCTTTGCCTAGATCACTCACACCATCCTCAATTTTCACACAGCGCTGTCACTAGATACTAAGTCTGAAGTCGGCATAGTTAAAGCAATGGTCTTCCCAGTATGGCTGTGAGTGCTGGACCATAAGGAAGACTGAGCACAGAAGAACAGATGCCTTTGACCTGTGGTGCTGGAGGAGAATTTTGAGAGTCCTTGGCGAGTGGGCGGCAATATAAACCTGAAGAAGAAAGTAAGTAAGTAAATAGGTCCCCTGGACTGCAAGGAGAGCAAATCAGTCCATCCTGAAGGAAATAAATCCTGACTGCTCCTAGGAAGGACAAATTCTGAAGCTGAAGCTCAAGTACTTTGGCCACCAAATGAGAAGAGAGGACTCACTGGAGAAGGCCCTGATGCTAGGGAAGATAGAAGGCAAAAGGAGAAAGGGGTGGCAGAGGATGAGGTGGCTATAGATGGCATCGTTGAAGCATTGGGCATAGATCTGGGCGGAGTCTGGAGGATGATAGTGGAGCCTGGAGTGTGATGGTCCATTGGGTCGCAAAGAGTTGGATCGACTGTGAAACTGAACAACGACAACTGAAGGGTAAACTCATTGCCAAATGTGTAATGCCACAATGTTTGTTTTGTATCCATCTACTAACCATTTACAACTCAACGGGGTCGAACCTCACATCAAATTTGAATTTGAATACCAAACAGCTTATTACTGGTTGTAAAAAGCCACACTGATTTGTAAATTGATTTCTTATGCTAGACAACCATTGTGTGCCTCTGCACCTGATGTGTATAAATTGAGTCTATGAAGTCTCACTCTAATGTCTGACGAAGTAGACTTTATCCACAAAGGCCGTCCTTGCTCGGAAACCAGTAGTATCTGACTCTAAGGTTCAGTGCTCATCTTTGTTTAGAACCAAAGAGCCAGCACTGCCTGTGCTTGTGAACGTTTCCATGGACATGTGACAGGCATGCCTCAACACTGGAGTGCACGGAACACTGTTTACTTTCCCACCGAAGTGGTACCTATTTATTTACTTGTAATTTCTTACTTTCGAACTGCTAAGTTGGCAGGAGTGATCCATGAAAGCTAACATTAATATACAACAGTTAGTCTTTAATGTGCCACAACATTTTTGTCTTTTTGTTTTGTTTACTCTCTGATCATCCATCAACTGAGAAAATGACTTCCAGGAGAAAAAATGTATGTTCAGATGCAAGTAGCAGCTGACAATGACTCTCTGATAGACCTATAACAGTTCTCCTTGGGAAAAGTAAGGTCCCCCCCCCCCATCATGATGTAACCCAGATTCTTTGGGTGAGCGAATGCTGGGGCAAAAATGTCACATTGAGAACAATTTTAATAGGGGAGATAAGTCCAGAAAGAGATTAGCAGGAATGTAAGAGAGGCAGGTTGAAAAGGCAGTGTTTACAGCTTCTGGGATAGTGGTGAGAAACCTTGGCACTCCAGGTGTTCTTGGACTTCAATTCCCAGAAGCCCAAATCAGCACTAAAGCTGATCAGGGCTTCTGGGAATTGAAGTTCAAGAACATCTTGAGTGCCAAGGTTCAACCCCACTGTTCCAGGACATCATCAAAACAAACACCAGTCTAGCAAATGGAAACACAGAATTTTCTGAACTCAATATTTCCCATTTAATGTCTTATGTGCACATCCTTGCCAAGGCCCTTCATTTCCTGGCTGGCTCAGCCTCTCCTCCATGCCTAAAATTTTGGAGGATGACAATAGGTCTCTGAGATCTAGCTAGATGTCAAGGCAACAGGTGTGGAAATTCCTCAGTGCTAGGGACAGGTCATTCAATTTTTTTTTGGACTCCATCTCCCAGAATTTGCCAAAAAAATTCCCCAGGCAGAATGTTAGGAATGTAGTCCAAAAAAATCGAAATTGCCCACCCATGTCTGGTGCCATGGCAGGAAAATTTAAGATCTAAAGTTTCTTCAGGAAAGAGGCACCGCCTGATTCTGGACCACAAATGCCCACATGGCTGGGTGGATAGATTGGCTGTCTCTGCTTTGAAAAATAGTATGTTGTTTGTAATTGCTGGTGGCATTGGGAATCTGGGTCTAGCTGTCATATATACCTAGTGCCTAGGAAGGTAATTTTGTGGATTACAATTCCCAGACTGACCCTACCAACATATTCACAAGATGTCTTGGTTGGAGGATTTGGGTCATTGTAGTTTCCCAAAGTAACTTTCCAACCACAAAGGAATGCCCCAGCTGGAGTGACCATCATGTGTTAGAACAGGGGTGCATTTTACTTCTGCTTCCGGGAGCGACAAGGGTGGTGCAGGCCGAATGAATTGCATCGGAGGCCAGATCCACCCCTCAGGGTGTAGTTTAGGCACCCCTGTTAGAAGGAAGAGCAGACCCAGTGCAGGTGCAAAAGCAACATCCGTTTTCAAAATTATGAGTAAAAACAAAGGGACATGAAGGAGGGAAGACTAGTTAAGTACTAAAAGAGCAAATCATTAATTTAAAAGCGAGAGAGAGAACAATAAAAAGGCTATAATAGAATAAAGTAGGGCTGCCAGTTCACAAAATCTGTCTGCATACAACATTTTCCTGAAAATTACACATCTTGTGGTCAATTACATTCGCTTCCTTGAGCTCAAGAAGTGATTCCAGCATTTTCATTAAGTGTGGAGTTGTGTTTTGTTTTTTTTGTTTTTTTTTGGGGGGGGGCATAATTAATATAGCAAAACCACTTAACATGAAGATAATGCAATATATGAAGCATTATTTCTAAAACTGTGACCCTTCACCACAGGAGATGAACTTGCTATTTTTGTCAACATAATGAAAACATTTTCTTCCCCTGAAGGAACTCGATCCACTCCCAGGTTTGTATCAAGCTGAGGGTGCAGACCAGGCAAAAGCAGCCTCATTCAAAGGTACAAAGTCATACAAATGTGAACAAACAAACAAACAAAGACATAAGAATCTGTTTTTACTGTGTCAGACTATTACAGTAGAGCCGGAGTCAGGAACCATTTTAAGATGGGGGCCTGGTCACACTCCCTCAGACAGTTGAGGGGGTTAGACTGGTGGTCCCCCACCGCAAACGCTACAGTAAACATGTCTGCGGTAAACATGTCTGCAGCTGTGATAAATGCATTTACGGCTGTTATAAACATGTCCATGGCAACTTCCAACGGCGGCTGAAGCGAGGTCGTGGGCAAATGATTTGGTGCCATGGGCCGGATCTGGCCCACGGGTCATAAGTTGCTGATTTACAGCATCTAAATCAAGGGCGTATTGGTACCAATCACTTTGGTTTAAGTGAGATCTAATTTGGAGCTTTACATCTCATTCTGGGCATCACAGTTTTGGAAAGAGGCATCTTCTTCTTTCATGCCCAGGTCAGATTTTAAACTGCCAAAATGAAGTTCCCTTCTTGGCTTTTTCATTGGCCAAACTTAAATCTTCATTGGTACATGTTTCTGGTAGTCATCAACAGACCAACAATGTGCCAGATTCTGTATCTTTCCACATTCACACAGCGGCTGGGAGCAGGAATCCAAAGAGGCGACATTTCCAAACTTTGAACATGTCCAAAGGAGGGCAATCCAGTAATCCTATGAGAAATTGTTGGTCAGATTTAGCTTGGAGAAGAGAAGAGTGAGTGATGATGATGATGATTGCCATCTCCAGGTAACAGAAGGTTTGTCATATAGGAGACGGATCAAACAGTAGAACTCAAACCCATGGATTTGAATAGTAAGAAAAGAGGTTATGACAAAACTTTAGAACAGAAGTTCCGAACCTAAGGCCCCTGGGATGGATCTGGCCCCTGGTGCCATTTCATGTGGTCCCCCACCCAGTGGTGGGAAGAAATTTTTTTCACTACCACACCATGGGCGGAGCCTATGCTGTGGGCGGAGCCACTCAATTTTGCTACTCCCTGCCTGAAGGCCACCCAATTTCACCATGTCCCTGCCCAGAGACCACCCAATATTGCTACCCCCCTCTGGGGTGTGTGTGCGCGAACGTGTTGCTGCCCACCACTGCCCCCACCCCTCAAAGGGCATTCAAGAAACAAAATGTCTGCCCCTTTGAAGCTGTTGGAACAAAACTGCCACCCTTATCATGCAGGCAGGGCAAAATGGCCCTCTGGCCCTTGAAGCTGACTGAGAGAGTGTGACCCCACCCACGACTTGAAAAGGTTGGGAACCATGGTTTAGAAAGAACCTTCTAATGACATGAGCTGTTTGATGGAGGAACAAATTACTGTACCTTGGAGTTGGCAAACTCTCCTTCATTGGAGAGTACTAAAAAGAGGTTGGGCGGCCATCCTTCAGAGATACTCCAGGCACGGATTTTCTGCTAGACATGTAATACAACACAAGCATGCAGTGAATAACTTACATGGTTACTTGGTTGATCCATGTTTCACAGGTCAGGGTGACATGGTGGGTCAAAACATCGTCTTCCACTATTTCCAGTCTTGTGTTTGTCTCATTCATTCATTCATTCATTTCGATTTATATGCCGCCCTACTTGGTGAAAACCAACTCAGGGCGGCTCACAACAGACAATAAAATACAATGTAACAGTTCAACAATACAATATCACAGTATCGTAAAATATAGTACAATAAAATAAATATAAACACAATATAATCAGGATACCATCCATAAACAATACCCAGTACAGAATAGACAATAAACAATATGATCATAATACAATCACTACCCAATACAAAAATTACACAGTAATCGATTTAACAATATCTATCTGTTTGGGCCGGCTCCAGGAGGCTCTGTTGGCGGCGGCGGCGAGGACGACAAAACTGCCTGAGTTTTAAAGCTCCCGCCATGCCGCCCAGGTGTTCCTGATCCTCATCAGCAAGCCGGGCCGGCTCCAGGAGCCTCTGTTGGCGGCGGCGGCGGCGAGGTGGAAAGAGTCTCGGGGCTGGACGCTGAGGCAACCTGTACTACCCATCCAATGCAGCCCTGGCAGCTACAACATCCAAGTAAGAATACATCTGAGCAGCCATCTGTGTGTAAAGGGTTGTGCAAGTTATTCACAGCAGATTCTTCTCAGAAGTGACATCATTCCTGGTCCTTGACTGCATGAGAAAGTTCTGCTGGACATCTCTGATTCCCAATGGGTCCCAATCTATCTCGACCAGAAAATACAAGGAAAAAATCATTTCTATTTGGATGATGATGATGATAATAATAACATATAAAAATATATTATTATATTATATGATATAATAAGAGGAACAACTTGATCTTCTTCTCCTTCTCCTTCTTCCATCCCATCGGGTGTACAGGGTGTACAAGGTTTTTCTTCTGCCACTTCTAGTGGCCTTCACCAGTGTTATTTGGTGTCATTCCAATATGTCTTTGATGTTCTCTCTCCATCTTCCTCTGGGTCTGCCTTGTGCTCTTTTTCCTTCTCCTTTTTCCATATACTGTACCGTATTTTTCAGACCATAAGACACATTTTTTCCTCCCCCCAAAAAAGGGGGGGGGGGAATGAGGGTGCGTCTTCTGGTCCAAAGGTTCAGAATATATTTTCTTGTTTTCCTGCTCTAAAAACTGGGTGTGTCTTATGGTCAGGTGCGTCTTATGGTCTGAAAAATACAGTATGTCTTGTAAGGTATGGAATTCCAAGACATTCTCTCCAAATGGACAAACCACTGTATTTGTTGCTGAAATGCATGCAAAGTCTTCCTCTCATCCTGCAGCAGCCATGGAGCACATAAGATACATGTCCCCATCTCTCTTCAACACCACCGTCCAAGAACAGAAGGTCAGGCTGTTTGACCCTTCCCAGAAGCCCTTGAACAATGCAATTATTCAGGAAGGAAATTTCAAATTATTTCATTAGACTTCTGTTTTTCCAATCTAACCAAAGTGATTAATTAGGGATTAAAATATTTACACTGCACATGCTGCCTTGGCACAGTGCTAGAATATTTAAACGTTCCTCTAAAGGGGTCAGCTATTTTTACAGGCCTCCTGATTGGAGAAAGGAAAAAGAGCCATTAATTTCTGTGGGGGAAAGGGCATACTTGTGGACTTAGACATCTAAGCTGGGCTTTAGAAGAATCTTTACGCCATTGTATGTCAGAGCTTACCGCTGCTCACTCTGGAACAAAGACATAAGAAAATGTGTCTGTCTAATTCTAACTAGAATGGGTGTGTGAGATCCAATTAAGTCACATTCTGTTTATGCTAACCCTGTGAATTTATGATCTCCCAAAGGTCTGGACATCAACTCTCCAGCTCAAGCGTTGCAACCTTAAAGACCATGTCTCCCTTTGCAATCTATCTCACTTTAGGATCTCCTTTATATCTATTACTGCCAACCTTTGCCAACATCAAGTCTTATCAGGACAAATTAATGGAAGGGAAAACTAATGTCATTTGGTTGGTTGGTTGGCTGGCTGTCCAACTAGGACATTTTTCTACTCTAGACAGACCTCATAATCCAATACCAGTAAAATTTAATTTAAAAGCTAGTTTCCAGTACTCAGGCTCCCTGGGGCTCCCTTTTGTCCTGAGATAGTTTTTGGGAGCCTAAAGTTCGAGGAAGACTTAATAGTAAAAAAATCATCACCAGATCACCTGCAGCCGTCCCAGTCATGGCTGTAGTGATCTGGCCGCAATTTTTGACTCTTAAAGGCTCTTAAAGACTGCAGTAGCTCAAGTCACTAAGACGCTGACTGGGAGGCGGAAGGTCAGCAGTTTGATTCCCGAGTACTGCAGGACTGAATGAGCTCCCGTTTCTGTCCCAGCTCCTGCCAACCTAGCAGTTTGAAAGCAAGAAATTGCAAGTAGATAAATAGGGACCACTTCGGTGGGAAGGTAACAGCGTTCCGTGCGCTCCGGTGTCTAGTCATGCCTGCCACATGACCATGGAAACGTCTGCAGAAGCAGACAGCGCTGGCTCTTCAGCTTAGAAACAGAGATGAGCACTGACCCCTAGAGTCGGATACGACTGGCTTTTGAGCAAGGGAAACCTTTACCTTTACCTAAAGGCTTCCCCTGCCTTCAGTCCAGGGCTCCCAAAGGCTTCCCCAAGGGAAAAGAGAGCACACTGATCTTAAAATGGATTGACAGGAAGGTTTAAATCCAATGTTACTGATGTTGGACATTAGTGTAAAAGTACACAATAGGATTTTATCTACGTTGTCTTTCCTAGTGAGCTTAATCTTCCCATAATATGCTTCAATGTCAGAGTCCAGGGCTCGGGCACGCAACTGACAACAGAGTCAGGCCAACTAGGCTAAAGTCCAAAAGGCAATCCTATCCACGTCTAGTGAAATCTGTGACTATGTTTTCACTTGTAGTTTATGTATATTTAATTTTCCAGAGAGTTTAGGGTTAGGGTGGGAAAAAAGACTGTTTTTCTTCAACACCTCCCTTCTGAAATATTTCAAAACTCTTCCTTAAAATTGTATCTGATTCATTTTATTGGCCATCCTTTCCCCTTAATTGCTCTGATTTGCTTTCCGTGACATAATCAAGCTTTAAAACAGGAAGCAGGCCTAGAGAGTAAAAGCAACAATGTGACCCAGCATGGACTTTCCAAAGGTGTAATTTTAGCCCCCAAACAAGTTTTAATCCCAATTAGAGAATACCTGCTGAAATAATGGACTTAAAAAATTGGTGGTTAACAAGTCCCATTCATTTCCACTAGTCTATTCTAGTGAGGGCAAAACTACCAAACACAGACACAAACAAATAAACATGAATTCATGCTAGCATACCAAATGTGCTTTTATGACCAAAACAATGTGTTAATTGATACATTTCATACAAAAAGACAGTGTCAGTGGTGGGCAGTAACAGGTTCGCACCACCCGGCGGGAGGGGGGGAGCAAAATTGGGTGGCCTTTGGGCAGGGGGGTGGCAAAATTGGGTGGCTTTCGGGTGGGGGGTGTAATGAAATTGGGTGTCCACGCCCACCTTCCTGCCCTGCCCAGACTAACACAGATACCATTTAAAAAGTTTTATTCTGTGCAAACATATCAGAGTAAACAAAACAAAAAGACAAAAACATTGTGACACCTTAAAAACTGCTGTATTTTTAATGTGAGCTTTTGTGGATCAAGTCCACTGGCTCTTTGGCTATAAACAGAGATGAGCACTGAACCCTAGAGTTGGTAACGACTGGCTTTTTGAGGAAGGGCAACCTTTACCTAATAACAGAAAATCCCTGATTGGTATTCAAAGTTGACATCAGGTTTTGTCCCTGCAAGTAGTTCAAGGCCTCCCTTGCTCAAAAGCCAGTCATATCTGACTCTAGGGTGCAGTGCTCATCTCCATTTACGGCCAAAGAGTCAGTGCTGCCTGTGTTTGCAGATATATACATGGCCATATGGCAGACATGACTAGATTGCCCACGACGTAGACTCCGTCCATGGCATAGGATCCACCCACAGTGTGGCAGTGAAAATTTTTGCTGCCCACCACTGGGCAGTTTGTATGTAATCTTGGATTAAAATTTGTAGCAGATTTATTTACTCACATGGCACAATCTGAGTCACCAAACTCTGAATTGAAAATTCAAGATGCTAGTACAGTATCCTGCCGCTGGTGTCCTAAAATTTTAATGTTTTTAATAGCTTCCTTATCTAACTGGATCTCAGTGCCTTCCCAGCTAGGCCTTTCTCCAGGTTAGTTTTCTATAGGTGTGGTTCTGTCATGTGGAACACCCAGAACCACACCTTTATTTTTTTCTATTTACACCAACTGCCAAGGGAAGAAGAAGCCAGGACAGGTTGAGGACCTCGCCGCCCCTCCCCCTGTGCCCACACCAACATATTGTATTGTAATGTAATGTATTTTTGTAAGCTTCCCTGAGTCGCCATCGCGAGTGGGCGGCAATATAAATTTTTAATAATAATAATAATAATAATAATAATAATAATAATAATAATAATAATAATAATAATAATAATAATAATAATAATAATAATAATAATAATAATAATAATAATAATAATAATAATAATTTGTATTTTAATGTGTTTTTTTATTTCTATTTTTATGTATACTGTATTTTTTAATTTTTTATTTTATACATTGGCTCCGCCCATAACATCATGATGTCATTACGTTGGCTCCGTCCATGACGTCATGACGTCATGACATTGGCTCTGCCCATGATGTCGGCTCTGCCCACAGTGTGGTAGTAAAAAGTTTTTACAGCCCACCACTGAGTACATCTTATTTAATGCGTATATAC
Source organism: Furcifer pardalis (assembly GCA_030440675.1). NCBI lineage: Eukaryota > Metazoa > Chordata > Lepidosauria > Squamata > Chamaeleonidae > Furcifer > Furcifer pardalis. Next base: position 5,965,888 of record CP126894.1, on the reverse strand, counting down.
TCCTTATGTTTATAGTATATAACCACTTATATATTTAACTATATATTCCAATAAAAATATTGTTTTTAACATTCTAATACTATGTTATCGAAAATCACTTTAAGTACCACCTCATTATTGATTATTAAATCTACTATTTATTCTTCAAATTCAATCTTTATCTATACTATATAAATCAACATCTTGTTTATATGTACTTATATATGTAATAATTTCTCTACCAAACATGCATTTAAAAACACTTTAAACACTTAATTTAAAAGGGAAAAAACCCCAGTGATATCTACAATGACTTGGTGATTGCGGTCCTTCACAGGCTTTCTATCTTATTTCCAAAATCTCAGTTGATCTGGTACTGGCATATCACCTTTACCTTTGTTCAAAGTATAATTCAAAAAAAGGTCTCCATATATTCCCAAAATTATTTTCTCTAATTAAACCTTTTTTATAGTTTAATTCCCATGTTAACTTATCATTTAATGCAGTTTGCCACATTTCTCTATACCAATCTTCTATTTTTAGTATGGAATCACTCTTCGAATTCCTTGCAATACATTGCCTCGCTGTAGACAACACTGTAGACAACAATTCCTTTTTATTTTTATCTATGTTCCTATTGTCCACCTCAGTCAATAAGGCAGCCCCTGACTCCAGTTTAAAGCTCACACCCATTATTCCTGATATTTCCCTTTCTATTTTGGACCAAAAAAATGTAAACACGTTACAACTCCACCACATATGTTCATACGTCCCCAATACGGTCTTACACAGTGATGGGATGATGCCGGTTCTGGCCGGTTCCCCAGAACATTTAGGAACAATCTTGGAGGGTTCTCTGGGAGGGTAGTTCTTTTTTTTTTTGAGGCGTCCGGTTCTGACGCCTCAAAAAAAGATTTTTTAAAAAAAAAATTGGAGACAAAATGGCTCCAATATAGTGCGCATGCGCCTCACCGATGCTTCGGTGAGGTGAACGGGGGTGATCTCAAAAACCCTGTTTGCCTTACCGAAGCATCAGTGAGGCGAATAGGGGGTGGTGTGCGGGCGCACAGCATGCCCCCGTTCCCCTCACTGATGCTTCGGTGAGGTGAACGGGGGCTTCGGGAGCAAGCCACATCGGTGAGGCAGATGGGGGGGATTAGGAGGCAAGCCACCATGCTGCCTGCCTGCCTGCCTAGTGCCTGCTCCTTGACCCCAGGCCAGGTAAGTGATGGGTTTGTGTTTGGGGTGGGTGGGTTGATTTGTGTTTGGGGTGGGTGGGTGGGTTGATTTGTGTTTGGGGTGGGTGGGTGGGTTGATTTTTTTCCCTTTGGCCCCGCCCACAACATCATGATGTCATGATGTTGGCTCCACCCACCACATCATGACATCATGATGTTGGCCTCACCCACGACGTCCATGACGTCAGGGTGGGGTAGTAAAAAAATTGTCATCCCACCACTGGTCTTACACCTCCAACACATTCTTCAATTTTGTGTTATCCATCTGGTTAAGCCGAACTGGAGTCAGGTACCACCTCCACAACATCTTAGAATTATGCTCTTTAACTCTAGCAGACATAGTTTTCATAATCCTTCTCTTCCATTTATTATGCCAAGTCACATCAGAAATTTTTATATTTAAATCTTCTTCCCATGTTGACTTCAATATTCCCTGTGATCCAATATCATGATTTAAAATCTTGTATACCTTACTAACTAAACCTTTAATTCCTATCTCACCCTTTCTTATTCTAAATATTGATTCTTCAAATTCTGTTCTATTTCTTGTCAAGCTATTTTCTGTCATATATTTATTATTCCATTTATTCAACAAAATAATCTGGAACCAATTCAACTTCATTTGTCTATATATCTCCACTGTCTCATCTTTATTCTTACATATCTGGATCCAGTCCTTCAGCAGAAACACATCGTTTTTGGAAAACACTTCCCTCACATTCCTATCCATCTTCACTGGGAAACTCTTTAAATCTTCCATTTCTGTGACTGGGGATACGTCTGGAGCTAATTGTTTTTTCAATCTCTTCCATATCTCCAATACTGTTTTTATCGTTTTATTCTTAACTCCTACTTTTACTGTATTCTTATCTAAAAAGATTGCCTTACCCACTTGACTCAATTCTTTCATCTCAATTTTCTCCCAAATTGCTTGTATGCTTCTGACATGATTTTTTTTAAAAAAAATTACTTCTTCATGTGTGAAAAAGGGTGATCTGACAACTCAAGCTATCAAGTTGTCCGCCTTTGGGGTCATCCCCGCCTCCTTTACAGGTTCTGTAAGACTGGAGGATCTCTGCTCAGAGGACGCCCGAAGGAGGCTACTTTCATGTCACCAAGATCTCTTCCCCACCAAAGTGGTCCCTATTTATCAACCTGCCATTTCTTGCTTTCCAACTGCTCAGTTGGCAGGAGCTGCTGAGACAGAGTCGGGTGTTCGTCCTGTCATGCAGTAATTGGGTCTTGAACTGCCGGGGAAGCTGGAAGAACAGCAAGTCGGCAGTTCAAGACCCGATTGCTGCATGACGGAACGAGCACCCAGCTCTGTCTCAGCAGCTCCTGCCAGTTGATAAATAGGGACCACATCGGTTGGGAAGAGATCTTGGTGATACATAACAATTGACCTGCCTCCTCCTCCCCCAGGGATGCAGCGGCTTCCCTCAATGCACTGGAACATTTTGCTGCCCCCTGGAAAGTGCCGTCGGGGGTGGGCTGCCCCCCCCCCGCTACACTAATGCATGCCTTAAAATGCCATGAGATCTCACTCTTATGTCTGACAAAGCAGACTTGATTAAAGCTAATATCAAAATACTGTACAGCAGTTAGTCTTTAAGGTGCCACTATGGGTTTTTTGTCTTTTTGCTTTGTTTACTGTCTGATAGCCCTTAAAATGTGTGTACATTTTTGGGCACCTTCTTTAGTTTATCCTGAGATAACAACCAATCAACAGTGATGAAAAGCATGGAATAACTTCCCTTGTTCATCTGCCTTGTTAATCCCTCAGCACCTGAAGTGGCAAAAAGTTCATCTGCCACATCAGTAAGTACCAAAAATACAAGGAGAAGTAGCAGTGGTCTCAATTCACCATTTTTATTTTTTATTTTTTTATTTTTTGCTTTAATTCCCTTGCTCACAGAGAGTGGAAAGTACGCTACTCTCCTTTGAGGAGGAACAGTTGATCCAGAGCTTTGAAGTAGCCAACTGTAGATGGGCCACTTGTGATAAATTCCTTGTTGCGATTTCTTAAGGCAGTGGTGGCCAAACTTGGCACTCCAGGCATTCTTGAACTTCAATTCCCAGAAGCTCTGATCAGCAGGTATGTTGACTTAGGCTTCTGGGAATTGAAGTCCAAGAACACCTGGAGTGCCAAGGTTGGCCATCATTGATTTAAGGCATAATAAATGATATTACAACCATAACCTACATTTTGGTATTCCCTGTGGCAATGTATGGTTGTGAGAGCTGGACCATTAGGAAAGCTGAGCGCAGAAGAATAGATGCCTTTGAGATGTGGTGTTGGAGGAGAGTTTTGAGAATCCCCTGGACAGCAAGGAGAACAAATAGGTCAATCTTAGAAGAAATCAACCCTGACTGCTCCTTAGAAGGTCAAATTGTACAGATGAAGCTAAAGTACTTTGGACATCAAATGAGAAGAGAGGATTCACTTGAGAAAGCCTTGATGCTGGGGAAAGGTGGAGGGCAAAAGAAAAAGGGGACAGCCAAAAATGAGATGGCAAGATGGTATTGTAGACACAATGGGCACAGAAGTGAGCGAGCTGAGGAGGATGGTGGAGGACAGAAGTGCCTGGCGGACAGTGGTCCATGGGGTCGCAAAGGGTTGGAATCGACTGTGTTACTGAACAACAAACAAATGGCCTCAAAACCTAGGGCAGCATTTCCCAAACTTTGGTTTGTGGATTTCAATTCCCAGAAGCCTAAGTCAATTCCCCAATGCACTGATCAGCCAATGGACTGACTTACACTTCTGGGAATTGAAGTCCAACAGTGTTCTGTGAAATACAGGAAATACTGACCTAGGATATGTTTTTCAGAGCTTGGAAAAATTATGGTACTTTTTGAACTACATTTCCTATGGCACTCTGATGGAGGAAACCTGGGAGTTGTAACCCAAAAAAGTTACCTTTCCAAGCCTTCATGTTTTGTACCATGAGCCAAGAGTGCCTATGGTTTCCATTTTGTTTTTAAGCTATGAAAAGTAGACAATTTACTTTGAATAAAGAGAAAGTGGAGAATGGTATTTATAACAATAACTATTTTCCTAGGTCTAGAAATCAATTGCTTTTTAAAATTTGTTTCTAATTTTCAGAAGAGAAAAAGCAAGCTGGAAGCAGCCAAAGATGAATGGAAGTCACTTACAGCATCTCTCCATTGCATCTCTGGGGAAAACGGGAACTCAGACCAGCAAGAGACAGAGGTACCCAAATTATGTACTTGTTCCTTTCGCTTGGACACATTGCCTCAAACCTACATCAGTTAAGAAAATATACCCTCTAGTTGATATCGCTCTACTTAAGATCAGAAGAGAAGTAGCAGTGGACGCTGAGAGAACTAAGCAAAAGAATACCCTCAATATCCTCTGAATGGAGATGAGCCTCAAGTCCCATGGCTCAGAGCTTTATGGCAAGAACAAACATTCTTGAAAGGAGGATCTGGCTGAGGAACAAACATTCTTGAAAGGAGGATCTGGCTGAGGAACTCAACCTCTTCTGCGTCACTAGGAGGACCCTGAATAGGCTGAAGATTGGAGTGCCTAAATGTAAGACCAGCATGCTCAAGTGGGCCCTGCTGGCAGATAACAACATGCTGTGTGAATGTGGAGGAATACAGAATGTGGCTAATTTACTGGTCTGCCAATTACTGCCAGAAACATGCACTGATGAGGACTTAAGTTTGGCCAATGACCAAGCCAAGAAGTTGGCTTCATTTTGACAGTTTAAAGTCTGACTTAGACAGGAAAGAAGAAGTGTTTGTTAATTTATTTTCAATATTAAGAGTGTCCAATTAAAATGTTCTTGGGTTAAAAAATAAACTCTAATGAGGCTGCCCTTGATGACCATTCGGAGGCTGCAACTGGTCCAGAATGCAGCTGCTTGGGTGGTGATGAGGTGTGGGCGTTATGCCTGTGCCTCACCACTGCTTCGAGAGCTGCACTGGTTGCCAGTGTGCCTCCGGGTGCGATTCAAGGTGCTGGTGATTACCTTTAAAGCCCTACATGGTAGTGGACCAGGGTACTTAAGAGACCACGTCACCCCAAGGACATCTGCCCGTCCCACTAGAGCAGACCAGAGAGGCTCTCTGGTTGTACCATCAGCTAGAGAGGCTCATCTCTCTAGCATTAGAAGGAGGGTCTTCTCTGTGTCTGCACCGGCCCTGTGGAACCTCCTGCCAACTGAATTTCGCCTCCAGGCAGAGCTTTTATCCTTTCACAAGAGCCTTAAGACCTGGCTGGCACAGCGGGTGTGGTGGGCAGCTGGTGAGATAGCCATCCTGGGTTGGATTGTTTAAGTATTGCCTGGGCTGTCATCTTGAGATGTGGCATTGGGAGGGCATTTTAAAAAAATATTTTTAAAAAATTAAAAAAAATCTAATTTTTAATGCTATTTTAAAATGTTTTGGTAAAGTTTTTATTTGTCATGTTATATGTGTAAGCCACCCGGAGTCACTTCAGCAATGGGGCAGTGGTAGAAATGTGAGTAATAAACAAACAAACAAACATAAACTTAAATGTAAGAACTAGGAACTTGTAATGATTTTCTTAAGAAAACACAAAAAAGGAGCCAACTGGAAGATTGGAGGAGAAGAAAGACATAATTTTAATGGCAATGACAATGACAATAATTATTGTTGATCTTTCTTCTTTGATGCTCCTCTTTCAAAGGGATTATATCAGATTTTGACTTTTTAATATAGCTATGACCACAGGCTGAGCAAAACAGGGAAGTTCCTTGGACAGATTCTGGAGAAACATGGATTTTTTTAAAAAATAAATAAATATAAAACCTGTTCCTAATCAACTTTTTTAAAAACTAGCTATCCGTCTGCAAGTCCCAGCCAATATAATTAGTATTATCTAAATTAGTAATCACACAGACCTCCTTCTTTCTTGGGGCAGGGAAAAAAGAAGAAGAAGCAGGTTTCCTTTTTACGTTATAGGTGTAGCTATAGGGCTTCATCAGAACTATATGCTTGGGCACATTTTAGTAGATAATATTTTTAATCCTAATTAAAAAAAACTCTTTGCTCACACAAATATTAAGATTCATGAATAACTTTATTTTCCTTTGGAAATCAACTGATTTCCATATATCTATACTCCACCTATCTCTGGAATGTAGCAATTTTTAATTTCCGCTCCCACATAAACAGAAAACCAGATTTGCATTATGTTAAGGTTGCATTAAAGTTATTTTTTCTTGCAGTTAGTTTTTCCTGGAACGAAATATATTAATACCATTTTTTAAAAAAAAAACTGAGAAAGTTCAGGTATCAACATTCAAAGGTAAGAGTTGCATGTCAGAATTTAACTCCAATAATTTTTTAGGAAGAAAATAGGACCAGTAAGATCAGGAAGACAGTAATAATGAGTAGGGCAGTATCTAAATCATCCCAGAATGTAGGACACATAATAATGGTTTCAAACTACAGGAAACAAGATATAGGCTGAATGTCAGGGAAAACAATGAAATCCATGACCTCAACAAATAAAATGTTCTTGGGTTCAAAAATAAACATAATCTTAAATGTAAGAACTAGGGGCGCCAACACTGGAAGCATTCAAGAGAGAGTAGGACAATCATCCGCAACATCTTTTTTGACTTGGATTTCTGCACCAAGCAGGGAGTTAGCTGGAGTTGATAGCCTCACAGGCACCTTCCAACTCAGTTATTCTATGGTTTTTTCACCGGCAAATCCTTTCAATCCAGAAGCACCAGAAGTAGAAATGACTACAATGAGATATTTTAACCAATGGCCCTTCTCAGGACAGTGAATAACTCCTTGAATGTAGTCCAGATACCAAAAGACTTCAAAAAGCTACAGGACCAGATCTCTTCTTAGTTATATAAAGTAGATGAACATTTAATCCTGAATTGACTGTCTACAATAGTAGAACCTCAGCTTATACCACAGCAAGCTGGTTTCAAACCAGGCAAAGATTGTACAGCACAAATTCTTAACTTAATACAGTACAAAGAAGATGGTTTTGAACTGAAGGTAATCACAGATGTAATGTTGATAGATCTCACTGTAGCTTATGGCACAGTCAACCACACAACCTTGCTGAAGAAAATCCCCCACATTACAAAGGATTTTAAGTTCACAAAAATCATAGGCTGTATATTGGAAAACTGTAGATTTTTTTTGTCAATATCCAAGGACAACACAGCCAATGGATAGTTCAAAGAAATGGCCTCCCACAGGGCAGTGTGATATCCCCCACACTGTTTAACATATAGACTAATGATCAACTGCTGGAGGATTCAGTTCCACCCGAAACCTGCTTCCACTGACCTCATCCCATCGCTACTAGACTTTGAAAGAAGAATGACAAACAGAAAAAATGCCATTGGTATAAATGTGTTTAAGATGGATCTCAGCTTGCCATGAAGTGACCCACACACTATGACCGCAGAGCCATCGCCTGCGGCACATATGAAATGAAACATGCAGGATGTGACACCAGGACTACAATGGACTGCCACAGCCTTGAGGATATTGATAAGGTGCGTCTTCACAGCCAGTCCATCTGGCATGGCCTCTTCTGCCTCAATGACCATTGGGAATCAGAATAGTGAAGTGATTCCTCCTCTACTTATTTTGTTGTCAGGCCCAATATGATGGATTCCAATGGCATTTCCTCCACTGAGGGGACCATCAACCTACCTAAAGGGGTTCATCCCCCTGTAGCTGTTGGCCCCTTTATAGAATCAGGTTATTTACTGCCATCCAAAACTCAGTGTTGAGTCACTGGCTGTATGGTCTATTCCCGTGATGACGAACCTTGGCACTCTAGATGTTCTTGGACTTCAATTCCCAGAAGCCCAAGCCCCCATGAATCCGCACGAATGGGTTTACTGCTATTCATCCGGCCTCGTCGTTCCCAGAAGTGGAAGTAAAACACACCCGTATGGAGGAAGGGTTAACCCAGAAGAGCCTTAGCCATACGGGTGCATTTTATTTCAGCTTCCAGGAGCGACGAGGGTGGCACGGGCCGGATGAAAACCCATTCATGTGTATTCGTGGGGGCTTAGGCTTCTGGGAATTGAAGTCCAAGAACATCTGGAGTACCAAGGTTCGCCATCATGTGTCCATTCCATTACCATAGCAGGATGTCCAGCCAGACAGTAATTCATGGTATCTTATTGCAAATAGGAACTGTACTAGATCATTTTCCACGTTATGGCCAATTTAAGAAAGGTATTAACAAGCTGGTATATATCTACAGTGAGGCTGTGGTGGCTTAGTGGTTAAGATGCTGAGCTTGATGACCGGAAGGTCAGCATTTCCAGACCTGAGTGCTGTGCAACAGAGTGGGCTCCCATGGTCTGTCTGAGCTCCTGCCAACCTAGCAGTTTGAAAGCAAGAAATTGCAAATAGATAAACAGGTGCAGTACTGGGCATCAGCAAGTTCGCACCATTTCGCCAGAACCAGTAGCAGAAATTCTGGCCGGCCCCTCTGCCCATCCAAGTTTTGAAATAAAGTACAGTAGTCCTAATTCGGGTGCAACACAGGGCTTTCCCCCTGGCCACGCCCACCATGCCACGCCCACAGTGTGTTAGTAAAAAAAATTTAAGCCCACCACTGAATAGGTGTCACTATGGCAGGAAAGTTAACAGTGTTCTGTATACTGCGACGTCTAGTCATGCCTGCCACATGACCACAGAAACATATGCAGGCATAAACAGTGCTGGTGCTTTGGCTGTAAACAGAGATGAGCATTAATCCCTAGAGTCAGACACGACTGGCTTTCAAGCAAGGGAGATCTTTACCTTTATACCCACAGGAGGGAAAGGAACCTAAGCCTTATGAGGAATAGTTGAGGAAAGTGAGCATCATTTAGTTGATTGACTGACTGACTGACTGATTGATTGATTTGTTTGGTTTTGTTTGGGTTAGATTATATACCACTCTATAAGTGGGTAACCACTACTCTGGATGGTTTACATAACAAAACAAGCCTCCCAACTACCATATGTAACAATATATAACCAATATGGCAATACACTAACTAAAATACAATAATCATAAAGGAAACATAGATTTATAAGATGATGTTTAGGACATTTTACAGTTTGTTCCTAAAAGCTGTGTTATAAAATTCTGTCTTTGCTAATGTCCTGAACTTCAGGAATGACGGAGCCTGGCACACTTAATTAGCATTTTGCCCACAACATGCTAGGTACTCGTTTACTGACCTCTGAAGGATGGTAGGCTAAGTCAACCTTGATCTCATCAGGATCGAAGTCACAATTTTTGGTTGCAGTACAGCACTTTAACCACTGCACCACCAAGGCTCTCTATCCATGTTTACAGTTCCTGTTATATATACTGTATTACATATTTTAATATAATATATATATATAATTTAACAGTCAGTTCCTAAGAGAAAAGATTTTAATTGACAAAACAATTTTTATCAACACACGACAAACAATGGCAGAGCAATGGGAGTTTTTAGAAACACTGTGATTCCAATCTATAAAGTGTCTCTTTTTTTTTGTCTATCTTTACCGCAGCAGTTATCTTGAAGTACTTTATAGTCTCCTACACGTGGCTTTTATAATTGAACAACACAGAACAATGGGAGATTTACCGGTTTATCAAGAAGCAAAATGAATGTAAGGACATCTTCCTTTTGTTGAAAGCTACCTACCAAATAAGCGGTGAGGATGTGACACAAATAATCTTCTCAGGTATCCCCCCTTCCTCCCCATCAATTACGCTCTCAGTTGTTCCTTTTCAAAACATGGGGAAAGGCATAGTTTGCAAAGCAAAGGCCAAACAATCACACTTCTATACCACCCCATAGCGCTTAGTGCACTCTCTGGATGGTTCACAAGTTAATTAGTATTTCCCTCCCCCTTCCCCAAACATGCTGGGTACCAACCATGGAAGAGAAGGCTGAGTCAACCTTGCGGCCTCGTCAGGATTGAACTCACAACCTTTTGGTTGCGGGGCAACAGTTTAACCACTGTGCCACACGGTCTCCTTATGTTGTTTCCCAAACAACATAAGGTTTCCCTTCTGGGTGATAGTACAGTCAAACCTTGCATAACGAGCGTTTCGCTTAGCGAAAAACTCGCATAACGAGCAAGTTTTTTGCTAAGCGGTCTGACTCGCATAGCGAATGTTTCGCTATGCGAGTTGGACTTTCCCTATGGAAAAACTTGCATAATGAGCGTTTCTACGGGGAAAACTCACATAGCGAAAATTTTTCGCTACACGAGTTTTCCCCCTTGAAATGTTCGTTATGCGAGTTTTTCCACAGGGAAAGTCCGACTCGCATAGCAAAAAAATTGTTATGCGAGTGTGACTCGCATAGCGAAAAACTCGCATAGCAAGCAGTCTTGCAGAATGAATTAAATTCGTTATGCGAGGTATGACTGTATACACGCTTATTTCTTCCCGGGGGGGGGGTTAGATGCAATTGGTGCAAGTTTCCAGGTTCTACAGAATGCTTCGTCTGGTCTGGTGGTAGTGGGGCAAACACAGCAAAGGGTAATTTAAGCCATGAGGTCTATAATTAGACTACTAGACAACACTGAAGAAATTGAGGCTCAATTATCAATCCAAATGGGAACTACAGCCAAAAAATCAGAAGAAGACTGGAAATCGGAAGAGCAGCCAGGAAGGAATAAACTGGGATATACAGAGGGTGCCAAAATGTATAGACATTTTAAGAAACATTATTTATGTCACTTTGAGCACCTCTTGTAATTGCAGAAGTAAAAAGTTACTTGCATTCATCTTTTGTTATCGGGATATATTATATATTTGTTATCAACAATATAAATATGAATAAATAAATAAATAAATATATTGAGCATTACAATTTTAATACAGTTATTTCCCCTTCCTTAAAAGATATATACTTTTTTTTTGGCACTCCCTGTACATTTAAACAAACTTTTTGCTGCTTTCTGCTGTTGCTGCTTTTGCTGTCTAGCGCATACACATGCATGCATGCACATATGTGCAGAGTCTTCGAGTGCAAGAGGAAGAAATGGAGATGGAACAAATTGAAATAAAAACTCATCAACTCCAAAGAAAGAAGGCATCTATTTGGAAATAAAATCTCCCTGAGCAGCTATTAGAATAACACACAGCCTTCTGGCTTCCGCTGAAGTTGCAAAAAGCCGCACATATAATGACTGCACCCCAGTATGCTGTGGTGACAGTCAATATTGTTCCTCCCAAGCCAGCTCTCGTTATTCTTTACGAAACTCGTGCATTTTGTGAGAGATCAAAAGATTTACATATCCTATGGAGTGCTTTCAGCAGCGGCTTGCTGTGCACTTTAAATGCGCAGTGTTCTGCAGCCATTTAAATACAGATTTCATTTCTCTCTTACAGGAGGGAAAGAGACAAGATGTGAGTTTTGCATTTTATTTCCTGAACAAAGTGTCAAAACACCGACTTCCATTAGGCGGAGTGGGGGAGAATAAGCAATTATAATTAAATTTTCATGCAGTATATGGTGGTGTTGCTGTTTGCAAAACATCAAAACACACACCCGCCCAGCCACGAAGGAATTGAAATGTTAAGTAAAATTCATGGAACTAAGTAAAGATATATAAGTAATATACAACTCATTACTTTTGTATATCCATGTTAACTAAATGCATTCAGCCAAGTAAATATGGACAGAAATCTATGTGCAATGGCATGAACTGCAGGGGTGAAATGTGTCTAGTTAAGGAGCTGATGCTTCTACTCCTGTTTGCCCACTAGTTGCATGGTTAGACACACAACAAAAGACTACACACATCAACTTTTTAAGTACAGTTGTACCTCGCTTAAAGAGCATAATGCGTTCCACAGGATTGCTCTTTAAGTGAGTTTGCTCTTTAAGCGAAACACCATTGGAAGTGACCAATTGTGTGGGGGATTGAGAACCCCGATTTATTTGTTAAGCGAGCTTTTTGTTGGTTTTATTTGTTAAGTGAAGCGAACATTCAGAGAAAATTCTGCTCTTTAAGCGAATTACTCTTTAAGCGAGGCGCTCTTCTTTATGCTAGGTTTGACTGTAGTGTCAGTGCATCACTGTAATGAAGTGGATGCTGGGAGAACTAAACAAAAGAATGACCCTCAACATCCTCTGACTGGATATGAGCTTCAAGTCAGATCCAGGAAGAGCTTTATGACAAGAACAAACACCCTTGGGGGTATGCAAGAGCAAAACCAAATTAGAAGATGGAGGAAAGAGCTCACTGGATAAGGAATAACCTTAAGAGAGCAGATGGCTGAGGAACTCAACCTCCCCTACGTCACTTGGAGGACCCTGAATAGGGTGACCAACATGCTCCAGTGGGGGCTGTTGGCAGACAACAACATGCTGTTTGAATGAGGAGAGATACAGAATTCGGCTCATTTGCTGGTGTGCCAATGACCACCAGAAACATGCACCGATGAGGACTTAAGTTTGGCCAACGACAAGTGGCTTCATTTTGACAGTCCAGAGTTTGATTGGGACACGAAAGAAGAAGAATATCATTGCAATTTATACACTTATGCTATGGCATTATGCAAGTACAGTAATAAGATTCTGCCCAATAAATGAAAAAATAGTGTTAAATTCACATTCCTGACTTAATCAGGAATATAATGATGTCTCTCTTGCTTTTGAATTCTACTTGCTAAAAATTAAAATAAAATAAACCTCTTTCATATTTGCCACACGATCAACAGGGTACAGAGGCAGAGATCGGAAAGGCAACGCAGACTTGAGGCTTGTGCAATTGGGAGTCCAGAATAAATTTCCTGATTCATAAGCAGAGGAAGAGGATGGTTGAAATGTTGGACTAAACAGGGGCCATTCTTTTAGTGATTTGCCCATTTAGAGAGAATGTCTTGGGATTTGTACTACATGAAGCGTACATGGAAAGAGAAGGACAAAGACCACCAGGCGGATCCAGAGGAAGGTGGAGATATAACATCAAAGAAATATTACAAGAACACCAAATAATGCCAGTGGAGGCAAGAACTTTGTACAGTATCTCCCTTGACACCTAAAGGGTAAAAGAAGAAGTAAAGAGGAATTGGGGAACTGCATGCTCCCCTCCTTCTTGAGAATAGGTCAACAGATTTCAAGGCGGTCATACCTCAGTGTTACACATACAAGGTAAGTCCAAAACTGTATTTAATATCAGAAATCCTTCTGCTTAGTATAGCAAGTCACACTCAAGTTGGGATTTGGTGAATCTAGTCTTAGGCAAGCTTTAGTGACTCAAATCAAAGGCTTGCGCTGAGGAGTCAGACTAAAAGCACCCTTACCCATAAAATTTGGTGAGAAAGTCTAAAAAGAACTCCATACTGGTTTGGTTGTTGCCCAGTCAACAAGGACTGCTTTGGATGTTGGTGTTCCTGGTTATTTGACGTTAACTGGGCTACAGGGCCAGGTTGTCTGGGGAAATCCAGTCTTTTGACCTTAACTTTCCCCCTTTCCTTTTCATAGATATAACAGTTCCAGGATGGAATGTACACCTTAGAGCCATGATTGCAAACCTTGGCACTCCAGATGTTCTTGGACTTCAATTCCCAGAAGCCCAAGCACCCTGTGAATCCACACGAATGGGTTTACTGCGATTCATCCGGCCTGCGCTGCCCTCGTCCCTCCCGGAAGTGAAATGGAAGTAAAATGCACCCATACAGGCATGTTTTACTTCTGCTTCCAGGAGTAACAAGGGCAGCGCAGGCCGGATGAATCGCAGCAAACCTATTCATGTGGATTCACAGGGTGCTTGGGCTTCTGGGAATTGAAGTCCAAGAACATCTGGAGTGCCAAAGTTCACCATCACGGCCTTAGAGTAAGCTATCTGTAATTGGCTGGGTTCCCACACATGGGAAGTCTGATGTAGAAGATTTGGGTGAGGATAGAAGAACCTGTGAGGGGAGGTACTTTCTCTTTTTGCTGCATGGAAGCCATGAGGGAGCCTCAGGCCAGAATGGCCGTCAGTAATCAAAGGCTGAGGGCCTAAGAAAGCCAGTTTCATTACTTTTTAATTTGAAATAACTAATTTGCAAAATCTGATTTCCTATTTTATAACCAGTGATGGGATGATGCCGGTTCTGACCGGTTCCCCAAAACCGGTAGGAACAATCACGGAGGGTTCTCCAGGAAGGCAGTTCTTTTTTTGAGGCGTCCGGTTCCAACGCCTCAAAAAAAGAAAACAAAATTTTAAAATTGGAGCCAAAATGGCTCCAATTTAGTGCACGTACGCAGAAATCAATCTGATGCATGTGTGCTGCAATTGTGAAGTGCGCATGCATCAGAATGAATTTCTGCACATGCGCAGTAAGAGGCAGCCATTTGCTGCTATTGCTGCCGGAGCCAGGCCTTTTCAGAGTGGCTCTGGCGGTGGCTCCGAATCCAGCGGATGCAGCAGATGCGGCGGACACGGCAGACGCAGACACGGAGGACACGGCAGAGGCAGGCGGTGGCTCTGGCAGGCGGCGGCAGGCGGCAGCTTTTCCATGGGACGACGCACCACCAGACCGGTGCACTGGTGAGCGGCCGTGCCATTATGGGCAGCCGTTGCGGCTGCCTGGAAAAAAATTTTTTTAAGCAGCAGCAGCGGACTTTCCTTGGCCCAGAGCCAGGCTGCTGCTCTGGCCATGTCACTGCTCTGGCCGCGCTGCTGCTCCACCGCCTCTTCTGCTCCAGCCTCCCAGACAACTTAAGGGTAAGTGACCCAGGGTTTGTGTTGGAGGTGTGTGTGTGTGTGTGTGTATTTGTGTTTGGGGTGGGTGGGTGTATTTGTGTTTGGGGTGGGTGGGTGTATTTTTATTTAATGTTTATTTTATATCTTTATTTATTTTATTTCTTTAATTTATTTACAGGTTTGTGTTGTAGTTGTTTGGGTGGGTGGGTGGGTTGGAGGTGTGTGTGTGTATTTATTTTTATTTTATTTCATTTTAGGCCCCACCCACAACATCATGATGTCATGATGGTGGCTCCGCCCATGATATCATGATGTTGGCCACACCCATGACGTCTGTGACATCAGGGTGTGGTAGAAAAAAAATTATCATCCCATCACTGCCTATAACCATATTGTTAAGGAAGCATTAATGAAAGTTATAAAATATAGATATTTGAGTCTATTGATTTGGGGAACAAGGAGCTGAGCTGGACCACGTGTCATAGGCCAAAGGCTACTACAGGTGAACCCTGCTTACCTACATTAGCCCGAGAGCCAAGTGGAGTACGGGGGAATTCAGAGGGGAATTGCCCCACTCGGAAAGTCCTGCTGGTCGTAGAGGCAAAACAGTGTGGGGTGATCAGAAAGGTAGGAAGAGATCAGACTGTGTTAGGGTGTGTAAGTAGGGTGTGTAAGTGTTCATCCTACACTGACTAGTTGCAAGTCATATTGTGACTGTGATGCCTTTAAGGCCTTGCTGCAGGAACACACAGGTGTTGGGACTTTACCCTGGTGTGTCCTGTGAACCAGTGTATATAGATCCCAGCTACTGGGAGCTTGGTTAAGCTGTCTCCAAAAGTAGCTTCAATGCTGCTTCAGAGCTCTTCCAAAGCTGCTTCTAAGCTGAGTACCAGAGCTGCTTTGCTCCTCAGATGCCACCTCATATGCTGATGTTGCTCAGCTTCAATGCCGACCTTGACCGAGAGTTCTCTGCTGTCAGGTATGGACAAAGGTTCTACTTTGAGGACTGAATGCCTTTTGCCTGACAAGCCATCTTCGGCTCACCAAGGGTTTGGATAAGCCTCCATCAGGAGGACAGTAGCTGTTGGACTCTGTTGCTTGACTTGTAACTACAGCTCCTATATGACCATTGCACTAGACTGAATAGACTTTTGTATAGAACCTAGGAACTGTTTCAGTGAACCTAAGTGAGCAACCAAGAGACCACTCTGCTTTGTGTTACACTGTCTGTCAGGAAACGACATATTTCCTCATGTTTCCCAAGGCTTGAAATTGCAGTTTTTAGCTAGGCTTCATAAATAGGCCTCATAGAAATCCTTTGTCCCTCTCTGTCTCATAGACTTATGTCACAAGACTGCCTGTTTTCCAGTATTCCTTATCTTTCTAACTAGCTGAGAACCATGTTTTGTCTTCACTGACTGCACACGTGTGTCAACAATCCATTGTTTTGAGAATGTTTCTCTCTGTTACCTGATTGGCTATGAATAACCCACCTGACTGCAAATTCTCCATTTTGCAGAGAAGTGAGTTAGTTCGTTTCTGGATCTCAGTGGCTTAAGAAGACTCTGGCTATGGTGTGGGATTATTCTTTTCCTTCCTTTTCAAAATGGTTACCTAGATTACTGTGGACTGTTTGCTGGACTGACTTATGCTACTGACTTTTATGGTTTATGAACCTGATCAATATACCTGATCAATAAACCTTCATTTGCTTGAGCAACGTGTCTTCATTAGACTAAAAGGGTAAGAGAAGCATTGCATTCACACACTAGCCTCTGAACACGCTACCTGTTTAAACCTCCTTGTGGATGAGAAGCAGCTAAGGGCTGTAAATCTGCTTTGCCGGCCAGCCCGCCCTCTGGGAGCTTTGGTATAGGAGGGCCAGAGCAGAGGGGGCCAACTGGTTTCGTGACACTGTCTATACTTGCACTTTTAGCTCCCGAGTAAACCAACTTTAAATTTGCCTTTGAACCAAGAACTGTCTGCCTGTTTTGCCTTTTTACACCAGGGGCCAACCTTGCCAAGTACGCACCACTTGCAGACTGCTGCACACTACTCTGCTTACTGCTTTACACTAACAGACTGCCAGAGCACAGCTAAAGAGATCTTTATTCTTATACCGGTGACTTCTGTTGAGCCACCAGGGCAGAGCGCAGAACAGTGACTGAAACAGTTACAACTTGGTTGTGCTCCTTCTTCTTCTGCCAAATCCAACTATAGGAAATCATCATGACGATCAACCGTGAAGACTGTCCTGATAATATAATGCAGTGGCCTTTCATCTGCCTTCCACATCGCAGCATGACACCCATAGTACCATTGATCCAGTTCTGCGCATCCTCATTGGCCCCAGGCCAGGATGGATGAAGCTGCCACCCTCCATCAAGATGGAGTCAAGTGGGATTTAATCCATTTGGGGACCCTCACCCTTCCCTGTGGACTTCAGCACCCAAGGCTGTTAGTTCTCAGGATTGTCAGGTTAATCACCACCTGTTGAGTCACTGGCAGTATGGTCTACTCTATTACCACAGTAAGATAACCTGGCCATACAGATTTCCTTTTACTAGGAAATCTCAATTCCAAGCAAGGAGCTAGGACTATCCCTTCAAGTCAAGCACCTTTAGAGCAAGCTGACTGGCACCAAGCCACCCCAGCGGTAACCACCATCCTTCCTCCCTCCCAACCAATACCCTGGATCCATGACTTAATATCAGGGCATTGAAGGGAGAAAGGGCTGTAGTGGCTTAGTGGTTAAGGCACTGAGCTTGACAACTGGAAGGTCAGCAGGTCAGCTGTTGAAGACCTGAGTGCTGTGCGACAGAGTGAACTCTCATTGTCTGTCCCAGTTCCTGCTAACCTAACAGTTTGAAAGCAAGAAATTGTAAGTAGCTAAATAGGTACAGCTTCAGCAGGAAAGGTAACAGCGTTACATGCATTCCAGCATCTGGTCATGCTTGCCACATGCCCATGGAAACATCTGCAGATGCAGACAGTGCTGGCTCTTTGGCTGTAAACGGAGATGAGCACCACACTGTACAGTCGGACATGGCTAGCTTTTGAGCTTTTACTATTGAGGAAGACACAAAATGGCAAACAGGGCCAGATGGTGCTGTTATCACTGCTCATGGTCACCCGCCGTGGCCCTTCTTCTGAGAAAGTGTGGGGAGAACTTCCCTTTGTGCTGAGAGGTACATTGAAATATATGCCACAATTTCTTGACCTGCAAATAGGGCAGAGAATTTCAAAGGGCTGCTTCTTCACGACCTTCTAAGTCTTCAGCTCGTTCTTCTCAACGCTTTGGTGGGCAACTGAGGACGAACTAGAAGGAACATTCAGCGTGCCACAAATCACCTTGCTGTTTACACAGAAGGGGAAGAAAGAAGTAAATCCCAAATAAGAAACCGACAGTGCGTGTTTGCTCCCAATACATTGTGCATTACTGTGACGGTCGCCAAAGGAATCCCTCTTTAATGAGGCATAACTCTGTTGTGATTAAGGCTTATTCTCTCTAAATATTGATTCGCATAACACTTTCTGAGGAAGAACACACAGCGGAGCCCATAAAATCGGCCCCGGCAATGGCATAAACTGCAAGACGGAAATATTGTCCTCCCTGCGCCTTCTGTTTTTGTTTGTTTGTTTGTTTTTAAAGAGGAAAACTCAATATCGCCAATACAGCCCATCAAAGGCCTAATCATTATTTACAACATTCAGTCAGGCCGGTTCCTATAAACACTCAACTTCAGAGGGGAAATGGCTTCTTTTCTTCCTCTAGAGCTCAGCTGGGGGGCTGAGGCTGACCAAGGCAAGGGAGAAAGCTGGCATCATAGGGAGGGGTGGGGCGGTGGGGAAAACAGCTCTATTACTTAGGAGCCAGGATTAAATAGCCTCCTTAAAAACCCTATTGACCTGCACCTGGGAGGTAGATACACGGGGAGGCTAATCCTACCCTCGCGGATTCAGAGGAGGGAAACGACCCTCTGATCTTAAGGTGGCAGGAGATCCAGGAGGGGAAAGCACCGCGGGGGCTGCGGGGGGGCTTGGGGGGAGCTGATTTGCAACAAAGTGTACTTTTAAAAAGTTAGTTCAAAGGGAAATTATTCCCAAAGCTGTAGTTCTTCAAAGCAGGAGCAAGTGCAACAAACAAGAAGTAAAGACAAAAAAAAGACAAAAACATTGTGGCCAGTCTAAAGGCTGCCATTTCTCCCAGGCTAGGGACTGGGTGTCTCCACTGTAGCAGGGAATAGTCCTCTCTCTATGCGTCTCCACCGCTTGGAGAGCTATTCAGTCCCACCTCCCTTGCTGTTGTTATTGTGCTTTGTGACACAACAGAGTCCCCATGGCACAGTGACGAGAAGGAAAACTCTGCTCACAATTTGAATTTGAACATGACGGGACGCAAGGTTGACCCAAGCATGGTAAAATGAGTACCCAGCATGATGGGAGCAAAATGCTAATTGCCTGGTGAAACCACCAAGATCAAAGCACTATGGTTAAGGTTGTTGTCGTTGTTGTCATTGTTAAGGAAGTGCACTAGTGCAATTTACTATGCTAAGCAACAGTATTTTGGCCATTGGGTATTAGAATCTGAGTCCTCCAAAATTACAGTCAAAAACTTCAAAAGAGAACACCATTTGAACCCCTCCTTGTCACTTCTTCCAACAGCAGTAGAAAATAAAATAAAATAAAAATAAGCATACACACACACACACACCCCTCAGCCCACCCACAACACAAACCAGTAAATAAATAAATAAATAAATAAATAAATAAATAAATAAATAAAAATTACATTAAAATATACCCACCCACCCAAACACCCACCCCAAACATAAATCAACCCATCCACCCCAAACACAAACCTGTCACTTACCTGTTAGTATAAGTGCCTGGGGCAGCACCATGTTGCAAGATGGACATGGTCATTGTACCGGTTCTCTAGGATAATATGCCTTAATGTAAATGTAAATGTAAAACAGCAGTACCTCCTTAAGGGTTCTCCAATTGGAACAGCAATTGGAACAAGCAATTGGGGAGAAGGCTATAGGGAGCTTCAGGCTAGCAGCTTCTCTTCCTCCTCCCCGCTTGGGAGGACAGCAAGGAGGCTGTGCATACGCGCCAAGCACTGTAGGCGTGCATGCGCACCAAGTGCTTGGCATGCATGTGCAGTGGGAGAACCAGTGAAAAGGTAAGCCCCGAAGGTGGTTCTGGTTCTCTGGGTTATGCTGGTCTTTGACCGTAACAATAAACTGATTGATTGGTTCTCTGGGTCACTGGGAAAAGTTACTACCGGTTCTGGTGAACTGGTGTGAACCTGTTACATCCCATCACTGGTTACGACACTGGACTTGACAACCACAAGGTCAGCAGTTTGACACCTGAATACCAAGTTGAACTTTTCAAAGCCCTAAAAGATGATGGAATCAAATTATTGCATTCTATATGCCAGCAGATTTGGAAAACACAACAATGGCCACAAGATTGGAAAAGATCAGTATACGTTCCAATCCCCAAAAAGGGTAATGCCAAAGAATGTTCAAATTATCGAACAATTGCGCTCATCCCACATGCTAGCAAGGTAATGCTCAAGATAATACAGGATAGACTGCAGCAGCACATGGAGAGAGAATTACCAGAAGTACAGGCAGGGTTCCAAAGAGGCAGGGGAACTAGAGACCACATTGCCAACATACGTTGGATCATGGAAAAAACAAAGGAATATCAGAAACAAGTCTACTTCTGTTTCATTGACTACACTAAGGCCTTTGACTGTGTGGACCACAACAAAATGTGGCAAGTAATTAAAGAGATGGGAATACCAGAACACCTTATATGGCTCATGAAAAACCTGTACATGAATCAAGAAGCAACAGTTAGGACAGAATACGGAAGGACAGAGTGGTTTGGAAAAGGAGTAAGACAAGGCTGCATTTTGTCAGCCTGCTTATTCAACTTATACACAGAGCACATAATGCGCAATGCAGGGATGGAGGAATCACAACTTGGGATCAAAATTGCTGGGAGAAACATCAACAACTTAAGATTCTCAGATGACACTACCCTAATGGCAGAAAGTGAGGAAGACCTAAAGAAGCTCCTGATTAGGTTGAAAGAAGAAAGTGAAAGAGCTGGCTTGAGACTCAATATAAAGAAAACCAAGATCATGGCAACAGGCCCTGATCAGTCCCTGGAAAATAGATGGGGAAGAAGTAGATGCAGTGACAGATTTTACTTTCTTAGGATCAAAGCTCACTGCAGATGGAGATTGCAGCCATGAAATAAAAAGGCAACTGATTCTTGGGAGGCAAGCAATGAGAAACCTGGGGAACAGAGTGAAAAGTAGAGACATCACATTGCAAACAAAAATTCATATAGTCAAAGCAATGGTATTCCCTGTGGCAATGTATGGTTGTGAGAGCTGGACCATTAGGAAAGCTGAGCGCAGAAGAATAGATGCCTTTGAGATGTGGTGTTGGAGGAGAGTTTTGAGAATCCCCTGGACAGCAAGGAGAACAAATAGGTCAATCTTAGAAGAAATTAACCCTGACTGCTCCTTAGAAGGTCAAATAGTAAAGATAAAGATAAAGTACTTTGGATATCAAATGAGAAGAGAGGATTCGCTTAAGAAAGCCTTGATGCTGGGAAGGGTGGAGGGCAAAAGAAGAAGGGGAAGGCCAAAAATGAGATGGCCCATTGTGTAGACACAATGGGCACAAAGCTGAGCAAGTTGAGAAGGATGGTGGAAGACAGAAGTGCCTGGTGGGGTCGCAAAGGGTCGGAATCGACTGTGCGACTGAACAACAACAAGTGTGAGCTCTGGTCTCTGTGACAGCTCCTGCCAACTTAGCAGTTCAAAAGCAAGAAATTGCAAATAAAGAAAGAGATACTGTCAGACCACCGGCCATCCCTATAAGGGCCCCTCCCGTTCAGTTCCTGAGACCTCGCTCATTACTGGAACTTTAACCCTTACCTTTCACACTTGGGAGAGCCGAGCTGCTTAAAAAAGGAACTCTTACTATGCTCAGGCAATAGAGCAAAACAAGGGAGGTCTTAGTAGCGAGGCCCTGTGTGTGTGCTAATGATGAAAGAAACAATCTTCCGAGAAGAAACAGCTGCTTTATTGTTCAGGTTATTAAAGCATAGTCCATGGAAAAACGTAGTTATAAGGTCAATAACATAGATCAGTCCAGTTAACAGTCCACGTTAGGTAATCATGATGAGAAAAAAAGGAATAATCCCCCAAGCCAAAGTGTTAAGCCATTGAGATCCAAACACGAACTCCCTCTCTTCTCTCCAAAATGGAGATTCACCAGTCAGGTGGGTTACCCTTGGCCAATCAGGGAACAAAGGAAAACTTTCTCATAACATAGGATTGTTGACATACGTGTACAATCAGTGTACCGTCAGTGGAGTCAAAACATGGAGCTCAGCTAGCGAGAGATAAGGGTCCAGGGAACACTGAATTGAAAACAATCCATCTCGTGACACGTAGTCTTGTGAGACAGAGAGTAGAAAGGATTTTTGAGGCCTAGCTAAAACTACAACCTCACCAAGCTTTGAGAACGTTAGGAAATATGTCGTTTCCTGACAGATACCACATGACCATGGAAACATCAGCAGACACTGACAGCTCTGGCTCTTTGGCTATAAACAGAGATGAACACTTAACCCTAAAGTCAGATACGACTGGCTTTCGAGCAACGACAACTTTTACCTATAAACTAGAGCTGAGGCTGCAGTGGCTTAATGGTTAAGATGCTGAGCTTCATGACCAGAAGTTTGACTAGTTAGCAGTTTGATACCCAAGTGCTGCATTAATGTCCTGGCTCCTGCCCACCTAGCAGTTTAACAGCAAAATTGCACGTAGATAAATGGGAAAGTGCATTCTGTGTGCTTTGGCCACATGACCATGGAAATGTCTGCAGATGCAGACAGCACTGGCTCTTTTGCTGTAAATAGAGATGAGCACCACCCTCTAGAGTCAGACATGACTGCCTTTTGAGCAAGGGAGACCTTAACCTTTTTGTAGTGTGCTTATTGTGTGAATCCACATGAATGGGTTTGCTGTGATTCATCCGGCCTGTGCTGCTCTGCCCTCATCGTTTTACTTCCACTTCCAGGAGCGACAAGGGTGGTGTGGCGCGGGCCGGATGAATCACAGCAAACCCATTCGTGCTGATTCACGGGGACTTGGGCTTCTGGGAATTGAAGTCCAAGAACATCTGGAGTGCCAAGGTTCGGCATCATGGGAGTAGACCATACTTCCAACAACTCAACACCAATCATCAGGCATCAGCTAACTAACCTGACAACCCCAAGGATTAACAGCCTTGGGTACTAAAACCCACAGGGAAGGGTGGTGGTCCCCAAGTAGATTAAATGCCACTTGAATCCATCTTGATGGAGGGCAGCAGCTTCATCAATACTGGCCTGGGGCTGAGGATGACTTTGTGTGCCAAAAGGGCTCAGGACTAGGAAGTGACTCATGAAGCTGGATCAGTGGTACGAGGGACATGCTGCGATGTGGAAGGCAGATGAAAGACCACTGCATTATATTCTCAGGACAGTCTTCATGGCTGATTGCCATGAGGGTTGCCAATATTCGGATTCGGATATGGCAGAAGAAGCAGTTGGCCTTTTACTCAACAAAACACTGCTACGGGAACTGCATCTCAATAAACTGAAAGTTTATCTCTGTTTTTCCCTCCACCCCACCCCATAGCTTTATCCACTATGTTGCTGATATAGGAGCATTTCTGAAAGGTTTCAAAGAACCTTTTGTTTTATCGTTGTATCTGCTCCTAACTAGGGAGAGGAACAAATTTTGAAAGCGACATTTCCCTGGGGAATCATGTCATCCCCCCCACCCCCACCCCCTCTTTTGCTCTTCCCCACTAAACAACATTTGAGTTCCTGACAGGAAATGCCGCAGCGCCACGACAAGCTTTGACGTCCCCTCTGGCTAACCAAGGTTACTTTCACAACGGTGGCTTCGACCTCCTTCCCTCGCTCCCTGTCGGAGAAATGCCATGGCCTCCATTCTTGTCTCGCCCGGCTTCCGGGCAACGGACCCAAAAAAACAGCACCGGAGAGGAGAATGTATTCCAGAGATAATATTGAGAGGAAGGAGGTTGGCAAACGCTTCACCTCGATGGGAACACCTGTTGAGGGGTTCCTGGCCTGGCTCTGGGAAAAAGACGGAGAAAGACGGCTGTAAAGAAACCAGAGGCAGCGGGGGCTGCTACCAGGATGGTGCCTGTGCCAGTCGACAATATGCCAGGCTATTTTGGCACCCTCTCAAATATCTGGGTTTCCACTCGGCTTGCCAGCTTGCAAACCCAGGGAATTCGTCAGCATTAACACTGCTGTTCGCCCCGTGCCCACTATTCTCATGTTGGGTTCATAATCCTTTTTGCTGGCGGGGCTTCCTGCCTTCTCCTCCAAACCACATTGCCCCGTCCCCTCCGTGAAAAGCAAAAGGTGAGCCGTACAGCATCTGCAAGATGCATAGCCGTGACCATTGGTGCAAAGAGAAAGCTGCTCTGTAAGATGGAGTTTTCACTCTCTCTCTCTCTCTCTCTCTCTCTCTTTTTTGGCAAGGCCCTGTTTGAGTCTGTTGGGTGCTTTTTCTTTTCAAACTTCTTTCCCTCCCCACCTCACCCCTTTCCATTTTTATTTTGGGTCCCATC
Organism: Furcifer pardalis; assembly: GCA_030440675.1. Taxonomy (NCBI): domain Eukaryota; kingdom Metazoa; phylum Chordata; class Lepidosauria; order Squamata; family Chamaeleonidae; genus Furcifer; species Furcifer pardalis. Next base: position 5,941,302 of record CP126894.1, on the reverse strand, counting down.
TCTCCCAAAGCAAACACAACTGTTTTTATCTTCTCCAAACACTTTGCTAACCTGCCCACAATCTCCAGCTTGCACATCTTACCGTTTTTTGTGGAAGCAAAAAGGACTTGGCTTAGAGACGGGATAATGGCACTAGGGAGGGAATCGCAGAGGGAAGTTTGATCGGTGGCAGTCAGGCATTCAGGAAGGACAACGCCAGAGGCGTAGCTACCGCCGTATCAGCCGTATCAATTATACGGGGCCCCCGGGCTACGGGGGCCCCCAACGGCAAAAAATAAAATTAAAAATAAAAAAGACCAAAAATTTACTGCGCATGCGCAGAAACTCAATCTGATGCATTGCGCATGTCAGATTGAGTTTCTGAGCATGCGCACTTTATTGGAGCCATTTTTGGCTCCAATTTTTAAAAACAAGCCGGAGTCGGAGAGTCGGAGTCGGAGCTGCAGCTTTTAAGCAGCGAGGCAGCCCCGACTCCGAGGCCCTCCCCCCGGTCGCCGCGGGGGCTCCCTGCCTGCGCCAGCCCGGGCGGCGCTCTCCACGGTCGCTGCTGGGGTGGGAGTCCACCAGCTGCAGGACCAGCTCGCGGGCGCGCCCTGTCCCCCGGCAGGCGGCAGGTCACCTGGAGCGCGCCTGGAGCTGACCTACCGCGCGTGCCTGGAGCTCCCCTGCCGCGCGCGCCTGGAGCTCCCCTGCCGCGCGCGCCTGGAGCTCACCTGCCGCGCGCGCCTGGAGCTCCCCTGCCGCGCGCGCCTGGAGCTCACCTGCCGCGCGCGCCTGGAGCTCCCCTGCCGCGCGCGCCTGGAGCTCACCTGCCGCGCGCGCCTGGAGCTCACCTGCCGCCTGCGTGCGTGATGGGGCGCGCGAGCTGGTCCTGCAGCTGGTGGACTCCCACCCCAGCGTCGAGGTGGAGAGCCCCGCCCGGGCTGGCGCAGCCTGCCAGGGAGCCCCCGCGGCAACCGGGGGGAGGGCCTCGGGGCTGCCTCGCTTCGCCCGCACGCCTTCCACAACTGCCCCTTGCCTTCGCCGTGCGCGGCGAGGGAGCGATCGGCAGCGGCGGCGGCGCGGCGGCGGTGACAGCAGAGGCGGAGGAAGAAGAGGCCCCAGGATTAAGGTAAGTGAGGTTTTGTGTTTCGGGTGGGTGGGTGGGTTGAGGTGTGTGTGGTTTTTTTTTTTTTTACATTTTAATTCTATTTTATTTATTTTATTTTTATTTATTTTATTTTTATTTTTGGCCCCGCCCACGACGTCATGACGTCATGACGTTGGCTCCCCCATGACGTCATGATGTCATGACGTTAGCTCCGCCCCACATCTAAAGGGCCCCCAAACAATTTTTATACGGGGCCCCGGCAAGGTAAGCTACGCTTCTGGACAACGCCAGCACCTCCTGAAGTAGAGTAACCTCAAAGACATTAAGGACACTTTCTTCAATGCCCTGCATATATTTGCTCCAAAGGTGAGACGAGAAGAGATGGTTGGGAGCCAAAGGTTCAGAACCTGATGTAACAAGTGTGGTTGGGCTGCATCTGCTAGTATTCTGCACCTTTGAGGATAACTTATGTATCAAAAGAACAGTTTTAATGGAAAAAAGAGAAAGAGCTGTAGCCTCGTGTAATATACGGGCTGGTGGAGTAGGTACTGCAAATTAGAGAATGAACACAACATCCCGCTACGGTGATGGAGTAGACTGTACAGCCAGCTACTCAACACTGAGTGTCAGGCGGTGGTAAATAACCTGACTCCCTAAAGGGGCCGACGGCTACGGGCAGAGGAGCCCATTCAGGTGAGGTGATGGTACCCTCAGGGGGGGAAATGCCAGTGGAAACCATCCTATTGGGCCCAACGGCAAAATGAGCGGAGGAGGAACCACTTCACTCTTCTAATTCCTAACAGTCATGGAGGCAGAAGAGGCCATGCCAGATGGACTGGCTGTGAAGGCGCACCTTATCAATATCCTCAAGGCTCTGGCAGTCCATTGCCATCCCAGAGTTAAATCCTGTATGTCTCATTTCATGTGTGCCAGAGGAGATGGCTCTGTGATGACAGTGTGTGGGTCGCTCAATGGCAAGCTGGGATCCACCTTAAAAAAAATCATGCCAATGGCATTTTTCCTGCTTCAGGGGAAAAATGCATTCTTGAATACAAGTTGCAGCCAACAATGACAACAATGATGGCTGGGGATGATGGGATTTGCAACCTAGTATGGAAAGTCCCACTTTTTCTGTTTACACTTTAGACTCGAAACCAGTGGTTCCCAACATGTTTGATCAGAGCTCTGGGGAATTGACTTAGCCTTCTGGGAATTGGAACCCCAAAACCAAAGGTTGGGAAACACTGCCTAAACTGTCTGTTCCAAAATACAGAGGTGGGGTCTTGACAATGGTGAAGGGGACACCTCAGAGCCTGGATCCACAGCCAGGAGAACTGCACTAAAGAATCTTGCATTTAAGCCATAATGCAAGTATGCGGGAACCACAGATGACACTACCCTAATAATGGCAGAAAGTGAGGAAGACCTAAAGAGCCTCTTGATGAGAGTGAAAGAGGAGAGTGCAAAAGCTGGCTTGAAACTAAAAACAAAAATAATCCACAAACACACACAAGATTAGCGCATCCAGTCCCATCTCTGCCTGGCAAATAAAAGGGGAAGAAATGGGAGCAGTGACAGACATTACCTTCTTGGGATCTAAGATCACTGCAGATGACGACTGCAGCCATGAAATAAAAAGATGCTTTTTTCTTGGGAGGCAAGCTATGACAAACCTAGGCAGTATAATAAAAAGTAGAGACATCACCCTGCCAACACACAAAAAACCGCAGAGTCAAAGAAATGGTCTTCCCAGTAGTAATGTATGACTGTGAGAACTGGACCATAAGGAAGGCTGAGCGCAGAAGAATAGATGCCTTTGAACTGTGGTGCTGGAGAAGACTTTTGAGACACACACCCCACCCACCCCCACCCCAGAGAGCAAATCAGTCCATCCTGAAGGAAATCAACCCTGACTGCTCATTGGAAGGTCAGATGCTGGAGCTCAAACACTTGGGCCACCAAATGAGAAGAGATGACTCACTGGAGAAGGCCCTGATGCTGGGAAAGATCCAAGGCAAAAGGAGAAGGTGGCAAAGGATGAGATGCCATGCCACGAGGTGAGGAGACAGTCCAATTTCCATTTTGTCATGGGGTGCTGCCTTCACTCCCACTGTTTGACTCTAGGGGAGATGAAAAGACAAAGGAAGGAAGTGAACGGAGTCTATGTTCTACAGATGTATCAATGAAATAAGTCCATGTGTGCTGCAGAACTAAACACAGAGCGATTAAGAAGCCTTGCCCTCAACGATCTTTGCTCCAAACTTCAAAAGGAAAGAGACTAATTCTTCCTCGCCAACATCTCAGGCTGACAGCTTCATGACAAGGACCTTGAGTACATTCCTAGCCAGCCATCTCCTTCCATTCACCCCCAGTTTCCCTTCCATTAATATGTAAAAGCTTAAGCTTGCTAAAGGGATTATTTTACATCCTATCTGATTGTAAACTGGCATTTCGATGATTACATGTATCTTTTTGTCATTTTCGCGTAAAACATCTCACTCTTGAACGGCGTAATTGGCCTCTCCCTAATGTTTAATGAACGATTAGGATCTGCGGTGCCTCAACATCTTGGGCTTTGCGCGGTAAGCTCCATCACAACCTCCGGGGCCACAAGGATGGATGTGCGTGTGCCATGGGAAAGCCTTTTTTCAAAAGCCATCTTCTTTTACCAACTGTTTGGTTGCCGGGGGGGGGGGGGATGTTCCTCCCATCATCTCTAGAGCCAGCTCTCCCGATTAAGCTTAAGAAGCCCGTTAGACAGCATAAAGTTGTATTTCGAATGCCTGAGCCGCCTCTTCTACAAAGTGCCAAGGAAAAGGTGACTCGTGTATATCCCTCTTCAAAGACAGCTTTATTCAAGCTCCAGAGCCTCGCAGGGACTTAAACTGGGCACCTCAAGGACCTTCAGCTGCTTATTTCTGCCTGAGAAAGCTGATCACAGATTGGAGAGCATCTTTTTCTCTCTCTCCTATGGTACCTTGGTTTAAAATATTGCCTCTTTGGACTGTCATTTTCTCAAGCTCCTGTGGCTTGGAGATGCTGGGTGGGAGATGCTGAGAATTAGAAACACAACAAGTTGCTTTAAACTGATTCAAATTACTCAGTCCATTTATCCCCAGTATTTCCAACTCTGGCTGGCAGCCATAGTTCTCTAAGGTTTCTTTCTAGGCCTAACTGGAGATTCCTGGTTTGTCCTAGTGGTAAATAACCAAGGTATTAATGAGGGTGAAGCAACTTGCTCTTTACACACACACACACCCTCCCCAGCTGCTAATTTTAGGTAAAGGTAAAAGGTCACCCTTGCTCGAAAGCCAGTGTTATCTGACTCTAGGGTTCAGTGCTCTTCTCTTTTTAGCACTGTCTGAGTCTGCATACATGTGGTATACATGTGGCATGCATGACTAGACACCAGAATGCATGGAATGCTTCTTACCTTCCCACCAAAGTGGTACCTATTTATCCACTTGTAATTTCTTGCTTTCGAACTGCTGGATTGGCAGGAGCTAGGACAGAGATGGGAGCTTATTCCATTGTGCAGCGCTCGGGTCTCAAACTGTTGACCTGCCGACCTTCCAGTCATCAAGTTCAGCTTCTTAACCACTAAGCCACCACAGCCCGCCTCTAAAATTTAGAGGGCATCAAAATATAGACATGAATCTACTGGAGTGTGAGTGTTAGGAACAACTCCTGACCCAATTCACTTCCTTTTTTCTGAAAATATAAATTTCCCCATCTTTGCCTTCGACGTGTATACATCACAGTCGGGAATAATACTGTAATTTTTCTTATCACATTTACATGGCATTTTTCCACCACTGTGAGACTCAAGGCCTTGCATGGGGAGGAGGACAGTCCTAGGTAATATCTCATTCCGACATGGAAAAGTTTCTTTTTGAGGCTAAAAATACCAGAACCTGCCAGCTAGCCATTGGTCTTGTGTTCTCCTTCTTTCATGTAGTAATGCGGCCACTATGAAGATTTAACACAGGAGTTCCCAACCTTTTCAAGCTGGGGGCCAGATCACAGACTTTCAGTCAGCTTCGAGGGCCGGATGACCATTTTGTCCCAACAGCTTTAAAGGGGTGGCCATTTTGCTCCTTGAATAACCTTGGAGGGGCAAGGTTCTCATGAAATGGCACTGCGGGCCGGATCCAGCCCATGGGCCTTAGGTTGGGAACCCCTGATTTAGCGTAATAATTAACCACTGCAACCATGAGTCAAACCTCTGCTCACAGTCTGAGTTCAGCTCCATCCTTCTGAGGTCGCAAAGTGGGTACCCAGCATTGTTGGGGGCAAAATGTTAATTTACCCAAAGAGTGCTCGAGTCTAAGCACTATGGGGTGGTATATAAGTTTAACTGCTATTATTAGGATTTTCAGCAGGATTTCTTTATAGTTATGCCTAGAAATGTCAGGACCTCAACCTGTGAACTTCAGTATACCTTGTATACCTTGGAGTGCTACAGCCCTGTTTAAAAGGAAGGCAGTGCTTTGTTGTAGCCGCCTCCAGCAACCTGAAAATCTTTTTCTTCCGTAGGAAGACAGCAGAAAGAAAGAAGAAAAGAAAACAAGACAGAGCAAACACTCAGGCATTGGAAAGTTGAAGGCCAGGCAGTTAATGAAGCAAAATATGTCCTTATAAAAACAACCCCCCTTCCAAAACAAAAAGTATTGGCAAGTTGTCGGCTGTTGTTAGCAGTATGTCTTGCATTCCTCGTTGGGAAGTTTGCCGTAACTAAGCAAAAAGGGGGCTTGACAGTGGGCCGAAGCCTACCGACAGAATTTCCAGCGTCATTCAAACAATTCCCATGTCAATTACTCCGTTCCATTGAAAGTACATTTAGTTAGCATCAAATTACAGAACAGCTCATACAGAAATTCTGGTTCATTTCAAGGTTAACTTTGTCAAAAGGAGCTGTCAGCGCTTGACATCTTGTTTAGCTGTTACATTGTGGGAAGATTACTCTTGCAAACCTGATCTTAGAGCACATGTTCTCTTCCTCACCTACTTTGGCTCCCCTACCTCTCATTTTTATCACATTTGAAACATGCACCTGCTTCCCAAGTTGTCGAACAAGTGTGTGATCAAAGCTAGAGCTGATGCTTGTGTGTGGTCAAAAGGAGACTGGTCTTCCAAAAAGGCTGGAAAAGACAAACCAGGAGGAATCCACCAACAGGTCTACATGAAATGCCACTTTAATTTTTTGCCCTTATGTAGAAGGCGACGAGATGTTCTCCACCGTAAAGGTTGCAGTTTGAAGGGGCTTGACAGTCAGAATCCCAAACAGGGGAGAGACAGGACAGAGAAAAAAATTTTAGGGCTTGAAGTTGCTCAAGTGGCTAAGACACTGCCTGGTCAGCAGTTCGATTCCCAAGTGCTGCAGGAAGGAATGAGCGCTCATCTTCGTTCCAGCTCCTGTCAACCTAGCAGTTCAAAAGCAATAAATTGTAAGTAGATAAATAGGGACCACTTTGGTAGGAAGGTAAACAGTGTTCCGTGCCTACTCATACCTGCCACATGGCCACAGAAATGTCTGCAGAAGCAGATAGCGCTGGTTCTTCAGCTTTGAAACAAAGATGAACACTGAACCCTAGAGTCGGATACAGGTGGCTTTCGAGCAAGGGAAACCTTTACCTTTACCTAAGGACATCAAAGGATCCTTTGACGAAGGTCCAACACTGGAGGCATTCCAAAGAAAGTTGGAGAACCCTCTGTCAGATCTGGTTGGATTCTGATTCCTGCCTTAAGCAGGGGGTTGGACTCAATGGTCTCATAGGTCCCTTCCAACCCAGTTACCATATTTTTCAAACCATAAGACGCACTCCCCCCCAAAAAAAAAAAATGTGTGGGGGGGACAAGGGTGCATCTTATGATCCAAAGGTGCTGCGTGGTGGGACATCGGGGAGGCATCCGCACGCCTGTGTGGTTTGTCCCCGATGTTCCCCGCAGCCCCAGCGATCAATCACTGCAGGTGCAGAGGAATTCAGGGAGGCATCTGTGTGCCTTCGCGTTTTGTTCCCAATGTCCCCCGCACCCCCAACGATCGATTGCTGGGGGTGTGGGGGACATCAGGGACAAACCTCACACTGGTTCCCCACAACCCAAGTGCCGATCGTGCGCTGTGATCAATCAGCGCTTGGGTTGGGGGGAACCGGTGCACGAGCCCATTCCTCCCCACAACCCAAGCAGTGATCGCAAGCTGTGATCAATCAACGCTTGGGTTGTGGGGAGGAATGGGTGTGTGCACCTGTGATCAATCAGTGCTTGGGTTGGGGGGAATCGGCGTGCACACGCATTCCTCCCCACAACCCGAGTGCCGATCGATCACAGTGCATGATCGGTGCTTGGGTTGTGGGGAGGAATGGGCTCACGCACCAGTTCCCCTCAACCCAAGCGTTATCGCACACCCAGTTTTTAGAGCATTTTTAAAAGCATTTTTAGGGTTTTTAGAGTTTTAGAGCGCTGATCACACGCTGTGAAAACTCTAAAAATGCTTTAAAAACACTCTAAAAACTGGGTGCGTCTTGTGGTCAAGTGCACCTTATGGTCTGAAAAATACGGTATTCTATAATTCTATGATTCTATCTGTTCACACAAGGAAATAGATTGCAATGTAGACAGCTTGCCGAATCATATAGTGTGGTCTGTTTCCCAATGATCACATGATGTACAAGGAAAGAATAATGAAAATGAAAAGAGGCTTTAGTACAGTGATGGGATGTCCCCGGTTCCAGACGGTTCCCTGGAACCGGTAGGACCAATTCCGGAGGGTTCTCCGTGAGGGGAGTCCACTTTTGGGGCGTCCGGTTCCGGACGCCTCACCGAAAGAAATTTTTTTTAAAAAAATCGGAGCTAAAATGGCTCCAATTGACTGTGCATGTGCAGAAACTCAATCTGACACATTGCGCATGCGTCAGATTGAGTTTTTGCACATGCGCAGTCAATTAAAGCCATTTTAGCTCCGATTTAAAAAAAAATTGTTTAGAGCTTTCAGGACGGTGGCGGCGGAGGCGGCACCAGCCCTCTGAGAAGGGCACCTCCCCCGCGGCACGTTGAGGGCTGCCTGGGCCGTCCGCTGCCGACAAGCCCCATGCCCTGGGGACGCGCGGCGCACCGCTGACGCCTCCTCCTCCGCCGGCCGCCGGCCTGTGGGCTGGGTGCCTGCAACCGCTGCCCGCCGCCGCCGGAGCTGCCGTTGGCTACATTCCTGTGGCCTCCTCCTTGGGCCGGTCCCTTTTTAGCCCGGCTGCAGCGCCTGGCGGAGGAGGAATGCAGGCGGCGGTGGTGCGGCATGGGGACGGCCCAGGGAGGCTCGGCAGCCGCGGCTGGAGCCACTGCTGCCCGCCGCCCCTGGCCATGGCCGGAGCCGGGCTAAAAAGGAGGAGGAGGAGGCCACAGGGGTGCAGGCAGCTCTGGCAGCGGCGGCAGCGGCTGTGGACGCAGTCGGGGTGCCGGGTCCCAAGAAAGGTAAGCGAGGGGTAATTTATTTGTGTTTTGGGTGGGTGGTTGTTTTTATTTTATTTGTTTATTTATTTATTTGTGTCTGGGTGGGTGGGCTGAGAGGGAGGTGTGTGTGTGTGTATGTTTATTTTTATTATTTATTTATTTTTATTTTTGGCCCCGCCCACAACGTCATGACATCATGACGTCGGCTTCGGCCATGATGTCATGACATCATGACATTGGCCACGCCCATGACGTCCGTGACGTCATGGCGTGGTAGTAGATTTTTTGTCATCCCATCACTGCTTTAGTATAAAAAAAATGTAGAATAATTACAGTTCAAGAAATTCTCCTACATAACTCTTTTTTATATTTGCATTTGGTGCTATTATGAAAATTATCAACATTATTAAAGTTACTGACCAAAATATTGAAGGAGGAGAAAAGAAACACAGATCTTAGACTCAATGCTTTACAGCACATTTGTGTACCTAGAAACTTCTGGGATTGCCACTGACATATAATGAGTATAATGACGGGGGGGGGGGGGAGAGAACTTGAACAAAAGTTTGAAATCTTCTAAAACCACGAGTCAAATAATAAAATACAATACAAAGATCTCCCTTTCTCAAAAGCCAGTCATGTCCAACTCTGGAGCATGGTGCTCATCTCCGTTTACAGCGAAAGAGCCAGCACTGTTTGCATCGGCAGATGTTTCGGTGGTTGTGTGGGAGCTCACTTTGTAGCACAGCATTCAGGACTCAAATGTTTCACCTGGTGACCTTTTAGTCTTCAAGCTCAGCACGAAACCACTGCAGCCCTTACGATGAAATTAGACAATTCAAAATAATCCTCCATTGTCATGAGTTCAAGAGCAGCCCAAATCCCATCCTACCATCATAACATCATTGTAACATTATAACATCATCTTAGTAAACCTTATTTATTATTATTTAGATTAATTCTTATGCTGTTTTGTTTTGCTTCTAAGTTACTTGTTTCTCTTCTGCATCCTATTTTAATATCAAATAGGGATATGCACTAGCTCTGAGGAGCAGAAAAATTGTGAAGTGACGGAATGTGCAGAAAAGTGTCCAAAAAGGCAGAGAAAGGATATTTGTTCATCCCCAGAGCAGATATAGTCCCACTTGATTCAGTCCGCATGACCCTACAAAACATTGGAGTTTGTTCCAGAGGATTAAAAATACTGACATTTGAACAAAAACATTTGGCAGCAGCTGTTTTACACAATAAGGGAATACCAATGGAGAAGATTGATGTGATGGCTGAAGCCACAATGAAAGACAAAACCTCTCTAGAAAATGTCAGTAGCTGAGTTTGGAGGTTATGTTACTCACTAGATTTATTCTCCATCTGCCCAACCAAGCAGCCATTTCACATCTAGGCATGGCAAACAATGGGTGGTACCCAGTGGTGGGCATCAGCAGGTTTACAACAGTTCGCCAGAACCGGTAGCAGACATTCTGGTTGGCCCTGCCCATCCAAGTTTTGAAATAAAGTAGTCCTAATTTGGGTGCAGCACAGGGCTTTCCCCCCCGGCCATGCCCACCATACCACGCCCACACAGTAGGTAGCAAAAAAATTTGGAACCCACCACTGGTGGTACCTATTAGACTAGATTTTTCTTGCTTTTTCTTTAGGTCCCTATATTGGGACACTACATTTGAGATTCAGTGTGTATGTGTGAGTGTGGATATTGGATAGATGACTGACGCTCTTGTGTGAGCTTTGATTACTCAGGTCAAAGCCACACTAGGGATTATATTTCTCTCCCTCCTCTCTTCACTCAACCATTTTCTTGTTTGTTTGTTTGTTTGTTTGTTTGTTTGTTTGTTTGTTTGTTTGTTTGTTTGTTTGTTTGTTTGTTTGTTTGTTTGTTTGTTTGTTTGTTTGTCCATCCATGTATATATATTGCAGTGTGTGCCTGGGTTTATTTGGCAGTGTTTGGGTGCCAAATGAGCAGGTATCCTGACTGCACAGTGAATAGTCACACCTGATGGGAGGCAGTAGTAGAACCATCTCCTACACCTCTGAGTGTACACTTTCCCAGAACATAGCTCCCTGGGGATGGAAGAAAGGATGGTGTTTTCCTACAAACTGAAGGTAGATAACTTTCCCTGTCATCTCAACTCACAGCCCTTTATTCTTCATATTTTCAATGTTTTTATTCTGAAGCAGAAAAATATAAATACTTACAAATATCTATAGAAAATAGAGAACAAATCAGTTCAGGTCACCATTTCCAAATCAGATTGGGGCAATCATTACAATCAGCCTCAGCTGTGGGTCGGTCAGTCGGTTGGATGGACGGACGGATGGATGGATATGTCAGGAAAACGTTATATAATGCTCCTACATGTCATTCATAGGCTGAACTTTCCAGATTAAAACACCAATCCAAACTGTGTATTTTATTCTATCATGTAGCACTTGCTTTTCTCCAGTGGCCAAGATCCAAATGCTAGTTACAGGCAGGATGGACCCATTGAATGAGTTGCCATATAGTAAGACAACCGTTACCACTTGATTCACACTCTACTATGGACTAGCCATTGGCTTTGGGGTGATATTTCTGCCCCAGAACTCTTCCTATATCCAGATCTCCTAACTTTCCCTTCCCAAGTCTTGTTTCTCCAATGCAGTCCCAGCTGTGTTTCTCCACCCATCCCCGTTGGTGCCTCTACCTTCTTCCTTGGGTTGGCAGGACACATTCTTTTCAATTAAACAACCCTCACAGCCTTCCATGTTGAATGCATGCACTAGCAAATATACTTTACATTCTATAGTTTAAATTCTAAAGTGAACCTAAAATAATCACAGTATTGTTATCCTTGCAGAATTATTGAATCCAGGGAGGGACCACACACAATCAAATACAGGCCAAACAAAAAAATCTCATATGGCTTAGTGAAGGGATTCTCAACCTACTGCCCACAGGCCAGATGCGGCCCACAGCACCATTTCATGTCCCATCCCCCCCACTGCCTCCACCACAAGAGGAAGTGCTGTGTGGTGGAGAAAGGGCAAAATGGCCATCCGGCCACCAAAACTGTCTGAGGGAGCGTGACCCAGCCCCAGCTTTAAAAGGTTGAGAACTCCTGGCTTAGTGGTTAAGGCACTGAGCTGGAGACTGGAAGGTCGGGTTTCAATACCCAAGAGCTGCACTTGGGGACATGAAAGGAGCCTCATGCGGGCAGCCCTGAGCGGAGTTTCTCCAGCAAAAATCCTTTCAACACAGAATAATTTCTGACATGAAATTATTATTATTATTATTATTATTATTATTATTATTATTATTATTATTATTATTATTATTATTATTATTATTATTATTATTATTATTAGCAGTAGCAGTAGCAGTAGCAGTAGCAGTAGAAGAAGAAGAAGAAGAAGAAGAAGAAGAAGAAGAAGAAGAAGAAGAAGAAGAAGAAGAAGAAAAGGTAAGGAAGATGGATTTCTCCCTTTCCAGGCAGATCTGAAGAGAGTGTAAAAATGCCTGGAACAGCCACAATCTCCAGCCTGAGAAAGAGGGAGGCATTTTGTCAAAAGTAGAGGCAGGGAGAGAGAGAAAGAGAGAAATCCTGTGCAGGCGCTTTTCAATTAACAAAGTAGGATTGGTTTACCTGATAAAATGCTCCCCGTGTGAGTGTAATTGCATATTTATGCCCCACAGAGATTTTTTAATTTCTGTTCGGTTTGTTTGCCTTGAAAGTATTTGTCCCTGGAAAAGGTTCTTGATGTGGATTTTTTTTAAGGCCACATTAGCCGGCTGTGCAGCTTGTTTTCATTTTAGATTCATTTCACTGCGGACGGATTTTGTAGATGATGCCTTTTGCAGCCCTGGATAGAGCATATAATCTTTCTCAAGAAGAGAGACAATATTTCAAAAAGCAGCGGAAAGAAAAGCCTGATGAATGGGTACTTTCAAGGACCTGTTGTTGCCATTTGCAGCTTCTGTAATTTTTATTATTCTCGTTGTTGGGATTTTCCCCCCTCTGAGGTTTCAGAAAGAACTTTTATATCCTTTCCAATATTTTATTCTTTCGTCACTTGCCAGACATAGTCCTCTCCCGGCATTGTTAAGGAAGCAACTTAAAGGAACGGTCCCTCGTGCATATATTGTTAACACAGAGCTCATGGAGTGCAGCAGCAAAAGAGAACATCATGTTGTCTAATTGTCTAAGTGAAAGGGCTGCCTTTGCTTTCTCCCTTTCCCAAGTGCCCTGGAATGAACACCTTAGGCCAGTGATGGCCAACCTTGGCACTCCAGCTGCTCTTGGACTTCAATTCCCAGAAGCCCAAGTCAAGCACACCTGCTGATCAGGGCTTCTGGGAAATGAAGTCTAAGAACAGTTGGAGTGCCAAGTTTGGCCACCAGGGCCTTAGGCTAAAACCCATCTCCAGGAGACCCATGGAAATGAAGAGACTTCTCAGTCAACATAAGCCCCCTGATGTCATTGGGACATCAAGAGAGCTTCATCTCCCAATGACATCATTGGGACATCAATGATGGACTGAAATTGGGACTGAAAGCTTGGCTAGGTAGTTCAATTGGAGCAAGCTGGCTCAGTGGTTAAGATGCTGAATTTGATGACTGGAAGGTCAGCAGGGGAGCAGTTCGAGACCTGAGTACTGCACGACTGAGTGAGCTCCTGTCTTTGTCCCAACTCCTGCCAACCTAGCAGTTTGAAAGCAAGAAATTGCAAGTAGATAAATAGGTACCATTTTGGTGGAAAGGTAAACAGCATTCCGTGCACTCAGGTGTCTAGCCATGCCTGCCACATGTCCACAGAAATGTTTGCAAATGCAGATAGTGCTGGCTCTTTGGCTGTAAACTGAGATGAGCACCGAACCCTAGAGTTGGATATGACTGGCTTTTGAGCAAGGGCAACCTTAACTAAATAAGCTCCTTTAAGTTTGGTTAGGGGTCAGATTTGCCAGTAGGTGCTATCCTTGCACCAACATGGCATACACACCACAAGTGCCCCTATTTGGCCCATTTCCCTTAAGCAAACAACACTCAGATACCTAAACCCTCCATGTCCCCCTCCTCTTCTTGGAGAAAGCTTTCAATTTTTTTTTAAAAAAAGTTCCAAATGTACAGCACATCTGTTTCTCCCTAGGCCCTCCACAGAGGAAAATTTTAATTTCCCAGTACAGTGGTACCTTGCTTAAAGAGCATAATGCGTTCCCTGGGATTGCTCTTTAAGTGTGTTTGCTCTTTAAGTGAAACACCATTGTAAGTAACCAATTGTGACTTCTGGCGCGGGGGGGGGGGATTGCGAATCCTGATTTATTTGTTAAGTGAGTTTTTGTTTGGTTTTATCTGTTAAGCGAAGTGAACATTCAGAGAAAATTCTGCTCTTTAAGCTAGTTACTCTTTAAGTGAGGCACTCTTTAGGCGAGGTTTGACTGTATCGTGAAGTGGCCAAACTGTCTTCTTAACCACTTAAAGATATTGGGAAATTGCAAATGGAAGTTTAAAGTAGAAGCTCTGCTTTGGTTTCATTACACATGCTGGAAACAAGTAAAAATGGAGACTCCTACCTGTGCTTTAAAAAGAGTAGCCCCTGAAAAGGACCCAGAAAAGGGCAGATAGGAACGCTGGAGACAGATTAGTTTATGCTGGCACTTACAGTGTCTGATCAGTGGCAAAAGGGTGAACTTGTATATCCACCTAGGAGGTCAAATAGCAGCACCTCTTAACATTGGGCTGGATGTTCCAGGCATCTGGAGGAAGAGAGAAGCATCCATTCCTACTTCCCATCTGCAGTGCTTGTAGGGCTGTGATGGTGAACCTTGGCACTCCAGATGTTCTTGGACTTCAATTCCCAGAAGCCCAAGCCCCCAAGAATCCACACGAATGGGTTTACTGCGATTCATTTGTCCCATGCTGCCCTCATCGCTCCCGGAAGCGGAAGTAAAACACAACCATACGGTTAAGGCTCTTCTGGGTTAACCCTTCCTCCATCCGGGCACGTTTTACTTCCGCTTCTGGGAGCGATAAGGGCAATGCGGGCCGGATGAATAGCAGTAAACCCATTCGTGTGGATTCACAGGGTTCTTGGGCTTCTGGGAACTGAAGTCCAAGAACATCTGGAGTGCCAAGGATCGCCATCATGGTTGTAGGGGAACATGGATCCAAGAACTCTCTGCCAGCTTCCATATTGTTGTAAGCCCTCTCTGGCATTCATTTCTCAAATATATTCCTATGTCATGTCTCCTGGACATCTGTGGATACTGGCTGATGAAAACTATCGTGACCTCCATCAAGTTCTCACATGTATATCATGGGTCAGTGGTCACTGGTAGCGAACCTATGGCACAGGTGCCAGAGTGGGCACTCAGAGCCCTCTTTGTGGGCACGCGCACACACCGTCACCCCAGCACAGAGTTCGCCCCATCCCTCTGCCCAGCATCCCAATGGGAACACTTCCTCCCTCCCACCATCTCCCCAGCATAGAGTTCACCCCAACCTCCCTGCCCAGCAGCCCAATAGGAGTGCTTCCTCCCTCCCTCCAGCACAGAGTTCGCCCCACCGTATCGGCACTTTGCAATATATAAGTGGATTTGGGGTTGTAGTTTGGGCATGTGGTCTCTAAAAGGTTCACCATCACTGTCATAAGTTCATGGTTTCTGTGGTGGCTCAGGGGTTAAGAAGCTCGCCTTGTTAGCTGGAAGACTGGCAAGTCGGTAGTTCGAGACCTGGGTACTGCATGACAGATTGAGCGCCTGTCTCTGTCCTAGCTCTTGGGGACATGAAAGGAGCCTCATTTGGGCGTTCTCTGAGCGGAGTTTCTTCTGCAAAAATCATTTCAACCCGGAATAATTTCTGACATGAAGTTGTTGTTGTTGTTGTTGTTGTTGTTGTTGTTGTTGTTGTTGTTGTTGTTGTTGTTGTTGTTGTTGTTGTTGTTGTTGTTGCTGCTGCTGCTGCTGTTGTTGTTGTTGTTATCCTTTCTGTGTTATAACATAAAACTTCTTACCCCTTTTAATGGTGGAAAACACCCACCCAGTCTTTTCCTTCAAGCTTCTTGGCCCCACTACTTGGGGTAGACTGAGTGCAGAAGCCTGTAGATCAAGAACAGTCCTGGTTTTGGAAATCTGGAACCATTTTCCTGGGTGCCACATTAGCTCTTCTTTTATATTTTTAACTGGTTGCTGTTGCCAGGAAAAAAAGGGATTTTTGCTAAAAAAAAAAAAAAAAAAAGTCTAGCAGGCTTCGCCATTGGTTTAAAGGAGAACTGTGGCCTTAAAGATGTATCTCTCCCGCACCCACCATTTTATAAAGGAAAAAAATTGTGTTCACCCACAGCAATGTTGAAACCACTCCTTACATCTCTTTGGCATTCCTGGAATCTGTTAAAGAAGAAATGTGTATGCAGGCTGCCTGAAACCTACACCAGTTGTTGGTAACTAAGCAAGAGAATGAGCCTCGACATCCTTTGAATGGATATGAGTCTCATGTCCACCAACACAGATCCAGGAAGAGCTTTATGGCAAGAACAAACATTCTTGAGGGTACATAAGAGCAAATTCAAATTAGAAGATGGAGGAAGTTGCTCACTGGACAAAGAATAACATTAAAGGAAGATATGGCTGAGGAACTCAACTTCCATCACTTGGAGGACCCTGAATAGGCTGAGGGTTGGAGTGCCTAAATGTAAGACCAACATACTCAAGTGGAGGTTGCTGGCAGGCAACAACAGATTCTGTGAATGTGAAGACATACAGAATCTGATTCAGTTTGCTGGTCTGCCATTCTTCTTCCATGTCCCATTCAAACACTGGACTGCCAAACTGAAGCTACTTTCTTGACTTTGATGTTGGCCAAACTTAAATCCTCATTGGTGCATGTTTCTGGAAGTAATTGGTCTGCCAAGTACTGTACTACCAGAAGCATGTATCATGAGGATTTAAGTTTGGCCAGTGATAAAGCCAAGAGGGACTGCAGTGGCTCAAGTCACTAAGACGCTGACTGGGAAGTGGAAGGTCAGCAGTTCGATTCCCGAGTACTGCAGGACGGAATGAGCTCCCGTCTCTGTCCCAGCTCTTGCCAACCTAGTAGTTCGAAAGCAAGAAATTGCAAGTAAATAAATAGGGACCACTTTGGTGGGAAGGTAACAGCGTTCCAGGTGTCTAGTCATGCCTGCCACATGACCATGGAAATGTCTGCAGAAGCAGACAGCGCTGGCTCTTCGGCTTAGAAACAGAGATGAGCACTGACCCCTAGAGTCGGATATGACTTGCTTTTGAGCAAGGGAAACCTTTACCTTTACTTAAAGCCAAGAAGGTGGTTTTCATTTCAGCAGTTCAAAGGCTGACCTAGACATAAAAGAAGAAGAAGAAGAATCCTGGAATCAACTTGACTGCACATAAGAGAAGACCTGCCCAGGAGTTAGCCAGTTCTAAGTATGGGAGTGGCATGACAAGTGTGATCTTCCACTTTCAGTCCATTTCTGATGTTCTCCTAGAACGCAGAGCAACATCTTACTGAACAAACCTACAGAGACACAGCAACTGCCCTGAAAAATATCCAGGATGATTCCAGCTTCTGAGTGGGTGGTAGAGCTTGAAGTCATTCCTAGGAGCTTCTAGAATCATGATGGTGAACCCTGGCACTCCAAATGTTCTCGGACTTCAATTCCCAGAAGCTCAAGTCAGCACTCCTGCTTCTGGGAACTGAATTTCAAGAACATCTGGAGTGCCAAGGTTCACCATCACTATTCTAGAAGAACAGTTAGAGGAGCCCACAGAGATGGGGTGAACAAAAGTTGTAGAGATTGATCTGGAACTCTTTCTGAGCCAGAACATGGAAATGGGTGTTTGTAATGAATGAGCACAGAATATGGATAAAAGCCAGATTGAGAGGGAGAGAAAACAGATTTAGGGGCAGCAAAATGTATTCTGCACTTGCCAGCACACCAGCTGGAGTTTCCATCCTGCTTGACCTTACCTTCAAGACACATCAGTAATGCATCCAATTATTTATAGTTTCAGGACTGGCAGATGAGACAGAATTACTTCTGCATCTGCTTACTTTGGGAAAGGGCACAGGTAATGCACAGGTAATGCAAGAAGATCAAATCAACAAAAATAACTTATTTTTGGACCACCAGGTTCCTCTGGATGTTGCTGCTTTTGCTCAAGCTAAGGTCAGGTCCCAATTGTGGCAACCCCTCGCCAGCCCAATACATCCATCCTTTAAAGTTTAAACCCTCTCTGGAGAAGGTCTGGAAATACCTCTGGAGCAAGTTTGTTATGTTATGATATGATATGGTATGGTATATGTAGGTATGGGTACAGCTATAAGTAAAAAAAAAAAAAACCAGGGGGACTGTGGTGGCTTAGTAGTTAAGACACTGAATTGATGACTGGAAGGTCGGCGGGTTGTCAGTTTGAGACCCAAGTGCTGCACAACAGAGTGAGTTCCTGTCATCAGTCCCAGCTCCTGCCAGCCTAGCAGTTCAAAAGTAAGAAATTACAAGTTGATAAATAGATGCACTCCGGTGTCCAGTTATGCCTGCCACATAGCCATGGAAACATCTACAGACTCAGGCAGAACTGGCTCTTTGGCTGAAAACAGAGAGGAGCACCACACCCTAGAGTCAGATACGATTGGCTTCTAAGCAAAGGTGAAGTAAACAAAAATCCATTGGGTTTAGTTGTTTATTTAATTTTTATCCCACCTTTCTCCTCTTTTGGGATCTAAGGTAGGTGGAATAACATTTTAAAATCCACAAATAAACCAAAATCTACCAAATGAAATTTGAAACTAAGTTGTACAAATATTTTAAAAATATTCAATAAAGACTGTGAAGGATCCAAACCATAAATGACATACTGTATATACTTGAGTATAAGCCTAGTTTTTCAGTCCTAAAAATGAGGTCAAAAAAGTGGACTCAGCTTATATTCGGGTCACTGAGTGTGGTGGAAAAAAGCGGTGGCAGCTAATATCCTTCACCTCCCGCTTCTCCAGTCGTCTTCGGTGCATCTCAATCGGCATGGAGAAAACTCCTTTTTGCTGCATCTTATTTTCATGTACCGTATTTTGATTATTGAAATTCACTAAGCAGCTGCTGCATTTGCCACCCTCGGCTTATATTCGGGTCAATCTATTTTCCTGGTTTCTCAGGTCAAAATTAGGTACCTCGGCTTATATTCGGGCCAGCTTATACTCGAGTATATACGGTAATAAATAAATGTGTGCCACTCTGTTCGTTCTGACTTACAGCCAACTTTTTCAGGGTTTTCTAGTTAGAGGAAACACAGAAGTGAGCCACCTGCCCTTCTTCTGGGATTGTGAGGCAAAGCCCAAGGTCACACAGGTTGTATATTCTCCTGGGAGGCACAGTGGGGAAATCAAACTCCAAAGCCACCGCACTATCCAGGCAGATTCAAATGCTATGACACCAGAATGCAAATCCTGATGTCGAAAATTCATTAGGGTTTAGGCTGTCTAGGGTTCAGTGCTCATCTCTGTTTATAGCCAAAGAGCCAGTGCTGTTTGCATCTGCAGATGTTTCCGTGAACATGTGGCAGGCATGACTAAACACCAGAGTGCAAAGAACCCTGTTTACCTTCCCACGGAAGTGGTGCCTATTTATCTACTTGCAATTTCTTGCTTTCAAACTGCTAGGTTGGCAGGAACTGGGACAGAGGTGGGAGCTCACTACATTGTGCAGCACTTGGGTCTCAAACTGCTGACCTTCCAGTCTTCAAGCTCAGCATCTTAACCACTAAGCCACATCAGGCTTTAGGTTGCCACAGTTTTCTTTGCTGACTTTGTTCAACAAACTCTCTGGCATAGTGATGGGATGGAACAGGTTCTCACCAGTTCGCCATAACCGGTAGTAACTTTTCCCAGTGTCCCGGAGAACTGGTAGCAGCTTTTGGGGGGAACCACCTTCAGGCTTACCTTTTCACTGGTTTCCCCACTGCGCATGCGCACCAAGCACTTGGTGTGTATGCACGCCTACAGTGCTTGGCGCGTATGCACGGCCTCCTTGCTGTCCTCCGATGGGGGAGGAGGAAGAGAAGCTGCTAGCCTGGGTTGAGGTGTGTGTGTGTGTGTGCTTATTTTTTAATTTGGCCCCGCCCACAACATCATGATGTCATGATGTTGGCTCCGCCCATGATATCATGATGTCATGACTTTAGCTCCACCCACGATGTCATGATGTCACGGTGGGGTAGTAAAATTTTTGACATCCCACCACTGCTCTGGCAGTACACAAGATAATCACACAACCTGTTCACCACACACCGATAGCAATCTAGAAAAATTAATGGAACAATTTCAGTTTCAATGTCTTGTAAACAAATGTAACATTTGGGAGTTGTGCATATGTTTAAAACCCCAAAATTTGGAATCTGAACTGAGGGAATAGAAAATATGCCTGAAGAATTATTAATTTCAGTTCTGATCTCCACCAGAAAGGACAATTCCTTATCCAAACATTACTTCAGTGTTGATGGCAACAGAATGGCCATTCCAATAAGTATATATCATATTTGGTCTTAACACACACTCACGAAAGCTTGTTCTTGGTTTGTCTACTCCGTTGCATCTTGTATGTGTGTGTGTTGTTAATATAACTTGTCGCAAAACTGCAGGGCGAAAACAATTGGTGGCTGTGGAAATAAATACCTTTTTACCGTCTATCAAGGTCAACCTTTTTGCTTGATGTACTTAACTAACCATGTAAAATATTACATCAGCAGGCCTACGGGGCACTTATAGATAGATTCCAATTTGCATAATGTCCTCTGTTCGCTGCTCCGTGGTCCTTAAGGGTGTTTAGAATAACGGGCTTGCAAGGAACATATTTAATCCAATCTCATTTTAGCTTTTTGCTCTTTTAAGATTTCAAAAATTAATAAATCCCCCAGATATTCCAAATTACCATGCGCTTTTATAAGCATAACTTTGTAACTTTAACCCATTTATGAACATACCCTCCAGGCATATGTACTAATGAATAAGAAATAACATTAGAAGTTTAAAAGATGGCTCTCTTTATGAAGTAATGTAGGAAAATCCTGTTAGCTGGATCAAGTACAAAAGTGTGATTTCTTAAAAATAGAAAATCCTTCACAAAATTACTTGTAATTACAATAACCAAAGGATAAAAAGTAAGAATAGTTCAAATATTGCCATTATTTTATTGGTCGGAGTATTTGTACATATATAGGATAAGACACATCACAAAAGCCAGAGGTAAAATGTTATCACCAGAATAACTGGCCCACAAGACTGTAATACCAGAGGTGGAAATAAAAAATGCTACCCAATAACTAACATGGAGCATACATTCTGAAGATTCCCCCCCCCCTTTCATTTCAACAAGTGATGCTCAGGTCAAGACTCTCATATGATTTATCAACACCAGATGTTTCTCTCCATGTGTGAGTATGTTGTGTGTGTGTGTTTTCACTTTTTCCATGTCTAGGACAGATGTACAATATTTGACTTCTGCTGTCTCCCTTTCAATCCTAGTTTTGTAATTTCTCTGTTCCAGAATTATAACAGTCATGTGGATTCACAGGGACCTGGGTTTCTGGGCACTGAAGTCCATGAAAAGCTGGAGTGCCAAGGTTCACCATCACAGGTCTACTCTATTACCAAAGCAGAATAACACCTGCCCAGACAGGTTTTCCACTATGACCATGACTTCCATTCACTTTCCCACCCACAATGTTCCCATATCTTACTTCAGGATGAACATCTATGTTTCTCTCACCCTCCAGGATTCCTTGCTCTCACCTTGAATTCTTACCAAATATATTCCTATTTTTGTAAAATATAGCTCAATTAAAATAGCAGGGGTTTCTGAATCAACCTTTCTTTCTTTTTCTTATCAGAACATTGTCTCAATTAAAATTATAGATGTAGATGAAATAAGGTGAACAAATTACATCAAAACAAATTATAATGTTACAATATTATACTGTATTTGGCTACTTCAGTAGCATTATCTTGGCCATTTCTTAAAACTTCTTCTGTATATGTGGTGGGGCATAAATTGCATGCACATAAATACTGCATTGATTTAATTTCTCCACATTCACAGAAAATTTGTCCTGCATACACAAATTCCCTTTGACCTATCCAATCATTCATCTTTATTGTGCTTCCCAGAAGTGGGCACAGTATTGCAGCTGAAGTCTGACCATAGATGAACAAAATAGTCCATACATTTTAGCTTTCTATTGAATTTGGTCTTTTTCCTACCACATCACACAGTTGTCTTTCTATATGTTATCCTCTCTCGTTTTGTGTGTGGTCCATTAGGCAAACTCAGTGAATGTGAAGCCACAAAAGCAGATTTCCAAGTGTGCCCTGAAACAAAATGGTGGTCTACAGACCCAGTTGTTGCAGTCAACAAGCCTCGGGGAAGAGATAAAGATGGGCAGATGAGCAAGACGACATTGGTAGAGTTTCCTGCTGCCCTGGAAACTGTTTGGGAATGCCGGTCAAATCCTGGATTTGGAAGCTTGGGATCGATGAATGTTTCTAAGTACCGTCTCCAAATTCTGTGTGTTGGGTGGACACAGACCCTGTGAATGAATGAAGTTGATGCCAACCAGCAGAGCTTCTTTCTCTTACAAACTGGGGGATGAGGTAAAAGATTTCGAGACAATCTGAGAAAGTGGGTAGACTTTTTTCCTCCCTCAGCTGGGAAAAAGGCTCCGTCTCTGAAAGGAAGACAGCTACCAGTCATTTCCCTGTAGCCTGCCATGGCTTCATTCCATTTCCCCAACACAGACCTCTCTCCAACTAACGATTAAGAGTTGCCACAACTCTCTTCCAAGGAAACGAAGTCCTGGCACAGCTTTGGCTAGAGTTGACAGGATCATTTTATCTAAAAGGAACGGAGCAGGGAATCTGCTGTAGAGCAGCTTTTCCCCCCTTCCCGTTTGGGGTCCATTCCAAGTTCAGAAATAATGAGGAAGACAAAGATAACACAAACGTCAGAGAGGCATCCTTGCACTGATGCTATGGTTTGCTTTTCAAAGTAAGGATGAAAGCAGCCTTCTTTCTGTTAAGTTATATGTAGCAGCAGCAGCAGTATAAAACAGGGCAGGTTTTAGGCAAATCTTAGTTTGAATGCAAGTTCTCCCAAGCTTTCTCTCTGTTTAGCCCAGGCAATAAATACACTTGCACTAAATCAAGGGTTCTCAACGTTTTTCAGTCGAGGGCCAGACCATGCCCCCTCAGACAGCTGGGCGGGCCAGACTGGTGCCATAAAACACATCCAAGGCTCTCGTAAACACGTTTACGACAGCCACGGACTAATTTGCAGCTGTAGTAAATACATTTACAGCGGCCTGCATTTATGTGGCCATAAATGCGTCCATGGCCGAATCCCCTGGCAGCAGCTGCAGGGGTGGCTGGAGTGAGGTTGCAGGCCGGATCCGGCCTATGGGCATAGGTTGTGAACCCCTGCACTAAATGCTTAGAGAAAGAACAAAATATCTTTTACTCACAGTTAAGTCAGAGAAATTTACATGTGCTCAGGATTCTTGGTGAGATTGTTTTTAGAAAGAAGCAAAGTTAAATCTTTAAGTCTTTTAGGCCTGCCATGTCACTCGTAAAATGGAGGAACTCTAATAGACATCTTTCCTCTTCAAAAGGCAAAGAGAAAGAGAGAGAGAGAAGGCTAGAACAGACAAAGCCTTAATACAGTGGTGGCAAACCTTTTAGAGTCAGAGTGACCAAAGTGCAACTCAAACCCCACTTATTTTTCGCAAAGTGCCAACACAGCAACAGGGCAGGAAGGAAACGTTCCCGTTGGGCTGCTGGGCAGAGGGGCAGGGTGAACTCTGTGCTGGGGGAAGGGAGGAAGTGCTCCCATTGGGCTGCTGGGCAGAGGGGCGGGGTGAGCTCTGTGCTGGGGTGACTGCACGGATGCCCACAGATGACCCCTAGAAGTGAAAAGAGAGGAAACTTTTCAATTGGTTACTTGGGGACAAACAATATAAAACAACATCTTTTAGTTTAGGTTAGTATTCCTGTCTCTGTGGTTATTGAGTTAGCACCCACTACATGCCTGGGCTGCACTGCAATATTAAACACTTTACACCTGCCTTTGGCTCTTGCAGGGAGTGAGTTACTACTACCAAAACATAGGATCAAAGTATTGCAGCACCCCAGTTCTGAATGCCAGCCAGCCAGCCAACCATGTCCTTTCCAGGAGACTCCGTTCTTTCCAACCTCCGCCTCATTTCTTCCATTCCCACTGCTTCCAGACTATTACCATTCTGCAGGTAATGAGCATTTTCAGTTGTTGTCGTTGTCGTCCTTCCTATTCAGTTCGCCCCGCCCCGCCCCGCCCCACAACAACAAAGGTGATCTCTGGGTCACACGTGCCCCTATTCCATTTTTGCATCCTTACGAGATCTCCAAGTATCTGCTGATGAAGTACAGTACAGTACTGTATTAGCATTGAGACAGTCAGAAAAGCAGCATTTTTTCACTCTACATGAGCATTTTTCTCTCTCCTGGTATTCCACAATTATATACAATTGGTTTAGAAGCAGAAGAGATGGCAGCTTTGCTATTAGAAGTGGAGCTGCCTTAAGAAGGACATTCCTTCTGAAACTGAAGATTAATTTACAGTAAAACCTCGCATAAAGAGCGCCTCGCTTAGACAGTAACTCACTTAAAGAGCAGAATTTTCTCTGAATGGTCGCTTTGCTTAACAACTAAAACCAACCAAAAACTCGCTTAACAAATAAATCAGGGTTCACAATCCCCCCCACCAGAAGTCACAATTGGTCACTTACAATGGTGTTCCGCTTAAAGAGCAAATTCGCTTAAAGAGCAATGCTGTGGAACGCATTATGCTCTTTTAACAAGGTACAACTGTACTTTGCTTTTGCAGTTGGTGAACAAGGGACTTTGTCTGCACGTTGGCTATGTAATGTGGGAACCATCCCAGATGGGTAGTATACAAATGTAATAAATAAATAAAATCTATATCAGAGAGTAAACAAAACAAAACAAAAAGACAAAAATATTGTGTCACTTTAAAGACTCACTGCTGTATTTTAATGTTAGCTTTTGTGGATCAAGTCCACTTCATCAGACATAAGAGTGAGACTTCATGGCACCAGATACTTCATACGCACCAGATACAGAGGCACACAATGCAGAATAGATAAGTTTACACATCAGTGTGACTTTTACAACTGGTATTAACAGAAAATCACTTATTTGTATTCAATTTTGGGGTGAAGTTTTGCAAAATAAAATGTAAAGACAGTAGTAGTATTTGCAGAGTGGGTCTCTGGGGTGATAATGTTTTCTCTCTGAGATTTATGCATCTGTAAGGGCTTCAAAATGGACTGCAGTGACTTGGTGGTTAAGATGCTGGAAGGTGGGAAGGTCAGTAGTTTGAAACCTGAGTGCTGCACGGCAGGGTGAGCTCCCATCTCTGCCCCAGCTCCTGCCAACCTAGTATTTCAAAAGCAATAAATTGCAAGTAGATAAAAAGGTACCACTTTGGGGGAAAGGTAACAGTGTTTCATGTCTAGTCATGCCTGCTGCATGTCCATGGAAATGTTTGCAGATGGCTATAATAAAAGGAGATGAGCACTGAACGGCAGTCCTCTGGCTTTTCAAGCCAATACAACTGGCTTTCGAGCAAGGGCAACCTTTAAGGGTCTCAGGAATGCAAATCTATTTGTAAACAATGTAAAGTAGGTGAAGCTTGTTTAAGCAAAAAAAAGTAGAAGCAAGGATGGAATCACTGCCATGCTGCCAAACTGTAGCAACAAAATTAGCAGACCACCACCACCACCACCACCACCACCACTGGCATGCTTCAAGTGAGGATGGCATCTGGAACCACAGCAGGTGTTCACCCCCACCTTTCATATGGCCTTTCCCTTTATAGGAAATGTGCTGCCCCTCCCTGCAGACACCTTGGGATCATATTCAGGCGTGCATCTTTGCTCTCAGCACCCTGCCAGCTGAACTGAAAGAGTTCAGCTTTGGAAAAGCATATGGGGTGTTGTCCTACGGCAGTTTTAACGAACCTTGACCCTCCAGGTGTTCTGGAAATTCAATTCCCAGAAGCTCTGATTCACAGGAGTGCTGACTTGGGCCTCTGGGAATTGAGGTCCAGGAACAGCCAGAGTGTCAATGTTCGCCATCACGGTCCTATGAGAACAGCACATGGCACTCTGAAGGTTTCTATCTCTGAGTGGGATGGTTGGGTAAATCTTTCCTTTGGACACAAATTAAACATTTTGTTGATTGAGCTGGTGGTGCCCAATTGAACATCCTAATCCATGCTGAGTAAAGGTCTGGTTCAATCCAAGATTCTTCCCCATCACCTACCCGCCTTCTTGCTGTCACTTCTGTCCCATTAATTTGAGCAAAAAAACATAATTAGATGTAAGTGGACTTGTTCCCACAGAAAACAAACGGCAGCAAGGCAAAATATTTGGCTCCCTGTTCTCTGCAAGATCAGAAGCAGCAAGCCAGAACTGGTATCCAGACATCTGATGGAAATCTGATTTTATATTTGGAGAAACACAGCCCCAAAACGCTTATATTGCAATAAAAACCAAAGTAGGGAGCAAAGTAGGGAGTTAGCTCTGGCCTTACAACATAAGGCAATACCAAGCAACATAAAGAAACACCTTATACAAAGTATATTCATTCCCACCTTGTGTTACCAGTGTCAAACATGGACACTGGTAACACATGGACAACAAAACATAAATGAAAGTTGGTCACCATGGAAATGAGATGTCTGAGGAGGGCTGCTGGAGTGACTAGAAGGGATGAAATCAGGAATGAGATTATAAGGGAAAGAGTTGAAACAGAACCATTCATTTACTACATACAGAGACATTTGGA
The DNA here is from genome assembly GCA_030440675.1 of Furcifer pardalis. Taxonomy (NCBI): domain Eukaryota; kingdom Metazoa; phylum Chordata; class Lepidosauria; order Squamata; family Chamaeleonidae; genus Furcifer; species Furcifer pardalis. Next base: position 5,914,873 of record CP126894.1, on the reverse strand, counting down.
GGGAATGCCTTGAAATTCCATAATTTATAAGGCATATTTGGAAAGAGAAGGATAAAGAGCATGAGAAAGACCCAGAAGAAGGTGGATATATTTTTAAAAATATTACAAGAACACCAAATAACACTGGTGGAGGCCGCTAGAAGCTCCAGAACAAGAACCATGTATCTTCCTCGATACCTAAAGGGGGCAAAAGAGGAAGCAAAGAAGAAGGGAGCAATACAGAATATACTCTAGGAACGGTTCTATCAGTCCCATTGAATGCATGGTTTAAGATGAAATAAAGTCAAAACTGAGTTACCCTCTTGTTACCCAAGAAAGTAAGTCAGATTGCTAACTCAGTTTATTTCTTCTACTTTTGATGGAACATGAGATGGGTCAACTCAACAACAGGGTTTTTGATTATAAGACCTTCTGGGCATCATCAATTCACATGGTCACTATAAGTTGTAAGTAACCTGATAGCCTAAAATATGGAAAAAACACACTGTAATCAGCCTGCGTGCGGGGGGGGGGTGTTTCTGAAAAGAAGGTAGGAAAAAGTTTTCAGAAAAGTTTTCTTTTCAGAAACCTCCGTCTGGATTGCTAAAGGGCTTAGTGATCCAGGCCAGGGGGGCTTCTTAAGAGAGGCTTGAGACCCTTTCCCCAGCCTCTCTTAATAAGCTGCCGCCGCCCCCCCCCCCGCCCCCCCGATAGCTAAGCCCCTTAGCAAGCCAGGCGGGGGGATCTCCCCCCCCCCAAAAAAAAAACCAGCTGTCACAAGCAATTGCCTGTGACTGCTGGGGTGCTGGGGGAGAGATCGTGCACGCACACGGATTCTCCCCCAACACCCCGGCAGTCCCAGCGATCGTCTAGGAATGGCTGGGGTGTTGGGGGAGAGATTGTGCATGCACATGATCTCTCCCCAAACACCCTGGCAGTCCCAGTGATTGCCTAGGACAGCTGTGTTGTTGGGGGAGAGATCATGCGTGTGCATGGTTTCTTCTCCAACACCCAGGCAGTCCCAGCGATCACCTAGAAAAGGCTGGGGTGCTGGGGGAGAGATCGTACACGTGCATGGTTTCTCCCCCAACACCCCGGCAGTCCCAGTGTGTGATCAGATTGCTGGTTTGGTTGGAGGGAGAACGGGCTCGCATGCCCTCTCCCCCCAAACAAACCACCAATCTGAACGGACATCTCTGCCCCAAATCCTACAGAGCTGGTCTTCAGCCTTGCGGGCTTTGGGGCAGAGATCAACGTCGGGGAATTTGAGGCAAACATTTGCATTACACAGCATTATGTTAAAGTCGTGCGATGCAAATGTTTGCCTCAAATTCCCCGACGTTATCCGACGTTAGCGTTATGAGATGCAAATGCTAACCCAGGTATTACTGTATTACAAATCTATTTTAAGGCCATTAATCTCTAAAAATGCTGCTTTTATTGAGATGCTCAAACACAACCCAAAATGTCCTTGTTTTCAAACAAAGGCCAAAGTCCTATCACAGAAGGTGTGCAAAGTTTGCTGCAACTGATTATAGCAATTGATGAGGTTGCAAGAAAAATCTCGGTTGCACTTGCATATGCAAACATAGTAGTGGAATACAATGGGTGCAGTGTATAAGAATAATGTGATATTAATCCAGGTTGGAAGCTCAAAGAGTTCAGTATATGGCGACAGAGTGTTGTGATCCAGTCCTCATCAGGCTCAGAAGACGACCTGGATCAGGAGATACTTCCTACGCCCAGCCCAATTCTGCCTTCCCAGCCTGCATCTGACTCTGAACTCCAGCCTGTACCTGACCCAGAGGATGACTCAAACCAGGAACTTCAGCCTGCTTCTGGCCCAGCTCTGACTCCCCAGGCAGATAACTTGTCAGATCAGAGGTCTGGTTCTGACAGTACTCAGTCCTCACCCAGAAACCGGTGCCAAAAGGTTCTGCAGCCGAGACACTAAAAAGCCAGAGCTCGTTATCAGAGAAGGCTCCCAGCTGATACCCATTAGCTGGGAGGCTTCTTAAACAAGCATGTTGCACAAGGCAAGTATCCGTACAATTTCTCAGTGCGATGACTGCACTCTGTCAGATCTTCCATGTACCTTATGATTTACTGCTGTGACCTTGACTTCTGCCAACCTTGACGCTGCTCCTGGATATCCTTTGAACTCGATGCTCACTCTGATCCTTACTGGTACCCTGATCTCAGCTTGCTCTTTGGACTTGACTATTAGACTCTCCTTAGATAGACTTTTGCTAGGACTCTCCTGTGTAGGACCACTGTGTGACAATCCTGCCCGCTGGGTAGGTCAGCACACAGAGTCAAAAGTTGGGAGTTCTCTTCTGTCTGTGCCTCCCAGGAGAAGATCCTGCCTGTATGCCTAGGGCAAACTTCACCTGTGCATTCTCTACCTAGAAATCCCTGGAAAGGCTTGCCATAAGTCAGAATTAACTTGACAGTACACAATTATTAATATTTGTGTAGACAAAGGAGCAAGTATGTAATGATTATTTACTAAATGATGTGTTCTCCTATACACACACCCCCCAATATTCACGAGTTTAGTATCCATGGTTTCAGTTATCCATAGATCTAACAATATTGTTTTTATTTCTGAAATATATAAAATACAATAAAACCTTGGGTTATGACGGAGGTCCGCTCCAACACCCTCTGTTGTAACGTGAAAAAATTGTAACCCAAAGGATCCATAGGGATGCATTGAGAATTTAAAAAACGGTAGTGAATGGATAGTCGTAACCCCTCCACCCAAAAAAAACCCATTAAAATTTGTAAGCCAGGACAGCATTTCAGTTGGCTTTCCCATCGTAAACCACTACTAATGTTACCCGAAGTGGTTGTAACCCAAGGTTTTACTGTGTATGTATTTTTGTGGCACATTACCAGAGCGGGCCACTAGTGGCCACTGCTTGCAATGTAAAATATAGGATTTGCTTTTATCTGAAGTTTCAGGTATTTGTGGTAGATCTCAGAACTTATTCCCCGTGGTTAAGGGGGTGACCTTAGACTATCTCATCTCAACAGTATACCTGAAGGAGAAATTAGTCCTGTGAGATTCTTCTCTCCAAGCAAGAGCTGGACAAGGAATTCTAATTTTTCTCATTAGTGCCTAAGTAATTTGCATAGGATGCCTGCCTGCACCAAAACAAATTCGTTTCACGTTGACAAGCAAAAACACTGAAACCTGATAAGCACAAAAATATTGTTTGATTGGTTGAAAAAAAAAAACAGATTCAGGCCATCTATTTGATTCTTTTAAACCTTAAATATATACATTTTGCACAATTTTTAATCTTTGCACATAAGCAACAGTTGCTGTGAGACATTATTTGTACAGTTCTGCTTACCCTGCCTGAAAATTTGTTTTCTTTGTCTTTTCCTATGGGGAACATCAGAAAACACCTCATCCTCTTACAGGAGGAGGTGAATACTTGTATGGTTCTTTATTCTCACATGGAAGGATGAAGCAAGCCATAAAGAATCTATATTGCTGTATTTTCTGATATGTGATCCCACCCACCCCAGCTGTTCTTGGAGCTCTTGAAAGGGTTGCAGATGGAAGTGGCTCCAGTATAGGATGGCCAAATTCCAAAGGAGACTGGGAAATTCCTAGGGTTACAGTCAGAAAGACTCCAAATTCCTTAGTGCCTTGCAGTTCCCATGGATTTTAGCCCCTCCTACCCATTATCTGACCTCATTACAAGAACAAAATGGCCAACCGAGACTGTTTACTCTAGGGGTGCCCAAACCTTTCGGGCTGTGGGCCAGTCATGTGGTTGAGCGGGCCAGTGACATAGTTCCTCCCACCGGAAGTGGAAGTAAAATATGTTCATGCATGTGCATAACGCTGCCATAAATGGACCCGCGGCTGTTGTAAATGCATTTATGACAACCACAGGTAATTTATGGCAGCATTTTGCGCATGCATGGGCATGTTTTACTTCCACTCCCAGGAGTGGCGAGGGTGGTGTGGGCCAGATGAAATGGTGCCATAGGCCATATCCAGCCCACGGGCTATAGTTTGGGCATCCCTGGTTTATTCACTCGTAAGAATGTGAAAATACTTTCATTTCTCAGCGGAACACCCCCCTCCCCCCGAATTCATTCTGGAGGGATTCCTGAAGATTTTATGGGTTCTATGTGACTCATGTTTAAACTAGAAGAGGCCTGTCTCCCCACACAACTGTGGTTTTATGAGGGTCACTTTGCCATAATTGCTGCAACACTGCACCTTTCCTTCGTGTCATGCAACTGCAGGCTGCAATTTGGCTTGCATTTCTTCCTTACTTGCTTAGGGTGTCAAAAATGACTTCATTTTCCAACTTCTAATTGGGCAGGCGAAAGATCCCAGGCTATTTCCATGTCCCTCCCCGCCCCCAAACAAGCTAGGTAGACTTTTCCGGGACTTAACACGATTCTTCTAACTTGTTTAGTTTTGGACGGCAACTCCCAGAATTCCCCAAACAGATGGACTTGGTAGTCCAGATGCCAGGACTGCTAGTCCAGCAACACGGAAAACACCAAGCCCAGGTCTCTTCCAGGAAGCCCATTTTCCACAGGGAGAAAACATGGTGGTCCCCAACCTTTCTCCTCAAAGCAGACGAGACCTTTCAAAAGCTACTGAACTTACAAGATAAGCAGGTGTACTGTCACCTTGCCTGTTTGCTTTCCTTCCCAATTTTGTGACAAGCACTACTCTGAGCAATAAATAGTAAATGAATATAATTTACTATTAATATAATATCTCTTTCCTTTCCTCCACTTACACGTGAAGTAAGGTTAGGAACTTTAAATCCCCCCCCCCCACTGTTTTGTATCACCTTAATGGATCCGAGGGAGATATATTGCATTTAATGGATCCAAGAGAGAGATCCTGCATTTAATACAGGGGTACCCAAACTATGGCTCATGGGACGGATCCATCCCCTGATGTCAATTCATTTGGCCCACACTGCCCTCATCGCTCCCGGAAGTAGAAGAACGTGCCCACCCAGGCATCAGGGGCCAGATCCAACCCACAGGCTATAGGTTGTGCATCTCTGCTTTAAGCAGAGAAAATGGCAGCCTAAAAATCTATCTCATCCTGTTGCTAAACAGATTGCAAGGCACGTTTTACTTCCGCTTCCAGTGGTAGGAAACACATGACCAGTCCACTGAACCACGTGACTGGCCCACAGCCCAAAAGGTTTTTACACCCTTGGTTTAATGGATCCGAAGGAGAGATACTATGTTCAATGGCTAGTAAACAGGCCAGTAAAAGTGTCTCAGCAATGGAGCATCAGTTGCTTCAACCTGCATTGAGCTGGAGTTGAATAAATCCATCGCATACAAGAGAGAGAAAGAGAGATGCATATAACATCAAACTTGCTGGATTAGAAAGAGGAACCTTGTGCTCTAAATCATGATTGTCAATCATTGCTCAGGATTAAGGGATATAGTTTAAAAACCTAAAAAAAAAGGAGTACTGTACTTCCTTTTAGCTTCTGCCTACCATGCATTTATGATTACTCAGGTATCTCTACCAGAAATGGGGTTTTTGCTTGAGTCAAGGCTGCCTCCCTTCTACCACATGAAGGAATTGCAACCCCTTTTGCTGGCTATCTGCCTGGCTCACTTTGAGCTGGACTCAAAGCCAGCCAGGATTGTAGAAAGGAGACTGGGCTGTTGCTTCCGACCTTCTCCGGCCCCTTCTGCAGCCAAGGGGCAGCAGACACAGGCTGCCTTGGAAAGCGAAGCAGATCGGTTTCCCCAACAGGCTCCATGGCCTGCCTGGTAAGCCCCACTAAAATAAATAAATAATAATGACAAGCTCCCCAACAATACTGACAGGATGCCCTAAACTTACACCAGTTGAGAAAATATACCCTCTTGTTGCTATCACTCCACCTAGGACAGTGATGGCGAACCTTGGCACTCCAGGTGTTCTTGGACTTAAATTACCAGACGCCCTAGTCAGCACTCCTGATCAGGGCTTCTGGGAATTGAAGTTCAAGAACAGCTGGAGTGCCATGGTTTGCTATCACTGGTAGGATAAGGAGAGAAGCAGCAGTGGATACTGAGAATTAAGCAAGAGAGTGACCCTCAACATCCTCTGAATGGATATGAACCTCAAGTCTGCTCAGATCCAGGAAGAGCTTTATGGCAAGAACAAACACTGTTGAGGGTATGCAAGAGCAAAACCAAATTAGAACATGGGAGGAAGTGCTCTCTGGACAAGGAATAACATTAAAGGAAGATATGACTGAGGCACTCAACCTCCCCTGTGTCACTTAGAGGACCCTGAAAAGGCTGAGGGTTGGAGTCCCTAAATACAAGACCAACAAGCTCAAGTGGGGGCTGCTGGTGGACAACAACATGCTGTGTAAATGTGGAGAGATACAGAATCTGGTTCATTAACTGGTCTGCCAATTACTGTCAGAAACATGTACCGATGAGGATTTATGTTTGACCAATGACAAGAAAGTGGCTTCATTTTGGCAGTTCAAAGTTTGATCTGCTAAAATGAAGAAGACTTTGAGAAGACATCTTAGGTTGCATCATTAATGAGACCATCTTTAAAAGCAAAGGGCAAGATGCCTTGGTCCTCCTTTAAGAAGAACTGGCCTCCATTTGAAGAACCATTCTCCTAGTGAAAGTGTCTCATTTTGAGCTCAGAGGTGATTTAAAAGTAAAGAACCAGAAGGAGGGAGGCTTTGAAGTTGCCTGTTCACAATGTGAGAGTGATTAGACGGCGACATAGGATTGTGTTGGATTCCACTCAAAAAGGGTTGCCTTGTGAACCTTAAAGTAAACTTCCCATGGACTTCTGCTCCACTCCAACTCTAGAGCAGCCCTGCTGCTGGACGGAAAATTTTCCTTACAGGACAGGGAGCAGGTTCGGGCTAGTTCACAATTTCCCCAACATCATCTGGATGCCAGAAAGTAGCTCAAATTAGATAGTGCCATAAAGCAGTCTAAAGCAGAAGCAATATTACTTCTTAATCACAACCTGTGTTGATCGTTCACTTGGATGGCAGAGATAGCAGGTACGCAGCTCACCTAGGCACCATATCCCCAACTTCAGTGACATGCATTCTAATTCTGCTTGAATTAATGAAAATAATCACTCCTGCTGTCTCTGTGTGCATAAATTAGCAAGTGTTTTGCAAATCACTGCCTTCTCCTTTTCTTTGGTGAAGGCTGGTCTTTGATTTTTGATAATATAGAACTAGTTGGCCTTTGGGGTTTGCAGGGGGAGTGACATGGGAAGTGCATGGAACTTGAGAGGCCAAGCTGGATGTAATAGAGAACAGAGAGTTAGGACAGGGAATTCCTTAAGTACTGAAAGTATCTGCTGTAGCAGGGTGTTTTTTTACACCTCTCAAAAATAACAAAACAGCTTGCTATGTGATTGCTTGCCAAGAGATAAACATGGGCTTATTTTCCATACATGATTAGTCCAATATGAACAAATCACATCTTTGGGGCATTTACATGATTTCAGCCATAATGAGGTGTTAACCCTAATGTACTGTCTCACATGACAATGCATGGGGGACTCCATCTGGTTTACAGATCAGGCTACGGACTACGAACGAACAAAAGATCAGAAAACCTACTTTTCTGGATTCTGGCTCCCATGTGTCTAGCAGCCAGTAAGCTGCATCTCCATCTGCCCCATTCAAAATCTTGCAGAACATAGAAGGTTTGGTGCAGTCTTTGAAAGTGACAGCTTTGTACAGCTTCTTGAATTTCTGTGCTGCAACATTGAAGTACATACGTAACAGAGATTGGATAAGTCAGTTTTGACAACTGAGATTCAGTATGGCCACTGGTAAGAGACTATGGTGGCTTAGTGGTTAAGACGCCAAGCTAGATGATCAGAAGGTCTTCAGGTCAGCAGTTCAAGACCCAAGTGCGGCATGATGGACTCAATGCCCATCTTCTGTCTCAGCTCCTGCCAACCTCACAGTTTGAAAGCAAGAACTGGCCAGAGGGGAAGCAGCAGCAGCAGCAGCTGTTGCGGAGGGCAGGCGGCTGAAAGGGACCATGCCGCCGCTACCACAAGACCCCTGGCCATCTTTCACCAGGCCAGAGGGGCCCCACCAACAGCCAGGAGGCATAAAGAGCCACCATGGCCTCAAAGTCAGCCGAAGACGAAGACACCAACCCAGGCCCCTACCTGTAGCCGGGGATGATAGGGGAGCTGCTGCCAACCTCTGGGGCCCTCAACGGTTTGGTTGTGGTGCCATAGTTGCAGTTAATGTTGGGATTGCTGGGACTGTTGCTTTTGCTGCTATGGGACTTTTAAATGAATAACCTTTTTTTCTTTTTTGTAATGTTTTATGATGTTTTATGACGTTGTGATTTATATTGTGATTTATTTGTTATTATGCTTTGTTGCTTCTGTGAGCCGCCCAGAGTCGCGTTGTCGAGTGGGAATAATAATAATAATAATAATAATAATAATAATAATAATAATAATAATAATAATAATAATAATAATAATAATAATAATAATAATAATAATAATAATAATAATAATAATAAAGTTGCAAGTAGATAAACAGATACTGCTTCAGTGAGAAAGGTAATAACATTCTGTGTCATGCCTGTCACATGGCCATGGAAACATCTGTAGACTCTTTGGATAAAAATGGAGATGAGCACTGCCCCCTAGAGACAGACACAACTAGCTTTTGAGCAAGGGAGACAATGACCTTTACCTTATGGCCACCGGCTAGAGAATTCTGGGATCTGTAGTTCCAGAAAGTAGCACGTCTAAGCTCTGGGTAATACACCAGATAAGTTGTGATGTCTCAATACTCAAGCACCTTCGAACAAAACCTTTCCCACTTCTTGTTCACATTGTATTTTTTTAAAAAAAAGGTGCACATGGTTTGGAGTGGAAGAATAAAGCTGGCTAAAAAGACTTCTTGAATTACAGAATGAGACAGGGAATTGTAAAACCTCATTGGATTCCTCACTGCCAGCAAAGAGAGCCATGAAAGGCACTTTCCCTCTCAAAGCCATTGCAAATTTGCACAAGATAGCTCCACTCTCTTTTCCCTTTGAGAAGCAAAGCACTGACACGTAGCAAGTAGAGGAAGACTGACTAGTTGCTAAGAAAGACACAAGCAACCCATCCAGGGCTTTAAATTCTTCAAGAGTGTAGCCATTTTCTTGAGGTTTTTTAAATAATGTCAGAATCACATAGGTGTTTTCTGGGTTGAAAGGATTTTTGCTGGAGGAACTCCACTCAGGGGATGCCTCAGTGAGGCTCCTTTCATGTCCCCAAAATCTTTTTTTCCCACCAAAGTAGTCCCAATTTATCTACTTGCAACTTCTTGCTTTTGAACTGCTAGGTTGCCAGGAGCTGGGACAGAGATGGGGGCTCATTCTGTCATGCAGTACTCGGGTCTCAAACTGCCAACATGATGACCTTCCAGCTAACAAGACGAGCTTCTTAACCACTGAGCCACCGCAGTCCCTATCCTCTTGGGTGCAAGGCAATTGGGGCAATTCATACATTTTGTGCAATAGTGTGAATTGTGCAATTGTCCACAAAATTATGCTGGTTATTTACATCAAATGTCATTCCTGTCAATGCAAGAACTGCATCGAAATTGCCAGAAAAATCCCACGCCATCCTCAACAAGAAGACGACGCTTCCAGTGCTTCGTTCTTGCTTGAGAGGATGAATGAGGCAAGAATTTACAGCGGCTCCAAGATAGAAAGGAAATATCTTGACGCTGTTCTTTTCAGGAAAAGGGGGCAAGAAGGTTGCGGGGGAGGGCATGACCAAAATCAATTTTATCGACGCCTAACCTTTTAATCTGATTATTGCAACAACATGTTAATTTAAGGGGGAGTGTTTGGCACTTTGTTAAATTGCTAACCCCATCGTGAATGGCAAACTCAACAGGCTGCTCGACTGAATTCATGCCGCCACTTCTGGCAAAGAAAATTCCAAATTTGGACTTAATTAATATTCCTCGTCCTGGTTTCCATAGTTTCTTTTTAAATACGAGTACCGGCAGAACCTTGGCAGCAACGTCGCCCATATTCTCAGTAATAACCCCCCTCTAACTGTCAATATGCATGAAAGAGAAAATAATTTTTCTTTGCATACCTAAAACAGCCAGTCTCAGCTGAATCTTTTGTCTGTTCTGTGGCCCACACCCACCCCAATAGGTTGGCACAGCTTTTTATTCTTATTATTTTAAAATGAATTTTTAATTAATATATTTCATTTTTGCTGTGCTCAGCTTAATAGATTTAATTCTTTCCTGGCTCATGTTCTACGACTGTGCACAAGAACACACACACACAGAGTCTTTTCCCCCTTTCCTAGAAACCTCTGGTGGTTCCAGAGATGACAAAGAATGTTGTCATTGAGTTTTATGATGGCAAAGTAACAAGAATATGAAAACTCAGACCTGGTGTCAACCACATTGCATTCTTAGCCAGGTGAGTATATCATCTCAAACATACTTGTTATTTATTTATTTATTTATTTATTTATTTATTTATTTAAATTTGTTTATCGCCCTCCTCCCCAACGGGACCCAGGGCGATTCACAACACATCACCATCGACAACAATTTGAAACCAGTTCAAAAAATTAAAAGTTTAAAAAGTTTAAAAGAAGCTTAAAAACCTATCATTACAAACTAGGCATTGTAGCTAGGAGGCACTGAGGGTAAATTTGTTCAAACCATCCAGCCGGCTGGGGAAATTGATCCATCCATTCCCCAGACCTGACTTGCCAACCAGGTTTTCACTCCTTTCCTGAAGAACAGCAGCTCCGTCTGCAGGCGTAGTTCTATTGGGAGGAGGTTCCCTAGGGCCGGAGCGGACACCGAGAAGGCCCTCCTTCTAGTGCCAGAGTGGTGCGCCTCTCTGGCCGATGGCACAACCAGAGAGCCTCTCCAGCCCGCTCTGGTGGGACGGACAGATGTCCTTGGGACGATGCGGTCTCTTAAGTATCCTGGTCCACTACCATATAGGGCTTTAAAGGTGATAACCAGCACCTTGAATTGCACCCGGAGGCAAACTGGGAGCCAGTGCAGCTCCTTCAGCAGCAGTGAAGCACGGGCATAATGCCCGCATCCCACGACTACTTGTGCAGCCACATTCTGGACCAGCTGTAGCCTCCGAATGGTCACCAAGGGCAGCCCCATGTAGAGCGCATTACAATAATCAAGTCTGGAGGTGACTAAGGCATGTGTAACCATGAGCAAGCAGTCCCGGTCTAGGAACGTCTGTAGTTGGCGAATCACACAAAGTTATTCCATTTATATACTGCCCCATTAGCTTTGAACACTACACTGGGGTGATTTACTAAAGTTTGTAATTCACAAATCTTCAATATACCATGAAAACAAAACAATACAGCAATACATTGAACATTAATTAAAACCATGACACGGGCTGCAGTGGCTCAGTGGTTAAGATGCTCACCATGTTAGCTGGAAGACTGGCAAGTCGACAGTTCAAGACCCGGGTACTGCATGACAGATTGAGCGCCCATCTCTGTTCCAGCTCTTGGGGACATGAAAGGAGCCTCATTTAGGTGTTCCCTGAGTGGAGTTTCTTCTACAAAAATCCTTTCAGCCCAAAATAATTTTTGACATGAAATTATTAGAATTATAATCATAGATATGAATAGCCCTATTTAAAAATCTGAAACTGATTTAGACATTTTAAAATATTATTATTGACAACATTCAGGCAATTCAGGTAATTAAGGGCAGCTTTAAATAATTTATTCCTTGTGTGTACTGGCATGTCAATCCTGATTTAGGGTGACTCCTTCCAGGATTTTCCTGGGTAGAGAATACAGAGGAGTGGTTTCCCATTTCCTTCCTCTAGAGGGAGCTCTTGGCAATGTGCAATTTGCTCAAGGCTACACAGGTTAGCTCTTCTCCCTGGAGACACAATAGGGCAGGGGTTCCCAACCTAAGGCATGTAGGCTGGACCTGGCCTGTGGCACCATTTCATGTGACCCCACCACTCCAAGGGCGTTCAAGAAACAAAATGTCCACCCCCTTTGAAGCTGCTGGGACAAAATGGTCACCCCCATGATGCAGGGAGGGCAAAATGGCCATCTGGCCTTCAAAGCTGACTGAAAGAATATGACCCGGCCCCCAACTTGAAAAGGATGGAAAACCCTGCAGTAGGGAATCAACTTCTCAGCCTCCGTCTCCACCTAAACCACTGATCTCTCCAGCCAGCTTTATTTTTGTTCCTTACCATCTTTCTAAATGCAATTTGGGGTGGGTGGTGGTGGAGCCTGACCTATCTTCCAGGCCTCTCATCTCCCTCCTCGTGGTATCTTTTCTCTCATTCTGGCCTGGGCTGTAGGCCTTCCAATAGAGAAGCTGCCATCTACAAAGATCTTTCCTAAATATATAATATAAAACATATGGCCATCCTGTCCTAAAAACAATTTAGGATCTTTACCAACAGTGCCTAAAATCCAGGAGTTGAAACCTCACATGTGTAGGTCAAGCATGTAGTCTTCTTCTTTTGAGTCCCGGTCAAACTTTGAACTGCCAAATTGAAGCCACCTTCTTGGCTTTGATGTTGGACAAAATCAAATCTTCATCAGTATGTGTTTCTGACAGTAACTGGCAGACCAGCAAATGAGCCATCTTGATATCCACCAGCAGTCCCCATTTGAGCATGTGGGTCTTATATTCAGGGACTGTAACCCTCAGCCTATTCAGTGTTCTCCAAGTGACATAAGGGAAATTTGGTTCTCAGCCATCTCCTTCTCCTTTAATATTGTTCCATGCCCAGTGAACTCCTTTCTCCATCTTCTAATTTAGTTTTGATCTTGCCTACTCTCAAGAATGTTTGTTCTTGTCATAAAGCTCTTCCTGGATCTGAATCGGCAGACTTGAGGCACATATCCATTCAGGTGTTGTTGAGGGTCATTCTCATAATGGGATGAGATTGCCCTCATGTCAACATTGCTTTGTACAGTTAGAGCCTGCCGGGAGGGGGGGGAGCACCCACCAACAACCTTACCCCACCATCACTTCAAACATTTCAACCATCATTTCAGTCAGGGGCTCCCAACCTTTTTGCACCGTGGGCCGGACCACACACCCTGGACAGCTGAGTGGGCCAGTCACGTGGTTCTTCCTGCCGTAAATGCTGCTGTAAAACATGTCCGCAGCTGTCATAAATGCATTTACAACAGTTGTGGGTGCATTTATGACAGCGTTTATGCATCCACATGCTCCTTTTACGGCTGTCATAAACATGTCCGCTTTCACTTCCTGTAGTGGTGAGGGTGGTGGTGGGCCACATGAAATGGTGCCATGGGCCAGACCAGGCCTGTCGGCTGTAGGTTGGCCACCACTGATTTCAGTAAACAAGCGTCTCACCTTGGAGAACTGAATTTATACAGACACCTCTCACCTTGGATGTGCCAAAAACCTCCAGCAATTTGTCTGATTGTTGGTTGAGTATTTAATTCTCATAATGGAGGGGTTATTAGAGAGAACAGCATTAAAGTTTATGAGCAAGTTATGGGATTTTGTGCTTAGTTTGGGATCAGGTTCATATGTAGTGGAATTCCCCCCCCCCCCTTATGATCATCATGATAAAATCTAAACTTACCTGCGAGGATTTGACCTTTTGATTGCCCTGATGGCCTGATGCTTGGTTCCAAGGGGCTACTATTTTAATTTTCCATAATGCCTTCCAAGCAACTTCTTGCTTTTGAACTGCTAGGTTGGCAGGAGCTGGGACAGAGATGGGTGCATCAAAGAAACATCAAAGATAACATCAAAGAAACATTACAAGAACACCAGATAACACCAGTGGAAGTTGCTAGAAGTGCCAGAGCAAGAACCTTGTACAGTATCTTCCTCGACACCTGAAGAGGGTGGAGGAGGAGGAAGAGGAAGAGAAGCTGAGACAGGAGTGGGACTTCTGAGTGCTTTTAAGTACCTGGCTCAGGCACCCATGTTGTGACCTCACCAGGTATCTACTGCTTGGGTTCCAAACATAGCATGGTGGAGATGCTGTGACCGTGGACAAGCCATGTAGAGATGCCCAAGAGATGGGAGAAATCAGTTCGTTTTAACTGCGAGCTGCCTTCCACACACACATAGCTTTCAATTTTCTCTCTTTTTTTGCAGGGGGGCGGGGGGGGGAGGATATTGTATTATTTTTTTATCATACTGCTGTTGTTATGGAATGTTTTATGTATTGATTCTGTGAACTGCCCTGAGTTGGTTTTACTGAGTAGGGTGGTATATAAATCAAATAAATGAAAAGAAAATGAAATTATAACTTCTATCATCCTTTACAGGCCTTACTCGCTGAGGGGTTTGGCGAGATGTAGTTTGGAAACCTCAGCTCGTGTAGAAACCGGGGATGTGTTCCAAGTAGACGTTCCAAGGCCAGCAACTTCAGGGAACATCCTAGGTCCATGATGGCAAACCTTGGCACGCCAGATGTTCTTGGATTTCAATTCCCAGAAGTCCAAGAACCCTGTGAATCCACACAAATGGGTTTACTGTGATTCATCCAATCCGCGCTACCCTTGTTGTTCCCGGAAGCAGAAGTAAAATGCTCCCGCACGGAGGAAGGGTTAACCTGGAAGAGTCTTAACCGTACGGGTGCATTTTACTTCCACTTCCGGGAACGATGAGGGCAGCGCAGGCCGGATGAATCACAGTAAACCCATTCATGTGGATTCACAGGGTGCTTGGGCTTCTGGGAATTGAAGTACAAGAACATCTGGAGTGCCAAGGTTCACCATCATGGTCCTAGGTGGAAAAGGGAACTGTCCCTCAGCGTGTGAAATAGTGCAATGGGAATTTTACAACTTCAGCAATTCCTCACATGTAGTGTTTCATTTGAGGTAGTGGTTTGGTGTGGCTTAGTGGTTAAGATACTGAACTTGAGAACTGAAAGGTCGGCAGGTCAGGAGTTCAAGACGTGAGTGCTGCATGATAGAGTGAGCTCCCAGCTCTGTCCCATCTCCTGCCAACCCTAGCAGTTTGAAAGCAAGAAATTGCAAGTCGATAAATAGGTACTGCTTTGATGGGGAAGGTAAAGAGCGTTCCGTGCACTCTGGTGTCTAGTGATGCCTGCCATATGTCCATGGAAATGTCTGCAGACTCGGACAGCGCTGGCTCTTGGGCTGTAAACAGAGATGAGCACTGAACCCTAGAGTTGGATACGACTGGCTTTTGAGTAAGATCTTGCTGCCCCTCCTCCTGTGCCTACACCAACTGCCAGGGGAAGAAGAAGCCGGGGCAGGTTGAGGACTTTGCCGCCCCTACCCCTGAGCCCACACCAACATATTGTATTGCAATGTAATGTATTTTTTGTAATCCGCCCTGAGTCGCCACGGCGAGTGGGCGGCAATATAAATTTGAACTAATAAATAAATAAGGGTGACCTTTACCTAGTGTTTTGTTTCCCTGTCACCAGCGGCCAGGTGACAAAACACAAACCACCCTTCCCCACTTCAAGCAAAAATCAAAGGTATTGGTGTGGGATATTAGACTCTATGGGTGGTGGTGGTGTGTACGGTTTTAAAAAACCAACAACTGCTGTGCAACTTTTAGTATTATAGCTTTTATGGCATAAAATTTAGGAAAATATTTCCAGCAGCACCTTGATATAATTTAAAGACTGTCGATGACTAAATTTTTTAAAAAGCCTTTTTATTTTCGGGTAATTTGTTAAGAGGGGGTGATTTTCTAAGGCTCCTTCTTCTAGTGTCGACATTTAATGAGCCTCCATCAAGGGAACACTTGAGAGGGGTCTGTGGCTAATTATACTCCTTCCAATTGGTTAAAATGGGAAATTGCCATTAGGGCAGAAAATAACACAGGCAATTTCTTCCCTCCCGCTTTTTTTACAAGTCCTATAATTTTTTTTTTACACAACTTGGTCTTTGCATTCTCTTCCCTTTACAACGGAGAAGGGGGTAACAATCATGAAAGCTGAAGTTGGAGGTGGAGGCGAAACAAGAGGGTTTGCTTTCTCCATCCTACAACTTGAACAAATATATTTATTGTGGGGGAGGATGGAGGGGGGGCGGTGTTGGAAAGAAAGATATATTTAAATGCTTAGAAATAGGTTGGTGGGGAGCCGTAGAGGGCGGGAGGGGGGGAGGTAACCGTAACATTTTGGAGGCCACAAAGGAACTGCTTTAATAGTGCTCTTGTTTTTCTTCAAAACACAAACAAATGCATTTCTCCAAGCCTGGGGTGAGATCGAGGGAGAAGGAAAATCATCTCAGCTTAAAGCAATCTTTCCCCTTGTAATGGACCTGAAAAGAGAAAGGCAGGAAACTTTTCATGCACTTAAATAAAATGTTTGTGCTGCCTGGTCCTTTGCCAATAGGATTTTGCCCATCATGTTAAGGAGTTAGTTGTTTTACTTACAATGATACCAAAGACTGTAGCTAAAATCTAGAATATGAATAGATACAGATTGCCTTCCCTGCCATTTCTGTGGGTTCAGTATCTGTGGTTTTAGTTATCTACGGTTTTAAAAATATTCAGTTTTAAAATCCCTGAAATACTTAATATGTATTTCTATGGCACATTACCAGAGCTAGTTACTAGAGGCCACTGTCTACAATGTAAAATACTGTATAAGGTTTGCTATTATCCATGGTTTCAGGTATCTGCTATAGGTATTGGAACATATCCTCTCCGAATAAGGAGCAGTGATATAGTGATATAATAGTATCCTGTTACCTAAAAATGTAGAAGAAGGAGAACTGTGTGACTGACTCCCTTGCTCCACTAGGCTTCTTGCTGCATGCCTGAATGTGCAACTGATCTCACATCTACAGCTTGCTGGAGTAGGAGGGAAGGTGTACCTAATTTCTTTCCACATTTAGCAACAGGATACTAGACACAATGTCCAAAGAATTCTTGGTCTTTATTTAATCAATGCATGCAATGCAAAATGTTTACGGATACATTTTGAAGGGCTGCCGCCGCCGCTGCCACTGCCATATCCGAATATTGGCTATCATCATGGCAATCAGCCATGAAGACTGTCCTGAGAATATTATAATGCAGTGGCCTTTCATCTACCTTCCACGTCACAGGATGACACCCGTACCACTGATCCAGTTCTGTGAGTCACTTTCTGCTCCTGAGTCTTTTTGGCATACAAAGTCCTCCTCAACCCCAGGCCAGGATTGATGAAGCTGCTGCCTTCCATCAAGATGGATTCAAGTGGGATTTAATCCACTTGGGGACCATCACCCTTCCCTGTGGACTTTGGCACCCAGGCCATTCATCCTAAGGGTGGTCAGGTTAGTTAACCACCTGACACTTGTTGTTGAGTCACTGGCAGTAGGGTCTACTCTATTACCATAGCAGGATAACCTGGCCAGACTGAAATTTTGAAGGGCAGGTGTTCAAATTGATGGTTTACACAGTCAAGCTCTTGAAAAGCATCCAAAAATCAAGACCGTCATCTTCATCCGTCTCAACATGCTAGCTTGTGTTGCACTCCTATTTTTGAACACCTTCAGACTCCCAGCCAGTATAGAGAGTTTAATTTCAATAGGGAGTTGGCCTGTGTTCTGAAAACTATCAGTTTTCATCTCCAATGGAGCCATATTTTCTTTTAAGGCTAATGGATCTTGGTTGCCAAGACCTGTCTAAACTCTTTGTATTGCTAGAACAGTTGCTTGCAACAATTACTTCTTGTTTGGCAAATCCATTTTTCTTTGAGTTAATCTGAGGGTAACAGCTAATTTAGAGGAAAAAGAAATATTGAGTGGTTGGGTTGGGGGTGGCAGATCATGACATAACAGTCCCAGGTACTCAAAATATCTTGGTACTGCAGCCCTGTAAGCCCTGGGTCCACAATGCAGCTGGATAAAACAGTAGCAATAATATTAGCCATTTAGCACTGAGTCCATCAAAAATTCTGAGACTGATCAGAATCTTGATGAAAAGTGATTGCTTCTGTAATCCCTCCCGTTAAAAAATATTTTTGTAACATTGATTTGGTTGTAAACAATTCATTAAAATAACTTGCTAAGTCTCACACAAGTGGATTTTTGAAGGTTGCTCCTCAATCTACTTACTTATCCATCCAAAGTCAATTTGAGTATGAATACAGCACATTGTGCCCGTAATGGCAAACAGCTCCTCCAAAGAGACATTTATTCCGCTGGAATGGATTCCAACTAGACAGCAATGATGCATTACAAATATATAATTATTTGCACTAATATTTGAGCAGGTGGAATGGATTAGTACACAGTCAACAGTACAGTGCTGATAACATGTATTTTTCTATATTAATATGTACTGTGCAACATGTATTAAAATTGTCAATAATTCATTTCCACAGAGTTAGCGGTATTTATATTGCTGTATTCTGCTGTAGCGAGGGGGGTATGCAAAGTCAGAAGGGGGGTTAGCAACAGAGCAGGTGCTGAAAATGTGCAACTAGGTTGAACTTTAAAAACCAGGGAATAGAATGGGGGAAATGATCATAGTGTATTTCGTTTCTGAATTTATCTGAATTGCCAGTTTCCACAAAGTATACTGTACTTGATTCACAGATATATATATATATTTTATTAGTAGCCATGTGAGTTTGCATCTCAAGCATTTCAGAGAGTAAACAAAACAAAACAAAAAAATGTTGTAGCACATTAAAAACTAAGTGCTGTACAGTATTTTAATGTTAGTTTTAAATAGCTCAAGTCCACTTCAGACATTGGCATGAGACATCGTGGCATCCATTTATACACATCAGCTACAAAGGTTGGTTAGCATAACAGGTAAGTATGCAAATCAACATGGCTTTTTACAACTGATTCACAGATGTTGCTGTTCAATCAACCAGTCAAGTCTGAGCCTTTGCAACCCTATGGACCACAGGACATCAGGGGCTCCTCTGTCATCCACCACCACCACCCCCATCGTCTGCCCAGATCTACGATGCTGTCTAAGCGTCTCATCTTCTGCTGCTCCATTCTCCTTTTGCCTTTGATCTTTCCCAGCATCAGGGCCTTCTCGAGTGAGTCTTCTCTTCAAATTTGATGGCAAACGTATTTGAGCTTCAGCTTCAGTATTTGTCCTTCTAGGGAGCAGTCAGGGCTGATTTCCTTTAGTATTGATAGACTGATTTGATCTCCTTGCAGTCTAGGGGACTCTCAAGAGCCTCCTCCAGCACCACAGTTCAAAGATGTCTGTTCTTCCATTCTCAGCTTTCCTTAGGGTCCAGCTCTCACAGCCAAACATTACTACTGGGAAGACCATTGCTTTAACTATGCAGACTTTTGCATGCTGGGTGATGTCTCTACTTTTTATTATGCTGCCTAGGTTTGCCCTAGCTTGTCTCCCAAGAAGAAAACGTCTTTTTATTTCATGGCTGCAGTCACCATCTGCAGTGATCTTAGATCCCAAGAAAGTAAAGTCTATCACTGCTTCCATTTCCTCCCCTTCTATTTGCCAGGGAGTGGTGGGGTCAGAAGATGCCATGGCCTTGGTGGGTTTTTTTTAATGCTGAATTTCAAGCCAGCTTTTGCACTCTCCTCTTTCACCCTCACCAAGAGGCTCTTTAGGTCTTCTTCACTTTCTGCCATTATTAGGGATTTACTGATGGTATTGTTTAAACTGACATTTGGAATAGAAAGAAGGGAGCTAATTTTTGGAGCTTCCATTCATTCATTCATATCTCACCCATCTGGGATATTCTCCCGCTCTATGTAGTGCAGGGTAACCACCAACTGAGGCTGCTGAGTCTGATTTTTTAAAAGAGGATTGCATCTGTACAAAGTAGAAAAAAGAGGAGAAAACCTCATTTCTTCCCTGCTTCTCCAACTATTAGATTCTGAAGAGCTTCTTCTACACCATAAGTTTGTTTATTCCCTGGATTGCTTCTACCTTGGAGACTGTAGTTTGTGTCTGTAAACAAACCAACAAACCAAACAGACATACCCATTTCTTTCAAAGAAACCTTCAGTCTAACCATCTGCTCAAAGATCACTTCTCCCTTTATGAGACCTGCCTCACAGCCAGTAAAAAGAACAAATAGCCAACACAGAAGCAAAACAATCGACTCAAAACAGAATGAGTAAGCGGGAATATTACATGGCATAACTGGCTCAGATCAAACAAAACAAACCAGTAAACAGTAAAAAAAAAAACCACCCTAAAAGAAAACTTATTTTTAACTAACAGGCAACTCTCCAAAAACCTTCCTAAAAATGAGATTGCGTCTATTTTTGTTGCTTTCAGATTTTGATTTAGGTCGGCCTTGCTCGAAAGCCAGTCATTTCTGACTCTAATGTTCAATGCTTATCTCCGTTTATAGCCAAAGAGCTAGCACTGTCTGTGTCTGCAGATATTTCCATGGTGCGGCAGCCATGCCTCAACACCAGAGTGCAGAGAAAACTGTTTACCTTTCCTGCTGAAGTGGTACCTATTTATCTACTTGCAATTTCTTGCTTTCAAGCTGCTAGGTTAGCAGGAGCTGGGACAGAGATGGGAGCTCGCTCTGTTGCGCAGCACTTGGGTCTCGAACTGCTGACCTGCCGACTTTCTAGTTGACAAGTTCAGCATCTTAATCACTCAGCCACTGTAGTCCCAGTACTTTGATTTACTGCTGCATTTATCTAATATTTGTAATATGGAGTTGTTTAATTATTTTTAATAAGAATAAAACACATATTGTTTTTAGCTTTTAATATTGTTTCCTTTTAAATGTCATAAGCCACCTGGGTCTTCTTAGGGGAAAGGCAGGGTAAAACTATTTTTTAAATAAATTATAAATAGAGTGAGTAAATTGTGTTTTACTTGACAAATCTAGCAAAACCTTTACTTGGCGTGTTGTGCAAGGGAAGAATAGCAGAGGCAGGTGATCCCAGTTTTGTAAACGTTGTGCATTTTAGTCTGAATATTCCCTGTGGCAATGTATGGTTGTGAGAGCTGGACCATTAGGAAAGCTGAGCACAGAAGAATAGACGCCTTTGAGATGTGGTGTTGGAGGAGAGTTTTGAGAGTCCCCTGGACAGCGAGGAGAACAAATAGCTCAATCTTAGAAGGAATCAACCCTGACTGCTCCTTAGTAGGGCAAATAGTAAAGATGAAGCTAAAGTACTTTGGACATCAAATGAAAAGAGAGGATTCGCTTGAGAAAGGCTTGATGCTTGGAGGCAAAAGAAGAAGGGGGCGGCCAAAGATGAGATGGCTAGATGGTATTGTGGACGCAATGGGCACAGAGCTGAGCGAGTTGAGGGGGATGGTGGAGGACAGAGGTGCCTGGAGGACAGTGGTCCATGGGATCGCAAAGGGTCGGAATCGACTGTGCAACTGAACAACAACAATTACCAGAGATATCCAAGGTGCCAAACTCTGGCCCCCAAATAAGTCCAGCATCTGGGAATACTCTTTTAATGTTTGGACTAAAATTCAGAGCTGTTTCACTACTGTTTTCTTTCTGCCTTGGAGGCACTGTACTGCGACCAAAAGGCTGTGAGTTCAGTCCTGACCAGGATAAAGGTTGACTCAGCCTACCATCCTTCTGAGGTTGGTAAAATGAGTTCCCAGCATGTTTGGGGCAAAAATGCTAATTAACTTGTGAAATGCCTAGAAAGTGCACTAGGCACTATGGGGTGGCATATAAGTGTGATTGCTTCCCTTTGTTTTGCTTTAGATCAGGGGTCTTCAACCTTTTCAAGCCACTGGCCAGGTCACACTCCTTCAGACAGCTGAGTGGGCTGGAATAGTAGCTCCCCCTGTTGTAAACGCTGCCGTAAAATGCCTCCACGGCTGTCATAAACCCATTTACAACAGCCACAGGTGCATTTACAAATAGCTGTAAATGCAGACACGGCTGTTTCTTCCACTTCCACTGGCGGTAGCTGGAGCGAGGGCGGTGGGCCACATGAAATGGTGCTGTGGGCCAGATCTGGCCCACAGGCCATAGGTTGAGAACCCCTGTTTTAGATCCCTTCCACTGAGCCCCTGTCTTTACAAATCCCGCAGATAAATTATGTCCCAATGCTGGAAGAATCTTGTTTTCCCAAATGCCTCTGTCACCACAACTGCATCTACCTTGTTTTCAAGGCCTTGGTTATGCAAAATTTAATTCAGTATGTTTGAAAATCTCCTGCAGAAAAGAAAGAAGGCAGAAGAAAAAGGTAAAGGTAACCTGATATTGCTACCAAACCGCCATCAGTGTGAAATAAGAACCCCGCTGAGACAAAAATTAAAGACTTAGCTTAGCTGAAGAGAATTATCTTCCTGAGCTTGCATTCTTTTTCCCCTCTGTGAAAGAAAGGAAAGAATAAAGAATAATGGAGAAGAAGCGATTCTGCCTTAATTTAAGAAATCATGGGATGGATTTGCATTCTGCGGAGGCTAGAAAGCTAAATCCTTGCTTGTCTCATTTTCGTGCCTAGGAATGAGGTATCCTAATTCCCCCACTCTTCTTTCATGCACAAGGGAACAATGTGACGTGCCACTCTCACGTGGAGAGTTCACACGTTTGTGAGAACAATTTTCGTGCACATTGGGTAAAAGTACGATGGCTCCTGCGTCACTGGCAAAGTTTAGAAGCAGTGGGTGGGTTACTTGCATCTTCACCAATTGTAGAGTCCTTCTGTGCTTGCTGTAGATGTGTGTGCTGTGCTTCACAAAGGAAAGGCACTTTTTGGTGCAAACAATTTGCAGAAAATGTGGAAATTGTGGACTACAAGCCAAAACCCTTTTTGTCTCATTTTGTTCCTTATAGGGGAGAGTGAAAATGTAGTAATCCTGATTGTGTTAGCTGGCCTAGTCAGAAAATGTAGTTATTTCTTTAATGGGAAGGGGGGGGGGGGGAGAGAAATAATGTTTTGGGGTTTTTTTTAGTTGTGTGTTCCTGATTTATAGGGGTTTTTTTGTATATAATAAAGCTTTGACCTTTTACCGAAGACTTTTTGGACTTTTTATTTGGTGCATAAATTAGTGTGAGTATTCCAGTTCCTTTTGGCAATTCGCTGCCTAATCTACATATTGCTAAGTCCTACCTGATCTGGTTGGTTTGTAAGATAAACAACTAGGAATTGAACCCTATCATAGATTTCCCTAGCCTGGGGGGCAGAACCTCACATACTCTGAAACAGCAAAAGTTTTATACTGGCTTCCTAAATAGCTGGAGGTCTCTATTAGGTGGATCGGGGCCTGCCCCATAGCGCTTAGTGCCCTCTCTGGGCAGTTCACAGAGTAATTAGCATTTTGCACTCAACATGCTGGGTACTCAATGCACCGATCTCTGAAGGATGGAAGGCTGAGTCAACTTTGAGTCCTGGTCAAGATCAAACTCACAACTTTTTGGCTGCAGTACAGCAGTTCAACCACTGCACCACCAGGTCTCCTTAAGCAGAAAAAAGATGGGCAGGAGGCCCAGGGTGGGTTTTTACCCAATTTAGCCACCAAACCTGTAATTTCTGCCAACTGTCAAAGGAGATTTACGGAGGTGGGAGGATGAAACTGAGAACAGGAGATTCTCATTCTGGCTGCAAAATAATTACGTTTCCTAGCAAGTTGAGGAGGACAGAAGTGCCTGGTGCATGGGGTCATCGCAAAGGGTCGGAATGGACTGTACAACTGAACGACAACAAATTCAAAGCAGTTATACTCTGGCTCTTAACCATGGGGTGGGGTTCAGCCCTTTTATTGGAGTCTAGGAAACAGTATAAAATGGCACAGAGATAAATGGGCCCAGACTCTTACTCCCCCCAACGTTGCAGCTCGTACATCGCACCTGTGAACTTTTTAACTTTGGGCAGCTTCTTGCCTCCCTGCTTTTAATTGAGACCCTCGGAGTTATCTCAATGTACAGCGTTGGTCAGAAATGGCTGAGAGAGCTGCCCGGGGGTTGCCTCTGCCTTGTTCTGTGGGCCGAAACAGCTAGCAGCAACATGGCTGCCCTGATTCCTTTCCAAAGAGCATAACTGACTTGAATTCAAACCCTCTCTCCCCCTTACTCACCCACCTTGCAGCAGGTCTCTGGGTCTTGCAAACATTCTGCTGTAAAGAAACCTTTCGAAGCAGAGACCCAAAGGTCCAGAAATTACACTCCTGAGATGCGTGCGTGCATGGCATCTGTGACTAGTGGAATGTGCTTTCTTGCTGCTGCTGCTGCTGCTGTTGTTGTGCTGTATCCAATTCCAAATACAGTATTGGCTATCATCATGGTGATCACCCATGCAGATTGCCCTGGGAACCATATAAAGCAATGGCCTTCCATTTGCCTTCCGCATCTCAACATGACACCCGTACCACTGATCCAGTTCCGCCCATCACTTTCAGGCCATGAGCCCTTTTGCCATGCAAAGTCCTCCTCAGCCCCAGGCCAGGATGGATGAAGCTGCTGCCCTCCATCAAGATGGATTCAGGTGGGATTTAATCCATTTGGAGACCATCACCCTTCCCTGTGGACTTTGGCACCCAAAGCCTGAGGGTTGTCAGGTTAGTTAAGAGCCACCTGACAATCAGTATTGAGTCTCTGGCAGTAGGGTCTACTCTGTTATTATAGCAGGATAACCTGGCCAGATTGGAATTTGGATATACCCTGCTAGGGTTCACATTGCCCTCTTTCTCACCTACAGCATTTTTGACGAAGCAGGTAGTGTTTCCCTCCCAGGAATTCCACTGTTGCTGTTATGTGAGGAAAGCTCATCAAAAGCAATCACACTTTTCTACTGCCCCACAGCACTTAGTGCACCCTCTGGGCAGTTCACAAGCTAATTAGCATTTTGCCTCCAACATGCTGGATATTCACTTTACCGAACTTGGAAGAATAGAAGGCCGAGTCCACCTTGAGCCCTGGTCAGAATTGAACTCACAATCTTCTTGGTTGCAGAACACTTTAACCACTACACCACCAGAGTTCATCACTAGCTCTGGATCTGATGCTTCCCATCACTAGGCCCAGTGCCTCAACTGCCAGAGCTATCCCGCACAAAGGCAGGCTGTTGTAATAATTTTGTGTCAGAGATTACGGTACTCTGGGTTGAAAGGATTTTTGCTGGAGAAATTCCACTCAGGGGGGTGCCCAAATGCAGCTCATTCCATGTCTCCAAGTGCAGCCCTCAGGTATTGAAACCAGACCTTCCAGTCTCCAGCTCAGCGTCTTAACCACTATGCCATCCAAGGGATGGGGTGACCTGCAGGCTGTTGTGATGTTATAGGGAGCAGACCAGGCATTAAAGTCATCATACACAAGAAAATCAAGCTTTCTCCTCTTCCAGGATTCAACCTGTAGTTGTACGCCTTCTTGGAGAAACATACCACTGCCCCTGTGACTTAGGCTGCTGTGTTGAGATCTGTCAACCTCCATCAGGTCTCAGGCCTAGAGATTGCAAAGCTGTTCTTGGGGATGCTAAATTGCCTTACAATTACTGGGATTCACTGGCTGTGTTGGTGGAGGGATTCTGGGTAGTTCAAAGCCGTCAGGTTTCCAACCCCAGTGAAATGGGGATAAGAAGGAAACAGGTCCTATACTGCTCGGGGAAGCCCACTTCAATGATCAGATCTAATTGGGTTGCAAAATTTTCAATTTTAAGTTGCAAATTTAAACTAAGATTTCTTTTAATAGGAATGTTAACCAGGGAGTGGACATTGTATGCTTGTGATGGTTCCACCCTGAACATCTGCACCTGCAGCACACAGAATTAAACCAGACAACTGTTAGTGATTCTATCCAGTGTCTGGCCCTGAAACTTTAGTTGAACCTTTTCTACTTGAGATGCTGCAAAAGCCAAGAGACAAAATCACCCCCTCCTGAGAAAAAAGTATGGCACTCAAAGATAACACGGTGGATTCCATTTTGTTCTGTTTCTAGTTTGTTTTATTATCTCTTTTCTGCATTCGTTTACTCTTGGCTTTAAAAGTGCACACAAAAATCCACACACCTTTCCAAGTGCATTTCTAAGACACCATTTCCTATGCACTCTTTCCTAACACACATTTTTGCAAGCCTTTTTTTTTTGCTACAATTATCACAAAAACCAGCATTCCTGTGTGCACTTACTTCTACTGTGTACATTTTCTGAATTAGAGAACTGCATTGCAAAATCCAGGAAATTGCCAAGTTCAACCTGTCTCAGTTTGCATAAATGGCTCCAAAACTGCCTGGAGACGTCCAAGAGAAGCTGTTTTCCATTACAACCATAGGGAAAGGGTGTGTGTGGGGGGGGAACCCTTTTGGGTCACTCAACAGTGGCTTTGGGGGGCTACATGTAGCCTGCCTGATTCATATCCCCTGCTTTTAAACCAGATGACAAAAAAACAGTATCAACTAGAATTTTTGGGCTGAAACACACTTTGATGTCCCTTTGGCAGCTTTAAAGGGACCCCTATCTCTAACTCTGTGTCAACATATCAATGGGGAGAACACAACAAAAAAGGCTGAATAGCCCTACAAAACAAAGTAAAGGAACTGTATAAAACTTTTCCTAAAGTGGCTGGAATGTGATTTTCAAGTGTTCTTCTGATGCAGTTTGCCAACACAAGACTCCTGCCAGAAGCTTCTACTGAAATCTTTACAAATTGACTAACTTATCACCCCCACCCACCCACCCCACACACCTGTTTTGTACAAAGATTTGTACCGGTGAGCAAAACCACAGCTTCAAAATGCTGGCTCTCTGATTCAGAGGTATCAGAGAAGTCGGCTTTGGGATCTACATCACAGCTCCCGACGTGGCAGCCGTACGAGTGCGACCTCCTCCCGTGTCCACAGAACCCTTTGTGGCCCTGCCATGGCTGACGAAGAGAGCAACGTGCGTGAACAAAGCCGGCATTCCCCCAGATTACTCCAGAAAGCTTGGCATTCTTCTTCCTCTCTGGTTTTCTCACCATACAGTAATGTGGTGCTTATTTTTAAAAAGAAAAGAGAGAGAAGAAATCTATAGCCTCTTGGAGTCATTTTGTAGTCAGCTTGCAAGAGAAATAAACTCAAAAGACTGGAACCTTGATGGCAAATCTTGGCACTCCAGCTGCTCTTGGACTTCAATTCCCAGAAGCCCAAGTCCCTGTGAATTCACACGAATGGATTTACTCCCAAGGTTTGCCATCACTGGACTGGAATGTCAAGAGGAAGTCATTTCTGTAAAGGTGGCAAGGGTAAGATATCTGAAAAATACACTGCAAACACACTTCCACATTCTCCTTGGGTTGGTTCAAGTGGGAGTGAGTAATGTACCCAGGTAGACAGTGAAAGAAGGGCTCAAAATTCACTGCCCATGCTGGTTGGGAGACATCATCGTGGCGATAACCTTCCTGTTCTTATCTCCTTGGAACAGTTCTTCCGAGGACATGCCACACCAATTCCAGCCATGAAGTCCGACTACATCCAGGACCTCTCTGAGTCAATCTACAGGTCTAGTTTTGCTCGATTGTGTCTGTTCTTGCCACTTCTGTTTCTGGTTGGCTACAAGGGAGGAAGGAAATCACAAACATGCTTTGGCATATCTTCTGCACTGTCAGCTCTTATAACTGCACACACACATCTCTATTGGGAGCTTTTTGTGGGTCAACACTGGAAGCATTCAAGAGAAAAGTGGATCATTATGTCAAACCTACTTTGAGTCAGATCCCTGCATTGAACAGGGGGTTGGGGCCGATGGCTGAAAAGGCACTTTTCAACTAAGTTATTCAATGATTTGATTATCCTTTCCAAGTATTCCTGACATCCACCTTCAAGATATCCCAATGTTATTCTCTTAAAGCATGCAGGAGGGAAAACTCACCTTTTCTGAAGGCAAAATGGCTAAACCTTTTGAAGTATGGAGGAAATAAATACCGGATCCTCAGACCGATGTGAGATATTTCAGCACGGAGGCTTTGACCCATACAGCATTTAGACAAGATGCCAGGTTTCTGAACACAAAGGCTGACATTTATTCCCGCTCCATTCTAAGCCTGGCTCTTGGTGCAGGAAAAGAGGGCCCAGGAGTTGCTCTCAGCTGAGACTTTAAGTTAATAGATTAATTTAATAATAGTTTGGAGATCAAACGAAGACAAAAGGCCTGAAAACTCTGGAAGGACCATGCAGTCTCCTTTGACAACTAGGAAGAGTACTATGTGTTGCAGTGGTTAAACTGCTATATTACAGCCAAAAACTGCTACTGACGTAGTGAGCTTGTTCCTGACGGGTCTCAAGGTTGGCTCAGCCTTCCATTCTTCCAAGGTCAGTACCCAGCATGTTGGGAGGCAAAATGCTAATTAACTTGTGAACTGCCTAGAGAACGCACTCAGTGCTACTGAGTGGTGTAGAAGTGTAACCGCTATGGCTACTTTGCCCCCATAACAGAGACTTCTACCAGATGGAACTTAAGGAGGTATAAAGCCAATAAAATGGTTTTGCTGCACCTTTGCCAAGAAAAATTAGACAGATAAAGTCTGGGTTATTCAATGTAGGGATGTTGGCCTCACTTTCCAACCTGCATGCTACTGACATTTTTAATGTCATCTTGACCAAATCAGTAAAGGTGGAGTGGCTGAAGCTCTTTCCAGTCCTCTCGTGGCATATCCATTGTTGGCCAAAGGTTCAGAGCAGGGGTGATCAACCTACGGGCTGTGGGTAGATACAGCCCCCGACGCCCGCACCACCCTCGTCGCTCCTAGAAGTGGAAGTAAAAAAACATGGGTACATTTTACTTCTGCTTCTGGGAGTGACGAGGGTGGCGTAGACTAGAGGAATTAGCATTAGGGGCCTGATCCGGCCCGTGGCCCATAGGTTGGACACCCTGGTTTAAGCAGAAAAAATGGCAACCTAAAAAGCGATCTCATTGTGTTGCAAAACAGATTGCTAGGTGAGTTTTATTTCTGCTTCTAGTAGGAAGTTTGGCACCCCTGGTTCAGAGGCTGGATTTCTGTTTATCACATGGCTGTCAAAGGATGGAAGAACAAGACATTCCTGGCCACTTTTCCCACACCTCAGGCCCCAGGTGCTCCCTGTATCCACAGGACACACAGACCCCTTGTACATGGAGGCACCAGTACAAGATGATAAAGGGGGGAAAGGCCACAAAAACTAAGCCATGGTGGCCAAAAGAGGAGGTGAAAGGAATGAAATGTGGCAAAGGGAGGAAGAGGCAACCTGGGCAGTTAAACAGAGAAGGTTGTTATAGAACAAGAGCCTCACAGAGTGAGCAGCTTTTATTCTTCTGGGGTCGATTATTTCTATTGTTATCCTACTTGAATCAAAGCACAGACCATGTTCAGCCCGAGTGAATTTTTGCACATGGTGGAAGTCATTTGGAGAAATGATTTAAATAATTGCATGCCATCAAGTACGTTCTTACAGCAACTCTTTTCCAGGGTTTTCTAGACAGATAATACACAGAAGTGGTTTCCCATTCCCTTCCTCTATGGCAGGGGTGGTCAAACTACTGCCTACAGACTGGATCCAGCCCGCGGCACCAAACCATCTGACCCGCACCGCCCTCCCCACTCCCAGAAGTAAAATGTGGCGACGCATGCGCAAAATGCTGCCGTAAATGCACACGCAGCTCTTGTAAACACGTTTTATTTCTGCTTCCAGTGGGAGGAACCACGTGACCGGCACGCTCTACCCTGTGACTGGCCTGTAGCACAAAAAGATTGGGAACCCCTGCTCTATGGAGAACTCATGAGTCTGAGCAGCTTGCCCAGGGCCACAAAGGATGACTTTCCCCACCAGAAGGCATGGTGGTAGCTGAACCTCCGACCTCTGGTTCCACAGCAAGATACTTAAACTACTGAATCGCCCATCCAGCTGAGAAATAATTTAAAGAACACCAATCGAGTAAGAGGCATAACCAGAGGGCACTTCCTCCATGCTTATTCAATGTGCTTGGCATTGTAAAGTTACTATAATTATGTTATAGTGCTGGAAATCCTGTTGCTTAATACAGTAAGTCACAACTAGAGTAGACCATGTGAATCCATAGAACTTGCAAAGGAGTTGACTCAAATCAAATCTTTATTATTGTCCAAGACCAGCATAGTACAGCACAAAACACCCAATCTGCACTGATTCAGTGGGCCTGCTTTGGTTGCAACTGACTAGGCTACGCAACAGGCTTTCAACCAGTGTGTCAGGGGTGATGGGAGGGACCAACTAAATCAGTCTATTCCATTCGGACCAATGCGAAAAGAGTGAACCATTTATTTTTATTTGTAAGAGAAACTAAGAATGTTTGTGTGAATGGCTTTGTTTCTTGAAGATACACAATGATCCTATGAACAAACAAAGGGAAGCTATTTTTTGCAGAACTTTGAGCTCTAGAGACTTTTTATTTTCAAGGAAAATGAAAAGAAGACCACCCACCACCTAAAAAGGCCCAGCTTTAAGTTACGGATATTACATTTTATTCTCAACTGCCCCCCCCCCAGCCCAATTTCCCCAACGTTCATAAAAACCATCACCACATCTCAATCTAGCAGGCCCAGTCCTGGCAAAGACTGGGATTGGCTTCTCCTGGGTTCTCTCAGCTGAAATGGCGGCCAAGGCGAGCTGATCTGTAGTCCAGACGGAGCTGTACAAAGGAATGGAGCATGTTCTTGTCCAGGATGGCCAGCTGTTCTCCTGAACAGACCTGTTTCAAGTTATCGGGAGCGACAACCAGGAGGTTGCAAAGGGAATGGAGTGTGTCAAACAGCTGCAGCACCAACGGGATCTGTGGCAACAAGGGAAATCAACATGAAAATCAGGTCTCACTCAGATCACTAAAATCAGCACAGCAATCACCAGCAGCAAGCTACGTCCACCCCCACCTCTTAAGGTGCAGGTATTTCACCACCTGGTTCATGCAGACAATAAACCTGGCTGGCAAGTCATACAGGAACATCCATCAGACAGGCACAAGCCTGCAGCTGATGCAAGAATAGCAAAGGTAAAAGTCTCCATGGCTCGAAAGCCAGTCGTGTCCAAAGGGGGCGGTGCTCATCTCCTTTTACAGGCAAAAAGCCAGCACTGTCTGCGTCTGCAAACTTTTTCATGGTCATGTGCTAGGCATGGCCTTTCCTGCCGAAGCTGTACCTATTTATCTACTTGCAATTGTTTACTTTCAAACTGCTAGGTTGGAAAGAGCTGGGACAGAGACATGAGTTCACTCCGTCATGCAGCATACACAACCGCTATGTCAAAAAAGACAAGGAATTCCTTGTTAAATCTGAAGAGTAGAAATGCCCCCCCCCCCAAAAAAAAAGCACACCACCACATGCCTTAAACTCGTTGGCGCACTTCCTATATTCGGCCACATCACAAATAGCCAGCATGCCCCCCATGCAGCTGTAGGAATATTGCTGAAGATGATCGTAAATGAGTCGATGGAAACGGACACCAAATTCCATCAGGACGCTGTCCACGTTCTTGCCATCCATGCAGGCCCGGATCTTTTCCACTTGTTTTCGGACATAGACACAGACTTTGACACAGGCCTGGAAGGCAAAGCAGCAACAAAAAGGAGCTTTAGAGCCACCAAAGGGCAGGTCCAGGACAACACGAGGGAGCCAGAAGTAAAGACGTCTTCTTTCCCCGGACTAAACTTTGGAACACACAGAGAATTAGAAACTGGATACCTCTCTAGCACCAATTGTTTGGTCCCTATCCTGAGAGGAAACGTGATCTGCTCTTTCATGAGACATTCCTGGGATGTAAAAGTCACAACCACATCAGGTATAAAAAGCAATTTAATTACTAATCTAATAATAATTTTGTGTCAGAAATTATTATGAGTTGAAAGGATTCTTGCTGGAGAAACTCCACTCAGGAGATGCCCGAATGAGGCTCCTTTCATGTCCCCAAGATCTTTCCCCACCGAAGTGGCACCTACAGTATTTATCTAGTTGCAATTTCTTGCTTTAAAAACTGCTAGGTTGGCAGGAGCTGGGACAGAGATGGCTGCTCATTCCATCATGGAGTACACAGGTCTCGAACTGCCGACTTGGCAGCCTTCCGGCTAATATTGCAAGCTTCTCAACCACTCAGCCCCACTGCCTCAATTACTGATTTGAGCCTTTGCCACAAATGGCAACCCTTCCTTATCACTGTTATTTATTTATTTATTTATTTATTTTAATATTGGCACCAAATGGTAACACATGCTGGGAAATCTGGTAACTATATGAACTACAGTTGTACCTCGCTTAAAGAGCATAAGGTGTTCCACAGGATTGCTGTTTAAGCAAGTTTGCTCTTTAAAAGAAACACCATTGTAAGTGACCAATGGATGTGTGTGTGTGTGTGTTTGTGTGTGTGTGTTGTTAATGTTCAGTCGCACAGTCGATTCCAACCCTTTGTGACCCCATGGACCACTGTCCGCCAGGCACCTGTCTTCCGCCATCCTCCTCAGCCTGCCCAGCTTTGTGCCCATTGCATCTACAATACCATCAGACCATCTCATTTTTGGTCGCCCCCTTCTTCTTTTGCCCTCCAACTTTCCCAGCATCAAGGCTTTCTCAAGTGAATCTTCTCATTTGATGTCCAAAGTACTTTAGCTTCATCTTTGACCTTCTAAGGATCAGTCAGGGTTAATTTCTTCTAAGATTGACCTATTTGTTCCCCTTGCTGACCAGGGGACTCTCAAAACTCTCCTCCAGCACCACATCTCAAAGGCATCTATTCTTCTGCGCTCAGCTTTCCTTATGGCCCAGCTCTCACAACCATACATTACCACCGGGAATACCATTGCTTTGACTATGCGAATTTTTGTTTGCAAGGTGATGTCTCTACTTTTCACTATGTTCCCCAGGTTTCTCATAGCTTGTCTCCCAAGCATCAGTCACCTTTTTATTTCATGGCTGCAATCACCATCTGCAGTGATCTTGGATCCTAAGAAAGTTAAATCTGTCACTGCTTCTACTTTTCCCCCATCTATTTTCCAGGGCCTGTTGCCATTATCTTAGTTTTCTTGATGTTGAGTCTCGAGGCAACTTTTGCACTCTATTCTTTCAAACTAAGCAGAAGCTTCTTTAGGTCTTCCATCACTTTCTGCCATTAGGTTAGTATCATCTGTGTATCTCAAGTTGTTGATGTTTCTCCCAGCAATTTTGATCCCAAATTGTGATTCATCCAATCCTGCATTGCACATTATGTGCACTGTGTATAACTTTAATAAGCAAATGCAGCTTTGTCTTACTCCTTTTCCTATTCCAAACTACTCCATCATTCCATATTCTGTCCTAACTGTTGCTTCTTGACTCATGTACAGATTTCTCATGAGGCATATAAGGTGTTCTAGTATTCCCCATCTCTTTAATTACTTGCCACATTTTGTTGTGGTCCACACAGTCAAAGGCCTTAGTGTAATCAATTAAACAGAAGTAGACTCGTTTCTGATATTCCTTTGTTTTCTCCATGATCCAACGTATGTTGGCAATGTGGTCTCTAGTCCCCCTGCCTCTTCTGATCCCCGCCTGCACTTCTGGTAATTCTCTCTCCACATGCTGTTGCAGTCTATCCTGTATTATCTTGAGCATCACCTTGCTAGCGTGACGGATGAGCGCAATTGTTCGATAATTTGAACATTCTTTGGCATTACCCTTTTTGGGGATTGGAGCATATACTGATCTTTTCCAATCCTGTGGCCATTGTTGTGTTTTCCAAATCCGCTGGCATATAGAACGTAATACAGTAATACCCCGGATAACATTATGACTTGGTTCCACAAGTCATGACGTTATCCGATTTTTAGTGTTGTCTGATGCATCCATTGAGGCAAGTCGGGTGAGCCTGCATGCCCAATGTGCCTCAAAGGAAGGTGCGAGGGGAGGGGGGGCTCGGATCCGCACCTTCCTTTGAGGCAAGTCAGGAGACTCAGCTACCCTCGCTGTACTGTCTATGGGGATTGAGGGGGGAGAAAAAACCCCTCTCAAGCCTCATAGAGAACACCGTGGCCCGCGGCCCTCC
Organism: Furcifer pardalis; assembly: GCA_030440675.1. Lineage (NCBI taxonomy): Eukaryota > Metazoa > Chordata > Lepidosauria > Squamata > Chamaeleonidae > Furcifer > Furcifer pardalis. The sequence continues at coordinate 5,880,994 of CP126894.1, read as the reverse complement.
AGTGATGGGTAGCAGATCCCATTCCCTTTCACCAAGGGCAGCGCCTGTGCTGTCTTTGGAGCTTTAGGGGAGGATTTCCTCCTCTCCCCCGCTCCATAGATCCTTTCCCCATCACTGAAGGGCCGCGGGCCACTATGGGGCTTGAGAGGGGTTTTTTCTCCCTCCTTGGGGAGGTGGGGGCACTTTCCCTCCCCAAGCAAACTGGATCACCCCCCCGTTCCCTTTCCTCTTCGGAAAGGGAACAGGCCTTTTTTTTAATGTTGTGCGATCAGTGCATCGCACAACATTAAAAACCAGATAACGCTATGACTTGTGGAACCAAGTCATAACGTTATCCGATGTACTATAATAATAATAATAATAATAATAATAATAATAATAATAATAATAATAATAATAATAATAATCACCATCACCATCACCATCACCACCACCACCACCACCACCACCACCACCACCACCACCACCACCACCACCACCACCACCCAGAGAGTGCACTAAGCACTATGGGGCGGTATAGAAGTGTGATTGTTTTTGCTTTGATTGCTATCAAACCACTAGGAGTGGCCAAACTACGACTCACAGGCCAGATATGGCGCTCAGCGCCAGATCATCTGGCCCACACGGCCCTTGCTGCTCCCGGAAGCGGAAGTAAATTGCTCCCATGCATGTGCAAACCACCGCTGTAAATGACCCACTGCTGTCATAAACATGTTTACAACCGTTGCGGGTGCATTTATGGCAGCATCTTGTGCATGCGTGGGTGCATTTTTCTTCCACTTCTGGTGGAAGAAACCACGTGACTGGCCCATGGCCAGAAAAGTTTGGGAACCCCTGCACTAAGCCATGTTAATAAACAGTGTGGCTCAAAACACAAGAGGGTGTAGCCTTAGCACAGAAAAACAAATCTACAGTAATACCTCGGGTAACGTTTACCTCGGATAGCGCTAAAATCGCATAATGTTAAGTAATCTGGGGAGGAGAATTGGATCGAATAACGTTAAGGTCCTATGGGATGGATCGGATAACAACCGCTAAAGCCTGTGCGGTTACAATGTATCTCTATGGAGCTTTAACGTTATCCGATCCATCCCATAGGATTTTAACATGCATCGGATAACACTAAAAATCGGATAACACCAAGACTTGTGGAACCAAATCTTAGCGTTATCCGAGGTATTACTGTATCTGTAAGTCTCACCTTGATCTAAAATGAAAACAATTTCGATATAGGTCAAGGAGTCATGAATGGCTGCAGATACTGAGCACTTAGGAGTTATTGCTCTTGCCCTCCTCAGCTGCAATCACACAATGGGGCTGCATCGTAATTCCAAGAAAACCTGAGTATCTGAGGAAGGGTCTTAGTGATAAAATATCTACCCCATGTAGAGTGAGTGGTTGGCAAGGAAGGGTCGCCTGTGGCAGGCCAATTACTTGCTGTGCCACTTACTATTGACTGGTCTATATTTAGTTACTCACATTAGTGTACTGAATCAGAACATTGTTCTCATCTTCTGGTTTGAAATCAGTCTTCTTTTGTTCGGCCACCAAGATGTGCTTCATCTGCCCAATCATGCAATTCAGGGTCCTTGAAAGTTAAAAGCAGCAGGTGGCAGTTTTAAAGAGAGTATTTTTAGCCCTGCAAAAGCCCCACACTATACTGACACCTTATAAAACAACTTGAGTACTAAAAGAAAGAAAGCCAGCATGCTCTTTAAATGGGAGATAAACTACAAGCTTCATATCACAGTCAGATGCACAGTATAGTACCTCTAAAATACTTGAAAGATAAACCTAAAGAGGAGGGGCTGAATCTGTCTTGGTCATCCCAGAGTGCAGGGCATGTAATAATGGGCTAAAACAGGTGTGCCCCAAACTAGAGCCCACGAGCTGGCTCCAGCCTGATGCCAATTCATCTGGCCCACGAAGCACTCGTTGCTTCATAGGCAAAATACGCCCATACGGGCATGTTTTACTTCCACTTCCGAGAGCAACGAGGCCTTTGTTGGGGGCCGGATCCAGCTCATGGGCCATAGTAACTGGCCCCCTGAACCACGTGACCAGCCCAGGGCACGAAAAGTTTGGGTACCCCTGGGCTAAAACTACAGGAGGTGAGTTATAGACAAAATATTAAGGGAAACATCTTAACTGTTAGAGCAATATGACAATGGAACTAATGACCTTGGGAGGTGGTGAGCACTCCAACACTGAAGGCATTTCAAGAGAAAGCTGTCAGATCTGCTTTGACTTGAATTTCTGCACAGAGCAGGTAGTTGGGCTTGGCCTCACAGGCTCCTTCCAAAACCACAATTCTATGAGTTTAACTATGTGCCACAATAAACAGCTAATGAAGAAATGGAAGCTTAAGGTTGAACTGAAACAGAAAATCTCCACTTGCCTATCGATGCCCACGTCCAGTTTCATCTCCATTTGTTCTGTGATGTCCTTCTTCTTCTGAAGGCATTCGGAGAGTTTAGGTGAAGAGCTGTGACAAGTTAAAGAAGATTAAAATCATCACCTACTCTTTATCTCAAATGACTCAATCAAGCAGCGCACACCCTGCATGCCGCTAAGCACTTGAACCTGCATATTTATGCCAGAGCCTAAATCATCCCCACCTATCCCAAAAAGAGGGTTCCCCGTTGCAGTTCTGTAGGAACAACAGGTCTGGTACGGAACAGCCTAACTTAGTGGCAGCGAACCTATGGCACACGTGACAGAGAGGGCACTTAGAGCCCTCTCTGTGGGCACACGTGCCGTCACCCCAACACAGAGTTTGCACTGCCCCTTTGCCCAACAGCTCAATGAAATTGCTTCCTCCCTCCTCCCAGCACAGAATTCACCCTACCCCTCTTCCCAGCAGCCCAATGGGAGTGCTTTTTTCTTCCTCCGGCAAAGTTCACCCCGCCCTTCTGCCCACCAGCCAAATCGGAGCACTTCCTCCATCCCCCAGCACAGAGTTCACTCTGCTCCTCTGCCAACCAGCCCAATGGGAATGCTTCCTCCCAGCACAGAATTCACCCTGCCCTTCTGTCCAGCAGCCCAATAGAAACACTTCTTCCCTCCTCCCAGCACATAATTAACTCCACCCCTCTGCCCAGCAGCCCAATGGGAGTGCTTCTTCCTCCCTCCCAGCACAGGGTTCACCCTGCCCCTCTGTTTTGAAGCTGCAAGGGCTACATGGGGGTGGTTAGAGATTTAGAGAAGAGTCAAGTCTAGAAAAGCAGTACATATTCATCACAACATTGCTTGGGATTCTGTTTCCTACATGAGCCAAGCAGACAGGCCTCCAGCAGGCCCTGAAACAAAGTGCGAAGGGAACTAGTCTGTCCTGTGGTAGCATTCCAGCAAATGGCATGCCCAGGCACAAGATCCTCTAAGCTGACAGGAAATATACAGCCCGTCCTGACTAGTAGCCACTGACAGCCTAGTAAAAGTAAAGGTTTCCCTTGCTCGAAAGCCAGTCGTATCCGACTCTAGGGTTCAGTGCTCATCTCTGTTTCAAAGCCGAAGAGCCAGCGCTGTCTGCTTCTGCAGACGTTTCCGTGGTCATGTGGCAGGCATGACTAGACACTGGAGCGCATGGAAGGCTGTTACCTTCCCACCAAAGTGGTCCCTAATTATCTACTTGCAATTTCTTGCTTTCGAACTGCTAGGTTGGCAGGAGCTGGGACAAAGACGGGAGCTCATTCCATCCTACAGTACTCGGGAATCAAACTGCTGACCTTCCGCCTCCCAGTCAGCGTCTTAGCCACTTTAGCCACTGCCCCCACAAATCTGGCTAGCTGTGCTCTACAGGACTAGATTGAGACAACTCTGAATGAGAATCTCTAATATAGAGTCATATAATTAAGCAAATTAAAAAGGGTGGGCAGTGGGGAATCCTGGCTAAGCATCTAGCCACTGAGAGGAATACTTGATAGGCATGTAGAATCTGAAGCCAACACAGCAATCTAGGGTCCAAAAGACAATCTGCTGCATGTGAACCCACCAAAACTCCACTTAATTTCTTACCCTTGACCACATTCCATTGTAACATAGCACAGTAACTTAGGGCCTGGTTTAGAAATGTAATAAATAAATAGGTCTAATAATTTATCACCTGGAGGCCACTATGGGAAGTATATACAGTGGGCTAGCTAATCTCTGGGACCACTGTGGTTTAGGGGTTAAGATGCTGAGCTAACAATGTAGCAGTTTGAAAGCAATAAATGTCAAGTAAATAAATAGGTACTGCTTTAGTGATGGCCAAGGAGGCAGATGAGTAGATACGGCGACCCATCTGGTCTAACTTTCTGCCCTCTTTAGATGCGGGAGATGCCACCTCGCGGCTCCCTGCCTTCCCCTGAGCAGTCTCAACCACAATTGAATTTGAGATTGGGTGTTTCAGTAGGAAACCAGACTCTTGGTCAAAGACCTTATAGAAACCATCTACCCATCTAGAGACCGTTTGGGCTGAGGATGGTCGGCGCCAGATTTCCTTCCCAAGATCGATCAGTAAGGGAAGCATCCTGACCGAAGTAGGACTGATGGCATCCTCTGAAGGCGCTAGAAAACTTTATCTGAACGTGACGCTGGAGGTTGCTCAAATTCATGCTCCCGTGCCTGTGCCATTCTGGTGACTAGCGCTGAATAGGCACGAGAATCCTCAGGTGGTTGAGAGGATTTTGGAGTTGTGGTCTCGGATTCAGCTGTAGCTGCTACACACGAGTCAGCATCGGATTCTGACTTCGCTGGTGAATCCAATCTCGCAGGTGAGTTGGAGAGTGAACACAAAGCTCCTGCCTCACTCCCTCTGCAACTAGCGTTTCGATCGCTGGCCCGTGATGTTGCCCTTGACGGAGCTGGGGATGCTGAGCAAACCCATTGGCCCGTGGTGGAGCGAATCCTCAAGCTCACATCCTTATTCAGATTCTTGCAGCGGGCTGGCGATCTGGAACAAGTCGTTCTCTCTGCTCGTGCCACATCCTTGGATCCATGCCTGCCAGTCACCATGGGTGAACGCGGGCGACAGTGGCTCCGTTAGTTGGCATCCCCTTGCCCAGCAATGGAAGCGCTTCTCAGGGCTGAAGCGCGACCCCCTGCCAGCAGTCCCATCCCCTGGTGCCCCTGCGATGGTGGGACCACAGAAGGTTACCCTTGTGGCCTGGGGGATAGCCAAGGTGTTCCCCTGCAGCAGTGGCCATGGCAGTTGTAGAAGTTGCCATGTTGGTAAGCCCAATCCTGAGGTGGATGTGGTGGGTGGCAGGGAGAGTACAGAGGCATCTGGTGGTGGATAAACCTGGAATGAGTATCAGAAAACTCGGACCTTGGGGACATGGATATTTGACTCACCCCCTGGTCCTGAGACAGTTGCTCCCTTGAAGTCACTTGCACCTCGGTCACGGAGACCGAATCCCCCACGTTGTCATCCTGATTGGGGGACAAAATGGCATTGCTGTCAGTGAGGGATCTGACAGGCGAGAGTCTAAGCAAGGACGGAGGTGGAGGCAGCTTGGAGGACACAGCCTTTCTGACTGACTTCTTAATCTTTTTGAGCTCAGAAACGGAAGAGTCTTCTTTATTCTTCCTCTTCTTAGATTCCTTCTTAGAGGTCGAAGGGGGGAGCATCAGGATCCTTTTTCCCCTTCCTGGACGGGGGAGAGTATTCGGAGATCTGCCAATGACAGCTCCATGACTGTTACTGCCCAGAGAGATTGCTCCCAGAGATATGATCGGAGCCTCCAGGCTCAGTTCTTTAACACAGTTCTCGTAAATTTCTTACAGAAACTACAAGCGTGAATCTGATGCGCCTCTCCCAGGCAAAGAAGACAGCGATCGATCATGCCAGTCTGTCAAGGGGGTTTTCACGGAGCAGACGGAGCAATGCTGGCAGAGGCCTGAAGAGGCCATACACTAGCAAGAGGCACAAGAATCTCTGGAAGCCGAAGTAGAGACTCTACCACAGCAGAAAAGACTGAGGCGGGAAATGACTGATGCCAGGGTTATAAAAGGGGTGGGCGGGGCCTCTTTTGACAGATTTTCCTCTCCTTTTTACAAAGCTCTGGTATGATCCGAAATGGAGTTCTGCGCAAGCGCAAACCCAAACGTGTGATTTCACAGACGTCTCGAAGAAGGTAATAGCGTTCTGTGTACTCCAGCATCTAGTCATGCCTGCCACAGGACCACAGCTCTTTGGCTGTAAAAGGAGATGAGCATGCCCCCTACAGTAGGACACGATTGGCTTTCAAGCAATGAGGACCTTTACCTTTAACTAATCTCCAAGGTAATTCCTTGCTAGTTTTTTTTTAACAGTGAAAGCTCACTTCCACCCGGTAGTGCCAAAAAAAAATTCAATTTTTTTGGGGGGGAAGGTTTGAGCGGTACGCTCGCACACACGCACACACACAGACCAAATGTCAAACATGACAATGAAAGAAGATGCTACAGTCCCCTGAGTTTGTCTATTGACCACCTGTGCTATACATCAATCTACATGTGTGGGCGTGCAGCCTTCAGGAAGTAAAGCCACACACTTATATCACAAAGCATAAGGAAGGTCTGTTGCTATGATGGCAAACCTTGACACTCGAGGTGTTCTTGGACTTCAATTCCCCAAAGCCCAAGTCTCTGTGAATTCACATGAATGGGTTTACTGCATACACAAATGGGTGTACTGTATATGCAGTGGATTGCCAAGGTTCGCCATGACTGTATTATTGTCTAGCCAGGTTGGCTGCTTGTTACACACTCTTTTTCCTGACCTGATAACATTCTATACTAGAAGACAATTCTAGATTTCTTTTAAAATTTCCACAGAGGAATATTTATGAGTCAGGAGACAACACTGTTGCTTCTCAGCTCAAACAAACCTACCTTACTAATGGCATCAGATGGTCATTAAACTGCTTGTCAAAAAGATGAAAAATTGTATTTGCCTGGTTCACGACATCTAAGAAATAAAGGTTTGCATTCTTGGCATCTGAAGAAGGGATCCCTGGAGGCAAATAAATGACACAGATAGCAATATTTGAATGGTGTTAAGAAAATGATCTACCCAAAAAACATTAAAGCCTCTCCCATCAACTAAAGCTGATGGGACATTAAAATCCTAGATAACAATTGCCTAACCTGCTGAAGAAATATTTAAAGACATATTATTAATTAACTATTATTTTAGTTAATAATTGGGGTGGACTAGGACTATTTCAGCAGCACATTTCGTTTAGACCGGTGATTCCCATGCCACACAAATGGAACTTCCAATTCCCAGAAGCCTAAGTCAGTCCATTGGCTGATCAGTGCTTTGGGGAATTGAGGTAGACTTCTGGGAATTGAAGTCCCAAAACCAAACACTGAGTTAGATAGACAGCAATTTTAAGGAGGTTGCATGTCTGTATATGTCTGCGTTGCATTGCTATTATCTGTCTGCAGTTTAAAAATCAGGCAGGTTAAAATAAATATTACATATATTGCTCAGACCGAGAGTAAATTATATTTTTAACTGATTAAAAGATGCATGGACCATTTTGCATTTAATATTAAAAATAATTTTCAAGAAATGACAACACATTTTCAACATTAAAAGAACTAAGGCATTAAATGGACAGAAAAACAATACAGCACTTACCAGCGAGTCCAGTTTCCAAAGCGTAATCAATGTGTTCAGTACACAAGAATTCCACAAGCAAAGAGAAAATCCTGAAGGCATTCTTTGGCAAATCTGACGGATCTGAAAGCTTTAAGAAGGAAAAGTAACTGCTAGTATTTCTCTAGTACTGGCAGGGAAAGAATTCTATGCGAGCTACTTCACACAGAGGCTAAAAAGCAGAGTTTTATTAACATCTCAAGAACTCTGGCCTTGGTTTTCTGAAAAGGTGGTTTCTGATCTTTGTAGTAATCCTGGGACACAAGGGAAATGATCTTGATAAAGCAAAAGTGAGTCGTCTGTGATTGCCCTTGTTTACTGGCTAGGATGGCTGATGATGGCTGCAATCCAACATTTGGAAGGTGGTATTCCCTAAAGGTAAAGGTTTCCCTTGCTTGAAATCCGGTCTCATCTGACCTCTAGAGTTCCGTGCTCATCTCCGTTTTCAGCCAAAGAGCCAGCACTGCCTGCATCTGCAGATATTTTCATGGTCATATGGCAGCCATGACCAGATGCCAGAGTGCTAACGTAAACGTGCCCACTTCCACTTCTGGGTGAGGTGGAGGTGTCATGGGCCAGAGCTGGCCCACGGACAATAGGTTGGGAACCCCTACATTAGAGATATTTTAAGAAATTATTTCAGGCATAATACCCACCCTGTGACACCTTTCAAAGGCTTGCTTTGTTTCTTGTAAGAGATTGACTACCACATCCTGGGACAAGAATGTTTCCCCATGAGTATCAATACTTGGGCCCAATGGAAAGTTTGTCCGTTGTCGTATTCTCTCTTTAAGGTCCTGAATGCTAAAAAAAAAGGGGGGGGAGAAAAAGATGTACTGTTTATTCAGAGAAGCGTTTATCCCAGGCAAGCATCCCCCTAGCTAATTTTTATGACACATAAGGAAAATTACTAGCAGTGGTAAATTATCACCTAGGAGTTAATGTGGCATGAAAGGTGGCAATGTTGGATAAAACTCAAGAGACAGGAGTTCAAATCCCTGCTCAGCCATGTCAGTAGGGTGACAGTAATGAAAACTGTTCCTTGAAAATCTGACATGCCTTGAAAACTGGTTTAAGGTCACAATAAGTCAGAAGCATGTGGACAATAGATTTTTTAAGAAATATGTTAACAATACATAACAAGATCATATTACCCACAACAATGAAAAACTTTGAATTATTGGGGGGGGGGGGCAGTAAATACCACACTATCTAAGCAGATTGACTTCACTGAAAAATGAAAGCATCCAGCATGGTATCAGGAGGTAAAATCCAACCACTCTCTCTCCCATTTCCATCTTTCTCTTTGCTATCCACAAATCTAACCAAGAGCTCCGCCTTTGGCTAGAAACCATAATTTCCGAAAGCTAGAAATGGTCTGTGGAACATAGGGCCATTTTTATTATCCTGCTAGGCCAACAGAGTTTATAGATTTTCATAAGGCTTCAAAAACAAGCAAACCCTTTAAGGCAGTGGTGGTGAACCTATGGCATGCGTGCCAGAGGGGGCACTCAGAGCCCTCTCTGTGGGCATGTGTGCCATTGGCTCAGCACAGAGTTCTTCCCAACCCTCTGCCCAGCAGCCCAGCAGGAGCACTTCCTCCCTCCCCCACGGCACAGAGTTTGCCCTGCCTCTCTGCCCTGCAGCCCAATGGGAGCACTTCCTCCCTCTCCCCAGCAGAATTCGCTCTGTCCAGTAGCCCAATGGGAGAACTTCCTCCTTCCCAAGCATTTGGTCTTTAAATGTTTCACCATCACTGCTCTACGGGATAAGCACATATGAGCAATGATGTCTTTGTGGTCCTACTTTCACCATGCTCTTAAAACTCTTATTTGTCCCAATCCAGAACTCCACTACATTGCCTATGGGCTTGTCTACATGGCTCAACTGGAGTGGGTCAGAGCAGGATAAATCAAGTTATTTAAGGTATGCCACTTGATGCAGTCCTTGTAGAGAGAAGATATATCCATTGCCCTGTAGAAGACAACCCAAAACAAAACAAAACAAAATCCCTTATTTTCCAAATTCTCCTTCTAGGCCAGGGGTTCCCAACATGGGGCACACACCCCACAGGGGGACCTCTATTCCCAGAAGCCTAAGTCAATACACTGGCTGATCAGTGCTTTGGGGAATTAACTTAGGCTTCTGGGAATTTAAGTCAAGAAACCAAAGGTTAGCAAACACTCTTCTAAGTGGAAGTATTAATTATATTTCTAAGCAGTACAGTATGTTAGCACTGTCCTAATAATTTATTTTCCAAAAATCATGCTTCCTTGATCTACCCTTCAAAAGAGGAACTGAGAAGAGTTCAATTCCATAATACTGTATCATGAAGTAACTAAGCTGCCTTAAGCCACTTAACAATACTGGGAAACTGAAAACAAATTTAAATCAGCACATTCTGTTTTGGTTTGATTCCAATGGTCACTTGTGCTAGAAAAGAATCAAAATGGAGCAACTTTGTCCATACCAAAGGGAAAAAAGTCTCTGACAGGGACCCTAAAAGGTTCAGGTAGGTCTGGAAATAGTCTGTACACTCTAGCAATTGTGCTGTCTGATCGCCAGCAAAAGAATGAACCAGTCAATTTCTGCAAACAACTGGACAAAAAACAACACTAAACTCCAATATTAGGTTAATGCTGACAGGAAAGTGAGTTTGGTGCCTGCAACCCAACTGTGGAAAGCAACTTCTGCTGGAGTGCCACCACATCCTGGCCAAAAGCCCGGTGGCAGATACACGCAATATACACATACTAAACAAACTGAACATTTAGGTTTCCCAACCTTTGGTTTTTGGACTTCAATTCCCAGAAGCCTAAGTCAGTACATTAGCTGATCAGTGCTTTGAGGAATTGACTTAGGCTTCTGGGAATTGAAGTCCACCAGTGTTCCACAGAACATAATCTAGGAAACCCTGGATAATACATGGTATAACTAGTAATTTTACAACATATGAAAAGGACTTTAAAAAATAGAAAGAAGTCACACATAATGCCAAATTCTATACTCTTTTGGCCAAGCAATGAGAAACTACTGAGCCCTGGTGGTGCAATGGTTAAACTGCTGTACTGTAGCCAAAACATTGTGAATTCAATCCTGAAAGGATTATCAAGGTTGACTCAATCTTCCATCCTTCCAAGGTTGATAAAATACATCACCAACATGTTGAGAGCAAAATATTAACTTGTGAACCCCCCAGAGAGTGCTCTAAGAGCTATGGGGCAGTATATACATGTAATCTCTATTGCTAAATGTCCAGATTCTTACGGCTGACAATTCCAGGTGAAATAAGTGGGAGAAGAAATGCATGTAGGAGAAGATCTTCTTATCTGAAGAACCTGTGAGACTCGTTTAGATGCAACTCAACTTCTTTTTTAGAGTTACACCATCCAAAACTTAGGATAAGCTATGCTGATGGTCCAGCCTCTGACAGGAGAGGAACAAGAAGATGATCACAGCAAAGCAGCTTATTCTTATCTCTTCCCTCCCAGATATCCAGAATGGATAATTAAATATAAATTACAAAATAGACTAAATAAGGTGTTATGGCTGGAAGACATAATCGTGCATGTAATTATTGCACAGAACGTCACCACAGAGTTTTTCAGAGTTGGTTTGGCAACTGAGTATTAAATGCTCTACTAGTTGTTAGTAGTGCTCTATATTTAAAACAGGGATTCTCAACCTGCGTCCCGTGGGCCGGATATGGCCCATGGCACTATTTCATGTTGCCCCACCACCACCACACCAGAAAGTGCTGTGTGGTGGAGGAAGGGCAAAATGGCCGGCCAGCCCCCGAAGTTGTTTGAGGGAGTATGACCCGGCCCCCGCTTAAATAGGTTGAGAACTCCCGATTTAAAACTTGATTTGCTAATGTTATAAACAAAAGGCATACTTTTGATGCAGATCTGAGAACACTGCAGAATTACCGCGATATAACTGGAAACCAGAACGTACCTTCCACTCCCAATGGCTCTCTTTTGATGGTTTTTTGAATCATAGTAGCGCTGCAAAATCATGGCACTCCGGCTTCTCAAATATCCAATTTCCACCTCAATGTAACTCTCCAAGTAGGAAACGAAGATGGATTTGATAAGCTTAGACAAGAAAGTCTGCTTATCAGTGCCCAAGTTAAACTCCATCAATTTGCTTGAAAGATTAGTCGTCCTTTATGTGAGCAGACAGGCAGGGGTTGGGGTGGGTGGGGGAGAGAGAGAAGGAAGCAATGTACGGTATTTGTAAGAGGCAAGATACTGTCTAGAGCAACTGCACTGTTCATTTCTTAGGAGCTCAGTTGAGGGACAAGGATATATTTAGTAACAAAGTACTGTATTAGTAAAGGTAAAGGTCGCCCTTGCTTGAAAGCCAGTCATATTCGACCCTAGGGTTCAGTGCTCATCTCTGTTTATAGCCGAAGAGCCAGCACAGATGTTTCTGTGGACATGTGGCAGCCATAACTGTGCACAGAAGGCTGTTTACCTTCCCACCAAAGTGGTACCTATTTATCTACTTGCAATTTCTTGCTTTTGAAGTGCTAGGTTGGCAGGAGCTGGGTCAGAGATGGGCGCTCATTCCATCATGCAGCATTTGGGTCTCGGACTGCTGACCTGTAAACTTTCCAGTCATCAAGTTCAGCGTCTTAACCACTAAGCCACCCAATCCCTCTAACAAAGCATTACCCAAAGCTAATACAGATCTGGTCAGTCTCCTGAGATGACAGCAAAACTCCATGTAAGAACAGAAGATAAATTTACTATATAGTAAAACCTCAGATAACGCTAATACAGTACTTGGTTCCACAAGTCTCAGTGTTCTCCGATTTTTAATGTTATCTGATGCATGCATCGGATAACGTGAAATCCTATGGGATGCATCGGATAACATTAAAACTCTATAGATATACATTGTAACTGACACAGGCTTTAGCAAACGTTATCCGATGCATCCCATAGGATTTAACATTATGCGATGCAATCTCCCCCATTGCTTAACATTATGCGATTTTAGCGTTATCTGATGCAAATGTTATCCGAGGTATTAACTGTATCAATGTTTTGAAGACCAACTCTGTCCCAGTGATTTGTATTTGACATAAACAACCGCGTGTACCATCTACAACAGGGATGCTCAAACTACGACCGGTGGGCTGGATCTGACCCTGACAGCAATTATCCAGCCTACACCTCCCTCGTCACTCTCGGAAGCGGTAGTAAAATGCACCATGGTGGGAGCAACGAGGGCAGCATGGGCCAGATGAATTTGTGTTGGGAACTAGATCTGGCCCATGGGCCATATTTTGCGCACCCTTGGTTTAAGTAGAGAAAATGGCAGCTTAAAATCTATCTCATTCTGTTGCAAAACAGACTGCAAGACATGTTTAACTTCTGCTTCTGGTGGGAGGAACCATGACCGGAACACTGAACCATGTGACCAGGCTGCTGAACCATGTGACTGGCCCGCAGCCTGAAAAGTTTGGGCACCCCTGATCTACAAGGCTCCCAACACCCTGTTATGAGTTCAGTGTTTGATTTGCAGCTTTTTAAAAGCACAAAACATGTACTCCATGAACAGAAAAGTACCACAAATGGACACAATACAATAATGTTTCATCCTACCCATCTGTTCTGTCCTCTATGTTCAGGTTTTGGGTATGATGTAGCAAAAAATTATACTAAACATATTCTTATCTCCTTCCTTTAATTTGACCTATTGTGCGAAAGATGAGCCGACACAAGGCTGCCATTAAAAAAAGTAAGCTGTAAGCACAATCTTCAAGGAGGCTCTTTCTGTGGATTTAAGCTTGGCCAAAGACAAAAAAGTGGCTCCATTTTGGCAGTTTAAAGTTTGACCTGGACATGAAAGAAGAATCATCTACTTTCTTCTCCTGGGCCACCAATAAATAAGTCTTTTCATTTGCTCTGCTGATCAACGTTAACATCAACACAGCAGCACTACAAAGTCAGCCTGTGAATCCACACGAATGGGTTTACTGTGTGTATGCATACATGCAGTCAATCCATTTGTGTGGATTCACAGGGACTTGAGCTTCTAGGAATTGAAGTCTAGGAACAGCTGGAGTGCCAGTAAACCCATTCATGTGGATTCACAGAGACCTGGGGTTCTGGGAATTGAAGTCCAAGAACAGCTGGAGTGCCAAGGTTGGTCATCACTGTTCTAGCTTATATTCATCCAAACACACACAATAAAAAGAACAGCAATAGGAATCCTACATCTCAAAGAACAGAGGACATAGAACCTATAAAAATGAATCTTTTGCAAAGAGGTACAGAGAGACAATCTGAAATGAGTAGAACAAGGTTTCTCCTGTTCTTGAAATTTGATTTCTGAAGCATTACAAACCAGCACTAACCTTGTATACAATTCATAAAGGCTCTGGAGATACTGGTCTGCTTCTGACTTCTTATGTTCTTCTAAATGCTCTTTTATATAACTCTGTGAAAATAAGACCAATATTTCCAATAATTTCTCTCTCTTAGGAAGGGATGTGTCTTGTTTGCGTTCCAACTTCTTTGGTGTAGTTTGGAGGAACTTTTCATCCAAGCCAAACGAGGAGTGCATTATTTCTATCATGAGCAATGAAATATCTCGACCTGTACCACCCAATCCAAAACCATTGCTCTTTCTTTCTACATCAAATTTCATCTCTTCCAAATTAGTTACCACAATTCTCTCCTTTATTCAACATGCTACAAATAGTGTGAGAGGTAGAAACTGATTTTTGTTTTAGAATATCCATCAGCAGTGTTATAACTATTTTCTCATTACAAAAGAAATGTTTTGTAACATATCTGACTGCTGTTCTGAGACAGTGGCTGAACTCTGTTGTGCAGTTCTGCCTGTACAACGGAAATGATGTCATCATTAGCAAGAAACCACAGCTTTAAAAAAGGCTTCCACTGACAATTCTGAGGTGTACGTGACTTCACTGCATTGTGTACGAATCATGTGCATACCGAACATGCCTTTGATCACTGGAAAGTTGACCTTAATCAGTGACAATGTACTACTCTGATGATGCCATCCCTGTTGCAGACATGGAGCTATGTAACAGAATTTCAGCTGTTGAGTCCAGGTGCATAGAGTGTCATAAGCACAACCATATTGTTCATCCAATCTTCGCAAAGCTCTAGGACAGTGGCAGCAAGCCTTTGCACACTATATGGTCTTTGACTTCAGTTTCCAGAAGCCCTGATCAGCAGGAGTGGTAACTTGGGCTTCTGGTAATTGAAATCCAAGAACACTTGGAGTGCTAAGGTTCACCATCACTGTTCTAAGGATACAGTCAGACAAGAAACTCCCAATCCCAGGGATAAAGGAACCAATTAGCACTCCAGCCAACAAACAGAAACAGCTACTTTGCAACATACAAAGCCCACCAAGTGACTATGAGACAGTGCATTCCGTTTTTAAGATGGGGTGGGGTGGGGAGATCCTTCGGAGATTCTGCACAGGTCACAGCAAATTTCAGTATGTTGTAGATACAGTAAATACACTGAACTGTCCCAACTGTTAGACCCAAACTGAATCAATGAGAAGTAATGTTGTTGTTGAGTCGCACAGTCGATTCCGACCCTCTGCGACCCTATGGACCACTGTCCGGCAGGTATGTTGACACATACACAAATCCCACTGTGCAAACCTGTTTCAGAGGGGTAGCCATTTCAGTCTATTGTCCTCAAACCAAGAAAGAATCTTGCACCCCATTTAGGGCTACCAATTTTATTTGGAGAAAGTTTCTTTCAAAACTGCAAAGTTTGCAGGCTATGACAACAAAGGCTCATGTCAAATAAAACTGGTTACTATGAAAAGTATCTTACAAATCCTATTAATTCAATAGATCCACTCTAACTAAGATGAGCAACTGAACTGAGCCCACTATGTCTATGTGAAACAAACAAGATTATCCAGTACAGTAAAACCTCACATAAAGAGCGCCTTGCTTAAAGAGTAACTCGCTTAAAGAGCAGAATTTTCTCTGAATGTTCGCTTAACAAATAAAACCAACCAAAAACTCGCTTAACAAATAAATTGGGGTTTGTAATCCCCCCACCAGAAGTCACAATTAGTCACTTACAATGGTGTTTCACTTATAGAGCAAAGTCGCTTAAATAGCAATCCTTTGGAACGCCTTATGCTCTTTAAGTGAGGGTACAACTGTATATCTATGCTAACACGAGGAGTTTGAAACCACATGTCACAACAATATTCTCCATAGAGAAAAAGATTAGGCAGTCAGAAAAATATGCTATGTCAGTGGTGGCGAACCTATAGCACTCACAGCCCTCTCTGTGAGCACACAAGGCCATAGCCAAAGCACAGTTCACCCTGCCCCTCTGCCCAGCAGCCCAATGGGAGCGTTTCCTCCTTTCCCCAGCACAGAGTTCATCCAGCAGCCCAATGAGAGCACTTCCTCCCTCCCCCAGCACACAGTTCACCCCGCCCCTCTGCCAAGCAGCCCAATGGGAGCACTTCCTCCCTCCCCCAGCACAGAGTTCACCTCACCCTTCTGTTTGGGGACTCAGTCTCTAAAAGTTTCGCTATCATTGCTATTTGTCAAGTGTTATATATTCTTATACCAAGAAAGCTTTCTTAGTTTTACCATGATTAAGATGTGAAATTTTGGTAAAATAAACACTAAGTACAAAAGATGCTACAGACAAGAGAAGAAGCAATAAAATCCACAATATGTTTCAGAAAACATATTTTTTGTACCGAATATTGTATTTTGATGTACAGTAATACCCCGGATAACGTTATGACTTGGTTCCACAAGTCATGATGTTATCCAGTTTTTAGCGTTGTCCGATACATGCATCGAACAACACTAAAAAAAAAGCCCTGACTTCAGGGACAAACCGCTTTAAAGGCAGGCAGGGAAAGAAAGAGACCTCCCTACCTTTAAAGCCACCCCCATGCGACTGCAGTAGGGGGGGGGAATGCCTCCCCCCCCGCTACTTTAGCCTTCCCTATGCTTATTTTCTCTTCTCCGACTGCCAGCTGATCGGAGGCTTTTTTAAAAAACTGCAGGGAAGGGGGGAAAGAGAGAAATGTGATTGGTTTTATACAGAAGTAAAGGAGGCCAAAGCTTCTCTCCCTGTCACTTCGCTCCTTCCCCACCCCCACCCCTAGCAGTTTGGGGACACCCCACTGCCTGCTTGGCCACAGAGAATCCACCCCAACTCTGTTTACCTAATGTTCTTGAGCTGCAATCTCCACGCTGTATTCTTGCTTTACTTCCTGAATTGAAAAAAAAAAGGAAAGGGGGAAAATACAGAGATGTGATTGGTTCTCTAGAGACTGCCAGCTGACATAGAGAACCAATCACATCTCTGTATTTTCCAGCTCAAGAACATTAGGTAAACAGAGTTGGGGTGGATTCTCTGTGGCCGAGCAGGCAGTGGGGTGTCCCCAAACTGCTAGGGGTGGGGGTGGGGAAGGAGCAAAGTGACAGGGAGAGAAGCTTTGGCCTCCTTTACTTCTCTATAGAACCAACCACATTTCTCTCTTTCCCCCCTTCCCTGCAGTTTAAAAAAAAGCCTCCGATCAGCTGGCAGTTGGAGAAGGGAAAATAAGCAGAGGGAAGGCTAGGGGGAAAGGCAAGCGGGAGCTGGGGAGGGGGTTGGATTGGGTAGAACATCTACCCAATCCAACCCCCTCCCCACACACGCACGATTGTACTGGATAACGCTAAAAATTGCGTTATCCGATGCAAGATTTTTCCAAAAATCTTGCATCGTTATCCAATTCTAGTGCTATCCGGTACAAACGTTGTCCGGGGTATTACTGTATTTGAATATTGTATAATCTGTGTTGTACTGATTATATTGTGTACTTGTATTATTATTTGTATTATTATCTATATATGTATATTCCATGACTGTGAGCTGCCCTCAGTTGGGTTTCCCTGATTGGGTAGGATATAAATCGAAAAATTTAATTAAATTTAAAAAAAAAATTAAAGATCAAGCAAATAGCTTTTTAAAAAAGAGTTCTAAGTCACCTGAAGCCTGTTTTCGAAGATATTCTGGATAAGTTTGGCCATTACAGTTTCAGGGCTGCTAAATATATCTCCAACTTGTTTGTTCACATGCTGGCAGAGATTAGCTGTATCTTCAAATATATCACCCCTCAGATAGGCACCCTGAATATTAGAAAATTCAGAAGATAGGTCCTGTCATTAAAACATTCATGAAGGCAAAAATGACATATCTATAACTATTTCTGGTAACAAGTGTGTGCGTACATGTACATTTATTAATACTTAGAGAGACATATCTTACCTCTTGGCACTGTTTTATGTACACATCAACACAGTGGGAATAGCCCTGTGGGAAGAAAAAAATGATATTGCACTTCAGTTACATCGTTAATATTACTAATTAATTGGTATGGCAGTTGGGAGTGGAACATCCTCTCTCTTAGCTCTTCCTTTGCCCTCTTCAGTCCCTTGAGAGCTCTATAAGTGGAAGCCAGCAAAGATCTAGTACTCAAACAGATAATTCACAAAGTAGTTCTTTCATCTTTATTTCCCTTTCCCACATGTTCGGCTGTACTGTATATAGGATTTGATGACACCCAGTGTGGTATTGTTCATAGATATGGTCTGGGTTAAAAAAAAAACCCCTCAGCCATAGAAACTCACTGGGCTATGGAAATGGTAAGCTCACTCCTTAAATATCTCATTTACTTTAACAGCTCTCTTAGAGTTACCATAAGTCATTTCAAACTTGACAGTATATAACAAATCAAGGACTTAGACCAGGGGTTCTCAACCTACAGCCTGTGGGCCGGCCCTGGCTCACAGCACCATTTCAGATTTTGACAGTGCTGAGTAAACTAAATGTTGAAACTGTTTGAAATTTTGCATTTTAATTCCCTTTTTAGAGTCTATCATGTTTCCAAATTTCCTATTTTAGTTTTGCAACAAATCAAATTTACATAGGATCTGAGGTACAAATCAAATCAGACAGAACACAATTCACTCCAAACTAAACTGGAGATCTATTCTATAGCCTCAAGCCAACCTTTAGACCAAATTAGGTGGCCCATCTATTATTTAAACTGGCAAATTTAACAGTTTAATCATTACTGACTTAGTACTGAAGAACCTGTAGCTATTCATTTAGACTAGGCCCTCATTAATATGTTTTTTGTTTTTCTTTCTTTTTTTCAATAAACTATATTTTTTTAATATGAAGATTTATTTTCTTTTTCCTTTCTTTTTTTTAGTATTAGTAGGTATTATTTGTGTTATTTAATTTACTGCATTTGCTGGCGTATAAGACCCACTCCCTCCCCTTAAAATACACTGGAAAAATTGAGTGCATCTTCTCCTATATATAGTGGCCTAAAGTTGGCTATTTTGGTCATGACAGGGTGCATCTTATATTCCCATGCATTTTAGCAAATATGATAGTTTATCAGCAAATATGGTAATTTACATACAGGATGTATATTATTATTTATTATTATTATTTCAATTTATATACCACCCTACTCGGTGCAACCGACTCAGGGCAGCTCACAAAACCCACACATATAACATTTCATAAACATCAATAGTATAGTATAATCAACAATATGTATACATTCCCAATATATCACAATGTAGAAAATACAATATAATTCAATAAAACAGCAAAATAATGACAAATACATCAACATTATCAATACGTTTAATAGAAACAATTACAATCCCTTCCCTCCCAAAGACAATTACAATCCCTCCCCTCCTAACATTTAGCTAATTAGTTTTTGCTATTATATTGTTGCTACCCATTTTTCCTTTTAATTTTTTAATTGTTTAACGATAAAATTAAAATTAAAAAATATGCCTTTGGAACACCAAGCTTCGTCATGTAGAGCAGTGTCTCCCAATCTTTGGTTTTGGGGCTTCAATTTCCAGAAGCCTAAGTCAATTCCCACAAAGCACTGATCAGCCAATGGACTGATTTAGGCTTCGGGGAACTGAAGTCCCCCTGTGGGGTGTAGGCCCCATGTTGGGAACCACTGATGTAGAGTTAAAACTACAAGTGATTAAAAAAAAACGCAAGTTTTTTGCTGATTCAGCATCTTTGCACTTCAAAGACAACCTGATATTCTTTAAGGCTCCAAATTACTTTTGCTTTCTTTTGTTTTTTCTTCTGTCTGCGTAATACATGATACACACATTTACTAAGAAACATATCCCATTGTGTTTACATGGTCAGGGAAATGAGCAAAGTAGAGCACCTATACAAGACCAGCCTCTTACCTTAAAGTGGAGCAAAACTGCAGCCATTTCTCTCATCCTGTTGACCTGCCCCCTTCTTTGAGCGCTAGTAAACTCCTTGATCAATTGGCACTCTAAATCATGGTACTTACCTCAGGGTAAAAAAAAAAGGGGGTGATGGTGAGATTTTATGAAATAAGATCAATGGGGAGATTTTCAAGAAAATTAAACACGTTAAAGTTAACAGAGATGGAATCTTACTTGTAATTTTGGATTTTACATCAGAAAACCTGTTGACAAAAATAAATAAATTAAAACCTGTGTTTTAGGCTTTCAAACCTTCAGTCAATAGTTATTTTACACATTACATTCTTTAGCTGCTGCTGTTTAAGATGGTTTAAATCAGGGGTTCCCAATCGAAGGCCCCCGGGCCAGATCTGGAGCAAGGCACCATTTCATATGGCCCCCCTCCAAGGGCATTTGAGAAACAAAATGGTCACCCCTTTGAAGCTACTGGAACAAAACGGCCATCCCCGTCGTGTAGGCAGGGCAAAATGGCTGTCTGGCCCTTGAAGCTGATTTAGAGACCTGGCCCCGGGCTTGAAAAGGTTGGGGCCCCATGGTTTAAAAGTGGGTCTTGGCTCAAGTAGCCAGTACAGAAATAGGAAAAAACACTAGCACAGTGATGGCAAAGCTTTAGAGATGGAGTGGCCAAACAGAGAGGTGGGGCAAACTCTCTCCTGGGAGGAGGGAGGGAACGCTCCCATTGGGGTGCTGGGGAGATGGTTGGGGCAAACTGTGTTGGGGAGAGGGAGGTTCCCATTGGGCTGGTTGGGAGAGGGGTGGGGCGAACTCTGCTGGGGGAATGAGAAAGCACTCCCATTGGGTTGCTTGGCAGAGGGGCGGGATGAGCTCTGTGCTGGGGTGGTGGCATGTGTGCCAACAGAACGTGCTGGGAGTGCCATGTGTGGTACACATGCCATAGGATCACCACCACTGTACTAGCATAATGTAATCATAGCGTTTGGTTTTAGATAACAGTGTTGCTCCCCTTCACTAGACTACCTTGCATTTCTAATCCATTTTCAAAGGCAACTTCACACATTGATAGTATTTAGCTGAGGGTTTCCATTACGTGAATCACTATAGCGAGGCTGTTTCTGTCCAGCTATGACATAAGCTTTTACTGACTGCTTCATCAAATGCATCTGGAGAAGTGTGCTAACTAACCCAGTTAACCTCCATCTGAAAATGTAAACTAATTAAATCACTTAACAGCTTTCTGCTTTTGAGGGTGTTTCACCTTTTGTAGCGCTAGCAGTATTTCCTCTTGCAAAAACCGGTTAAAAGGTTTAACCCAGAGTCCACTGAATTGTGTGGACGAAGACCTGAAGGTTAGCATTAGTGATAAACCCACGCTTTCCTTCAGGCACCTGTGGCTTGGCGGTGATAATTAAAACCTGGTCTCTTAGGACCATAATCGTTCCCCAGGGAGACACTGATTGACAGTCTACAAACCTCGTATACTGTATTTCATGCACAGAGATGGTACAAACCTGTCTTTGCTACCAAGTGGAACTTGGCAGGGAATGCCACCCAACCCCATCTCCTGAAAAGAACGTGTTTAACCTGCATGTTAGCAGTATCCATTTTTTCCCTTCCATGGGGACAGCATTTAAACTATGGGTCCCCAACCTTTTCAAGCCCGGGGCCAGATCTCTCAATCAGCTTCAAGGGCCAGACAGCCATTTTGCCCTGCCTACACAATGGGGATGGCCATTTTGTTCCAGTAGTTTCAAAGGGGTGGCCATTTTGTTTCTCAAATGCCCTTGGGGGGGCATATGAAATGGTGAACCTTGGCACTCCAGCTGTTCTTGAACTTCAGTTCCCCAGAAGCCCAAGTCCCTGTGAGGCCACACTCAAGTGACGGATTTAACGATCCTAAACAGTTTGAAAACAGTGATTTAATCTAGCTGGTAGTCCCAACTAGAATACAGCTCAATGAGATTATCATAAATCCATGATGGCAAACCTTGGCACTCCAGCTGTTCTTGAACTTCAATTCCCCAGATACCCAAGTCCCTGTGAACCCACATGACTGTGCAGTAAACCCAATTGTGTGGATTCACAGGGACTTGGGCTGTTCTTGAATTGAAGTTCAAGAACAGCTGGAGTGCAAAGGTTCACCATCACTGTCCTAAGTAATGACTCACTATTCATCAATAGCTTCAGTGGTCTACTGTAACAGGAACTATTAAGTGGATGTAGGCTCTGTTATTTGAAGGCCCTTTTCCTCCCATACACACCAACCTGGGCCCTTGAGACTACTATCAGATATCCTTCTCTGAGTGATCTCACCAGATAATGCGAGGTGGGTGACTATTAGAAACAGGGTCTTTTCAGTGGTGGGGTCACAATTATGGAATCCTATCCCCCAGGTACTCTTATATGGTACCTATGCTGTGTTTCTTTCAATACCAGGTGATGACTTTTCCATTCTCTTAGGCCTTTTAATCTTACAGCTTTAAAAAAATGGCTTTAGATCCTTCTACTGCTGCTTTCTGGGAAATATGTTAATAACAATGAACACCAGGAAAAATCTTCCCTGGTCTATCTTGGTTTTGACCTGTGGCTCTTTTGTTTTAGATGTTAAGTATGTCTTGTTAAATTTGTGTAGCTTTTTATTTCACAGCTTCAGCACCCAGAGACCTCCAATAGTATAAACACCCAGAAAATGAAAAAAGGCAGGTTATATTTATTTAAATATCAAGGATCTTAATGAGTAAGGCTGCAAAAACTACTGAATGCTTCCACTGGAATCCAGCCTAAAAAGACACCAATCAAACAAAATCTATAGATGTCAATCACAAGTCACCTGTCAAAAGGTAATTCCTGTGCTATCAGATGCAACTTCTGGATAATATCAGCCGCCTCTTCAATCTAGAAAGACATAAAATCTGATGTAAGAAAAAGCTGTGTCAATAAATCACTGGAGTCTCAAATCAATCACATTACTTTCATACACAGAAATCATATCTGCAACCTTGATTTTTTAAATTATTTCTGGGAAATATGTTAATAACAATGAACACCAGGAAAAATCTTCCCTCATATTTCATGTTCTCCCTCAAAATAGGTTTGTGAAAAATGTATTTAAATTGTCTTCCTGTAATTTTTTTAACCAAACATGCAATCATACTCCCATGTATAGCGTTTAGATGGTTATAACTTTGTGGGAAGTTCGTAGGAGCCTTTTAAAATCTGAAGCACAGCTGCTTCTTTTTTGCCCAACTGTCTCATCTATTAAAGCAGGGGTGCCCAAACTTTTCAGGCCATGGGCCGGTCACGTGTTTCAGGAGGCAATCACTACGGCCCAGGGCCCAGATCTGGTCCCTGATGCCAATTCATCTGGCCCACAAAGCCCCCGTCACTACCGGAAGCGGAAATAAAACGCGCCCACATTTCTGAAAGTTTCTGCCAGTCAGTATAAGCAACACTGAATTCAATAGCCCAAAAGGGAGACTCTGTACTAACCAATTCTCTAGGACAGTGTTGGTGAACCTATGGCTTGCATGCCAGAGAGGGCACTCAGAACCCTCTCTGTGGGCATGTGTGCTATCTCCCAGCAGCCTAATGGGAGCACTTCCTCCCTCCCCCCAGCACAGTTCGCCCTGCCCCTCTGCAGCACAGACAGCAGCCTGTTGAGTTTTGGCACTCAGTCACTAAAAGGTTTGCCATCACTGCTCTAGGAGACCACAGACAAGTTGCTTGTCTTAAGTCAGTAGTTCTCAACCTTTTAAAGCCAGGGGCCAGGTCATGCTCCCTCAGGCAGCTTTGGGAGCCGGACGGCAATTTTGCCCTTCTTCCACAACATGGCACTTCCTGGTGTGGTGGAGGCAGTGGGGCAGGGCACATGAAATGGCACCACAGGGCACATCCAGCCCACAGACCACAGGTTGAGAACCCCTGTCTTAAGTACATTTCAGGGTGATTGTGATAAAACAGTGAACTTGTGATAAAACAGAGAACAGGAAGAGGGATTCAGATACTCTAAACTTCTTGGAAGAAGTGCAAAATAAAGTTCTAATAAAGTACATGACAGGAAGCTTAACACAGCCTTTTAAGAGATGTAGAAAGGACGAACTGCCCCCCAAAATTAAGAGTAACCTCTTCAGTCAAATACATAGCTTCTAAATGTTTAGAGCTGGCATTTAGGCCTGTAGGAATAAAATCTTTAGCTATCACCTGACCACATTTTTAGCAATAAAAGAAGTTCCACAAAATGCCAGTCTTTGTAAGATAGGACTAGACAGCCGAACCTGACACGGTGAAGTGTCTTCATGACTGCTTGTCATGACAGGCAAAGATAGCTGAGGAGGTTTTATCAGGCAAGCTAGCAAGATCTGCAAAGCTGAGTTAAAAATAGGGGAAAATTACAATTTTGAAAACTGCTAAGATTAGGAGTCATTCAAAGCCCTTTGAAGTACAAAGTGGCCCAAGAACTGGGATGAAACGTATGGACATTCGCTTGCAGACAAGAAATTGTAGGGCATCACATGGGAAGGGATGAAAATCCTTTCAAGACCTCATAAGGAAGACAAGACTTGAAAAACAAATGAGATGAGAAGAGGATATGTCAATTTGTACTTGGATTTAATTTAATTGATGACTCTTATAACTATACTGGCAATTACAAAAAAAGTTAGCAAAATTATTAGAAACGTACGACTGTCTGGTTGGACATCCTACTATGGTAATGGAGTAGACCATATAGCCAGCAACTAAACGCTGAGTGTCAGGTGGTGGTTAATTAACCTGACTCCCTAAAGGAGACAATGGCTATGGGAGGATGAACCCCGTTAGGCGGGGTGATGGTCCCCCTCAGTGGAGAAAATGCCACTGGAAACCATCATATTGGGCCCAATAGCAAAATGAGCAGAGGAGGAACTCTGATTCCCAATGGTCATGGAGGCAGAAGAGGCCATGGCAGATGTGAAGGCTGTGAAGGCGCACCTTGTCCATATCCTCAAGGCTGCGGCAGTCCATTGCACTCCTGGTGTTGAATCCTGCATGTTGTGCTTCATGTATGCCATGGGTGATGGCTTAGAGATCATAGTGTGTGGATCACTCCATGGCAAGCTGGGATCCACCTCAAACAAATTCATGCCAATGACATTTTTCCCTGCTTCAGGAAAAAATGCATTCTCAGATACGAGTTGCAGTCAATGAAGGAAGGTACACAAATGCAACCGGAAAAACATCATTTGTTAGACACACAAGGTTTCCCTTGAGAATATTAGTCTAAAGTTTAAAGTAAATGGATGTGCATTTAATCATTAATATAACAAATCTATCTTGCATAACAGAAGTGAGTGCATTGCTTGAAAATGTATTTTAAGTGCTTCCACCTTCCACAGCAAAGTTAATAAAATTGTTTTGTTCTTATTACCAAGATTCACTCTGTTCCCTGCAATGGCCAAGTCTTGGCTGCTGAACCACCAAGCCATGCCCAGTCTTTCTCTTCCAAACGTGGAGCTGGAAGGTATCCCCACAGAACGACTGGCAAAGATCTCTGCCTACTTCGGCAGCTTCAAAGACCAAGGGCTGGCTGCTCTTCAGAAAGCAGTACCATACTTTGCCATGGCATGATTCAGCTGGACTTTTTTCTAAGCGGACTCATGTGGGACTTCAGAAAAGGAATGGAAAACTCTCCTTTAAAGGGCTACATGGAAGCAGAGAGCGATGCAAGTGGCAGAGACTTTGGACTGAATTAAGGACTGCCCTTTCATGGCCATCTATGCCACTCATTGAAGGCATTATCTGTCTTGCCATACCGCTAGTCACCCCATTCAGCAGGGGTCCCTGGCTCTCTGTGTAGCATCTTCAAGGGCAGGAACTGCCATGAGAAAAAGATGCAGGCAAGTCTAATAACCCAGTTCCATCGTCTTAAATCTGGACCCAATTCCTTTTTCTCTTGCCCTCCTGGATCATCTCCCAGAACAAAGTTTTAATCTCTATACAGCAGGATGACTTAAAAAGAATACATTCAGTAATTTTCTGGTATACTTTTTCAGCCCACTGGAACTACAGTGTACCAAGGGCTAACAGGAAGATTAGGACTAAGTTGAAGAGCAATTAAATCAGGGATTGTTAACCTGCGGCCCGTGGCACCATTTCATGTGGCCCCCAACCACCTCCACCACACCACAAAGTGCCATGTGGTGGAGGAAGAACAAAATGGCCATCCGACCCCCAAAGCTGTCTGAGGGAGCATGACCCAGTCTTGGATTTAAAAGGTTGAGAACTCCTGAATTAAATAGACACAATTTATATTTCCTAGAGACCAACTATGAATTCCAGTCCATGTCCCAAATTATTATTATTGTTATTATTTATTTATGTATTTATTTAGATTTATATCGCTGCCCACTTGCCATGGTGACTCAGAGCAGCTTACAATTAGAAAAACAACACAGCACAAAAAAATTAATACATTTTTTCTAAATCAATAATAGATTTCTCTCCCCCCCCCCTCTAGCTGTTGGTGGGTGTCCGGAGTAACTTGAAAAGTTGTGAGAATCATGTAACCATTATTGTTATTATTATATAACCATTATTATTATTGTTATTTCAAATTTATATCCCGCCTGACTTAGGCGAACCTGACTCTAGGCGGTTTACAGATTACTATAAACAAATAACAGCACTACAGTCAGAAATTCCACATTATCAAAATCATCACACGATCAGAAATACACACACACACACATTTACTGAGTCCCACAATGATTATAAGCAAAATCCTACAGAAGGTAACCGGGAAAAGTCCAAGAGAAGTCCAAAAAAGAAAGAATCCAGTCCCAGTGAGAGACATCCACTGCCGTGGCATCTTTTTGAGCAGCTAACCCACTTATCATGGTTCACTGAAAAAGGGGCATGAGACCTTTCTTCTCCCAAAACATTAGTCCCTAGAACAAAAAGATACCCCAGCAGGAAAAGTAAACAACAAGAATGCTGGGACTATTTCTGTCCTGAACATGGTTTTGTTTTTGCCTGCATTAAAACAAAACCTCATGCCTATGATTGAAAAGTGGGACACTATTTACAGCTCTTAGGTGACAACATGAATGTGTATCTTGCAGGTCCAGTTCCAAGCAAATTGTACAAGAAAACAGAATTCTGGAAGATAAATGTCTTGTCCTGCTCTTCGAGGATTGATGTGCCCCCCCCAAACCCCAGTAAATCATTTTAATCATTTTAATTACATCTCCTTTCCCTAATAAAGGGAACCAAGACAGCTTAAAATATTTAAGCAGGGGGAGGGAGTAAAAATAAAGGCAAAAATATCATGGCAACTTAAAGACAAACTACTATATTTTAATGATATTTAATCAATATTTAAGGACAAATATAAAGACAATTAAATAAACAATATATAATTTTAGAGAAAACATAATTACTAACAGAATCTGTTATGGGACATTACAGGATGGGTTATACTTCTTCAGAATATTCCACTTCGTCTCCATGGTGTTTTGCATTCGATAACTAGTAAGCATACATAGGCTTCACTGGCTTGCTTTTGTATTGGGAGTTTGGGTTATTATTTCATTATTTTTACTCCAAACCCCAAGTTTTCCCTGTGTCTGATGTTTCCTCTCTCTTGTATGTGGATTGTGCTGTTGCGGTTATGTAAGGACTAGCATTCAAGCCCTAATCAAATGAAATACCCCGGCATTATAGGCAATAAAGCAGGGGTGGCCAAACTACAGCCCATGGGCCAGACCTTGCCCGCAGTCCCATTTCATGGGGCCTGCAGCTGTCCTCGTCACTACTGGAAGTGGGCACATTTACAACAGCCATAAAAAGCGCCCACGAGTACATAAACACACCTGCACCTGCTGTAAACACTGCTGTAAATGAACCCATGGCAGTCGTAAATGCAATCATGACAGCCACAGATGAGTTTTACGGCAGCGATTACAATGGAAGGAAACATGTGACTGGTCCACGGAATGAAAAGTTTGGGAACCCCTGCAGTAAACGGATAAAATACACATGATTGTTCTAGTAGGAGACTGTTTCACCCTGCAATTAGCTTGCTTTTGCTTTCTGACAAGTCACCAGGTGGAAAAGTCAGGCTTCACTTGAAACTTCATTGCTCAGGTATAGAACCTTGAAGAAATGTCATGTCTGGAGAGAAAACACTGCCATGACAAGAAATATGTATTTTCATTAATGCATAATTTGACTCTCAGAGGAAAAAGTTCACTGCCATAATATATAATAGAAAAAGAAAAAGGTTGTTTTAAAATTGCATTTGTTTAAACAAAAACATTGTACTGCAAAAATAACTATTCACCCCATACTGCTTACTGCACTCTCTGGGCTGGGCAGTTCACAAGGTAATTAGCATTTCTGCCCCCAACATGCTGGGTATTCACTTTACCGAACTTGGAAGAATAGAAGGCTGAGTCAGCCTTGATGCCCATCAAGAGCAAACTCACAATCCTTTGGCTGCAGTACAACAGTTTAACCACTGCACCACAGGGCTCATTTGGAGAAAGAAAAAATGTTATAGGCACTCCTTCCTGTGTATATAAATACTATAAATGATAATTTAATAACAATTGCTAGACAGTGCTGAATCTCATCACCATTTCTATATATTACCGCACAAACTGCTCAAAGAATGGGTAACAGAAGAAACGACTGCGAAACCAGATAATCAGAGAAATTCCCCCAATTATACAGGACTTCTTTGCACAGTAGTGCCTGAGTGTTCACTCCCCCCCCCCCCCCCGGAAGAAAATGAGTAGTGCATTAACATTTTCTTGGAACCTAAAGACTCATCCTGAAAACGGTTATCACTGCAGAGAAAGATTGTCTATAGCCGTGATGGCGAACTTTGGCACTCCAGGTGTTCTTGGACTTCAATTCCCAGAAGCCCAAGTCTCTGTGAATCCAGCGTAAACTCATTTATTTATTTATTTATTGTTCGCATTTAATACCCCGCCCCACTCGGGAAGACCCGACTCTGGGCGGTTTACAGAATAAATTACCGTAATGGGTAATCTATAATCTATGCACAGTAAACTCATTCGTGTGGATGCAAAGAGACCTGGGCTTCTGGGAATTGAAGTCCAAGAACAGATGGAGTGGAGTACCAAGGTTTGCCCTCACAGGTCTATAGAGAAACTGCTTATTCATAATTGGAACTGGATACCCGGGGTGGGGGTGCAGACACAAGAGATTTCCTAGACATTCTAAAGAGTTACTTACTCATCATTCTTCCAAATCACTTACGATTTTGCAAAATGGGAGAGAGAAAAAGACAATCCTATTGTACTGAGAATGGCAGGATCTGCAGGTAAATGGAGCTTAATTTGCAATCCAGAACAATGAGGCTGGGCAAAACCATTCATTACAGAGACTGGAAAAATTAACACAAGGGTTGGAATTAAGGCAACCCAATTTACTGTGAACAAAGCTTTTCAACCCGCTGATGGGTTTTACCTTTTGAGGGTTGGTGAAGACATCAGATTTTAGCTCTCCATCCAGAAACTCGTTAAAGTACTTCATCAGTTTGTGAGCTTCCACCAGCCGTTGTCGTGGTGTATTCACCCCTTCCAGCAGGTCACCAAGGTGGCAGACTTTAGTTGCCACGTAGCTGACATGATCGTCAAGTTCCTGGAAGTGCTGGAAGGCAACCTGGGGAGAAGCAAATAGACAACACAATATTGTTTAGGTTGACTGTAATCAAGGAAAGTCAAGCTATTTGCCAATATTCAAAATAATTAAAAGTAAGAGGTCCAGTATAAGCATAGGCAGCCACTAACCAGGCAAATGCATAAAACAGCCACAGAGGTCTAAGCGAACTCATGAAAGAACAGAAAGATCAAAATCCCAATTCGAGCTAATTCCACATGAATGGTATCAGCTGAATGGCATGGATATTAGCAAAAATCTGGTATGAGCAGCATATGTATACAGCTAAGTGCACAGCCATAACCTAAGAATTTATTGATATACAGTGGAACCTCATATAATGAAAAAAATGGCGCCTCACATAATGGAAATTTTTGCTATGCAAAAATGGAGCACCCTATGGGAAAAATTATATAATGAAAAATTTTGCTACGTAATACAGTGTTGCTATGGGGACAAATCATATAACAAAGATTTCAATGGAAAAAATTGCTTAACAAAAAAAATTCGTTATGTGATTTTTTTTTCCATAGGGATTTTTGTTATACGATTTTTTTCAGAAGGGATTTTCGTTAGTCTGGGGGAAATCGTATAACGAAAAAAATTGCATAGCAAAAAGCCTCATAGAACGAATTACTGACATTATACAAGGTTTTACTGTACACAGAATAATTTGTAACAATTGGCTGAAAAAATTTACATTATAAACAACCAATTCCTACTACTTACTTGGTTGCTCTCCTGCAGTTCTTGGACTTTCTTGGCAAATTCTTTGGCTTCTCTCTGGACTTGCTGTTCTAACTTTTCCACTCTTCTCTGGATTCGCTCATCCAGTAACTTCAGTTCATTGATATGATTCACAAATTCTTCTTTTAATCTGATGAGATTGGTTTGTTTGTTTGTTTTTTAAAGAAGAAAAAGAAATTGATGAGGCAGATTTTAGTATGTAAAAGATGATGATGATGATAACAATAACAACAACAACAACAACAATTATTATTATTATTATTATTATTATTATTATTATTATTATTATTATTATTATTATTATTATTATTATTATTATTATTACAAAATGTTACAGAATAATAGGGTCATGATTGGCTGGTAGCATATCTCCGTGGGTTAATTATTTGACTGTGGAGACGGAAGTTGGAGATTTAGTTCCCCATTGTACATCCTGGAAGAGCTGGCAAAAGTGACTTTAGAAAGTAGCACAGTCCCATGTTGCACCCAGGAGAACAATAACCCACAGTACTTCTAAATGCCCTGTACCTAGAGAACCCTGAAAAAGAATCACCATAAGTCTGAATTGACTTGGTGGGACACAATTACTAATTAAGGACCATAATATTATCTCAGGACTAGAAAAAGTATCTGCCTAGATACATGAAGAATGAGATTAAGACCCTAACAGCCTCTTCTGCTTAACCCCTTCCAATCTATATCCTCTACTGCTAACCCTACATATAAAACAAGTACTGTATGTGAAATTCAATTTACTTATTAAAATTGGTTTTAAAAAAATCTGTGAAATGACACTAAACATTACTAAGACTCCACAGCTCACTCTTAACCACATCCACACCCAGCAATTGCACCATAATGATGCAACAGATGGTCAGGTATTGGAGGTCAGGAAAATGAGGGTGGGATAGTGAACAAAAGTTCGGACTAGAACTCCGGACATCTGAATTCAAGGCCCTGCTTGGCCATGGAAAACCCACTGGGAGTTTGAAATGGCAAACCACCCCTTAACTATCTTAAATTCCTCAAACCATATTGTGGTCCCTATAAATCAGAAGCAGCTTGATGGCACACAAATAGAGCTTGATGGCACATAACAACAGGGGACTGAAACTACCACAGTCATCCCGCGATTTGTTCACCACGCTGTTATGGAGGGGTTCTCTAACCTAAGGCCCATGGGTTGGATTCAGCCCATGGCACCATTTCATGTGGGCTCCTCACCCCATCAATAGCATTTGAGAAACAAAATGGCTGCCCCTTTGAAGCTGTTGGGACAAAACGGCTATCCGTCCCTCAAAGTTGACTGAGAAAGCACCGGCTTGAAAAGGTTCGGGACCCCTGTTTTAATGCTACTTGTGAAAACCAAAATGTCCTGCATGTAAAACCTACTCCACTTTCAATCTGGGCTTTCAGAAAAACTACTTCTCTCCCTTGCTTTCAGAACCATGCTGCTTTTTGTGTTACACTTCCTCCTCCGTCTTGCCCACTCCACTGCTCTCATTTAGAAAGCCAAATAAATAACTAGCATGGGGAGAGTTCACAACAACTACCAGAGCAAGAATGCTTCAAACAAATGTGTACTAATACTGACAGACTAATTTCTGACACAAAATTATTATATTATTACTGACTAACTATAACTCTTCACAAAGTTTTCTAGGTAAAAAATACTCAGGAGTTGTTTTATGAGTGCCTTCTTCTGGGGGTGCTCAGGAACTATGTAGGCCCCACAAGGTAGTTCTTCTCATCGGAAGAACAGTGAGAAGAATTGAACTTCTGACTGCTGGTGTTCCAATTCAACAAGTTCTCCAACGTACTGAATACTTATTTGGCTCACGCAAGTTTTCTTTCTTTTTTAATGTATCCACAGTACAGTCAAACCTTGCATAAAGAGCGCCTCGCTTAAAGAGTAACTAGCTTAAAGAGCAGAATTTTCTCTGAATGTTCGCTTCACTTAACAAATAAAAGCAACCAAAAACTCACTTAACAAATAATTCATGGTGCGCAATCCCCCCCACAATTAGTCATTTACAATGGTGTTCCGCTTAAAGAGCAAACTCGCTTAAAGAGCAATCCTGTGGAACGCATTATGCTCTTTAAGCAAGGTACAACTTGTAATCTTAAATTACTATGCTGAATGCCAAATGTTACCTTTTGGGATCAAAAGCTTCGATGCCACCCCGGGAACCTCCACCCGGAGTCCTCCATGCAAGGCGTTCAATATACTCATCAGCCACAAAGGGCTCCTAACCAGGTAAAAAAAGAGACATGGCATAAGACAGGCAAGCCACAACAGAGAATAAATGATACATATTATTTACAGTTCACTGAGAACAACGTTTTAAGTATACCCAACATTTTAAGTATACTCAGGCGCAGCACAGAGCTTTTAATAATTCTGATCTAGAAACATTACACTATAAACTTGTATTTCACTAGTTCATTATGATTTTGTCCTTCACTAGTTTATTATGATGCCCTTATTGCACATGAACTATGACACAGACAGGTCATTATTTTTTGTCCTATTATGTCCTACAAAGTAAACTTTTACTACATGTTTCATCTGGGACTGCTTTTGAAGACATCCATGAAATTTCCACTATCACAAATAATCTGTCAGTCGCATACAGAAGTTTCCTTATACAGAATCACACCCTGATTCATCTAGAGAGACCAGCATTACCAATGTTCAACAGCAAAAGCTCTCATGGATTTCAAGAAGATGTTAATTCCAAGCACTCTAAAAGGAAGGCAAACTGCTCCAATGGTTTCAAGAGATACAATCAGAAACTGCTTAAAGAAGAACACTTGTCACCATCATCATCGAAAGCAAGGGGGTGTGGTGGCTCAGTGATTAAGAAGTTTGCCTTGTTAGCAGGAAGGCTGGCAAGTCGGCAGTTCAAGACATGGGTACTACATGATGGATTGAGCATCCATCTCTGTTCCAGCTCTTGGGGACATGAAAGAAGCCTCATTTAGGCAATCCCTGAGCGGAGTTTTTTCTGCAAAAATCCTTTCAACCCCGAATAATTTCTGACATGAAATTATTATTATCATCAAAAGCCACTCAAAATAGAAAGCTATCAACAATTTGTGAACTGGCTATCTGAAAGACTACCTTCCATGGTATGAACTTTTGCTCTTCCTCAAAGTTTGCCTATGAGAGGTGGAAATTCAGAAAAATCTAATCTTTTCTCCTTTCCAACTGAACTCCTGTCTGAAATGCAATCACAGGCCTAGCAGCCCCACCAGGAAAAATGGTATCAATCTTAGATAATTAAAAATAATCAGCACATTAAGGGCTATAATAAACATGTCACTCAAAATAAGAATTTCACAGCTCTGGGTTATTTTACAGCAGGGACTCTCAACTTGCGGCCCACAGAACCATTTCATGTGGGGGGCCCACCACCTCCACCACACCAGGAAATGCTTTGTGGTGGTTTTTGTTGTTGTTCAGTCGCACAGTCGATTCCGACCCTCTGTGCCGCCATGGACCACTGTCCGCCAGGCACTCCTGTCCTCCACCATCCCCCTCAACTCGCTCAGCTCTGTGCCAAATGTCTCTACAATACCATCTAGCCATCTCATCTTGGGCCGTCCCCTTCTTCTTTTGCCCTCAACCCTTCCAAGCATCAAGGCTTTCTCAAGTGAATCCTCTCTTCTCATTTGATGTCCAAAGTACTTTGGCTTCATCTTTATTATTTGACCTTCTAAGGAGCAGTCAGGGTTGATTTCTTCTAAGATTGACCTATTTGTTCTCCTCGCTGTCCAGGGGACTCTCAAAACTCTCCTCCAACACCACATCTCAAAGGCGTCTATTCTTCTGCGCTCAGCTTTCCTAATGGTCCAGCTCTCACAACCATACATTGCCACAGGGAATACCATTGCTTTGACTATGCAAATTTTAGTTTGCAATGTAATGTCTCTACTTTTCACTATGCTCCCCAGGTTTCTCATCGCTTGCCTCCCAAGAATCAGTCGCCTTTTTATTTCATGGCTGCAATCACCATCTGCAGTGATCTTTGATCCTGCACTTCTGGTAATTATCTCTCCACATACTGTTGCAGTCTATCCTGTATTATCTTGAGCATCACCTTGCTAGCATGAGGGATGAGCGCAATTGTTCGATAATTTGAACATTCTTTGGCATTACCCTTTTTGGGGAGTGGAACGTATACAGATCTTTTTCAATCCTGTGGCCATTGTTGTGTTTTCCAAATCTGCTGGCATATAGAATGCAATAATTTGATTCCATCATCTTGCAGGGCTTTGAAAAGTTCAACTTGGATACCATCAACTCCACTGGCTTTGTTGTTTGCAGTGTTTGCAGTGTTTGTTGTTTGCAGTGGTGGAGGAAGGGCAAAATGGCCATCTGGCCCCCGATGCTATCTGAGGGAGTGTGGCCCAGCCCCTTGCTTAAAAAGGTTGAGAACTGTTTTACAGCCTCACAGAAACCAAGCTGGGAAGTAATTTGAGTGCAGGAATAGGCTGGGAATATTTATTCATAACTTAAACTTTTAAAACTATTTTCTCTATAAAAACCGTACAGCAGTAAAAAAAAATATAGCTTTTTTTAACAGCAGCACTACCAGTTCTGGAATCCTTGGAATTAACATTTATTTTTTCCATCCACCGAAACAGTTGCTCTGTTAAACACACAAACAGAAAATACAAGGAAGCATCTCATTCATCCTGCCTGCATTCACCCCAAAAATATTCTGCCATCTCAACACCACCACTCCCTACTCCCATCCATGCGGTACCCTTTCTCCCAACTTTTGCTGTGCTACCCAAATATGATAATGCAGATGATGCCCTCTTACTGGCAGACAACAGCAATGACTTTAAAAAACTTTTAATGAAAGTTAAAGAAGAAAGCACCAACGCAGGGCTGCGGTTGAACATTAAGAAGACAACTTTAAGGTTGCCAATGAAGAAACAGAGATAGTGAAATTTTAGAAACCTAACTTCTCAACTGACATTCACCAGAGATTCTCTGCTGTAAAACTTTTTATTACTGATTGTAAATGTTTCATTGATTTCCATGTCCAATGAACATGCACAGCTATTCTGGATTTCTAATACAAAAATGTATACTGTATTTCATGATATCCACTTATGTCTGATGTAGTGGACTAGATCCATGAAAGCTAATATTAAAATACATGCGTTAGTCTTTAAGGTGCCAGAGCTTTTTTTCTTTTGTTTTGTTTTCTCAGAGATAGTGAAAGATTTTGTACACCTAGGCTCCATCATCAAGCTAAATGGAGACCACAGCCAAGAATTCAGAAGATTGAGATTCAGAAGGGGAACAATGAAAGAATTGGAAATTAGAAAAAATAATCAACGGTAATTATGTGTCTACTTCTTCCCCATCTATTTTCCAGGGACTGATAGGGCCTGTTGCAGTGATCTTGGTTTTCTTTATATTGAGTCTCAAGCCAGCTTTTGCACTTTCTTCTTTCAACCTAATCAGGAGCTTTTTAAAGTCCTTCTCACTTTCTGCCATTAGGGTGGTATCATCTGCATATCTCAAATTGTTGATGTTTCTCCCAGCAATTTTGATCCCAAATTGTGATTCCTCCATCCCTGCATTGCGCATTATGTGCTCTGTGTATAAGTTGAATAAGCAGGGTGACAAAATGCAGCCTTGTCTTACTCCTTTTCCTATTCCAAACCACTCTGTCATTCCATATTCTGTCCTAACTGTTGCTTCTTGATTCATGTACAGGTTTCTCATGAGGCATATAAGGTGTTCTGGTATTCCCATCTCTTTAATTACTTGCCACATGTTGTTGTGGTCTACACAGTAAAAATCCTTAGTGTAGTCAATGAAACAGAAGTAGACTTGTTTCTGATATTCCTTTGTTTTTTCCATGATCCAACGTATGTTGGCAATGTGGTCTCTAGTCCCCCTGCCTCTTCTGAACCCTGCCTGCACTTCTGGTAATTCTCTCTCCACGTGTTGCTGCAGTCTATCCTGTATTATCTTGAACATCACCTTGCTAGCGTGTAGAATGAGCGCAATTGTTCAATAATTTGAACATTCTTTGGCATTACCTTTTTTGGGGATTGGAACGTATACTGATCTTTTCCAATCCTGTAGCCATTGTTGTGTTTTCCAAATCTGCTGGCATATAGAATGCAATAATTTGATTCCATCATCTTTTAGGGTTTGGAAAAGTTCAACTTTGATACCATCATCTCCACTGCCTTTATTGTTTGCAGTGCTTTTTAGGGCCTTTCTGACTTCACTCTCTAGGATGTCTGGCTCATGTTCAATGTTCTCATCATTGTGATTATCAGGGGTGTTGAGGTCCTTTTTGTAGAGTTCCTCTGTGTACTCTTTCCATCTTTTCTTAATCTCTTCTGCAACAGCTATCTCCTTGCCGTCTTTGTCCCTTATCACGGTCATTTTTGCTTTAAACGTTCCCTTGATTTCCCCAATTTTTTTTTAAAAGATCTCTAGTCCTGCCTCTTGTGTTGTTTTCTTCTATTTCTTTGCACTGTTCATTCAGGTAGGTTTCCTTATCTCTCCTTGCTTTTCTTTGAAATTCTGTGTTCAAGTGATTGTATTTTTTCCTTTCTCCTTTGCCTTTTGCGTCCCTTCTTTCTTCTGCTATTTTAAGAGCCTCATCAGACAACCACTTAGCTTTCTTACGCTTCTTTTCTTTTGGTATGGTTTTCCTTGCTGCCTCCTGCATGATCTCTGTCCATAATTCTTCTGGCACTCTGTCTATCTGGTCCAAGCCATTGAATCTGTTCCTCACATCCACTGTGTATTCCTTAGGCATGTTGTCTAGATCATATCTGTCTGGCCTAATTGTTTCCCCTATTTTCTTTAATCTAAGCCTGAATTTTGCGATCAGTAGGTTGTGATCAGAGCCACAATTTGCCCCTGGTCTTGTTTTTGCTGACTGTATGGAGGTTCTCCATCTTTGGCTGCAGAGTATGTAATCAATCTGGTTTCGATGTTGGCCATCTGGTGATGTCCATATGTAAAGTCTCCTCTTGTGTTGCTGGAAGAGAGTGTTTGCTATGACCAGTGCGTTATCTTGGCAGAACTCTGTCAGTCTTTGGCCTGCTTCATTCTGTGTTCCGAGACCAAACTTGCCTGTTATTCCATTTACTTTTTGATTTCCTACTTTGGCATTCCAGTCTCCTATGATAATGTGAAGATCATTTCTTGGTGTCTGTTCTTTGAGGTGTTCTAGGTCCTCATAGAACTGGTCAACTGTGGTTACTATTGTTCCCTGCCTGGAGAAATCCCACAAAAGTT
The DNA here is from genome assembly GCA_030440675.1 of Furcifer pardalis. Taxonomy (NCBI): domain Eukaryota; kingdom Metazoa; phylum Chordata; class Lepidosauria; order Squamata; family Chamaeleonidae; genus Furcifer; species Furcifer pardalis. The sequence goes on along the minus strand of CP126894.1, from coordinate 5,843,392 downwards.
ATGGGACAGCATATTAGTTGCTATTGCTCCCTGGAAAACCCCCACAAGAGCTATGGGGCGATATGTAAATAAAATTGCTCCCTAGAGAAATCCCACAGGAGCCCATCCCAAATATTGAATGCAATTTATTGTCTGCAAAAATAAAACAAAAATTCGGTTTGCACCTCCCAAAGCTTATCTATGGACCCCTTCCCCAACTCCATTAAGAAACCCTACTAGACTATAGAGAGGCTCCCCCCAAACTGGGTGCGGTGGGCATATAGACAAAGGAAGCCCCCCACGGCATGCCACCCCCGGCCTAGCCTCCCATTCAGCAGGCACTCCCCCTTCCCTCAAAGGGCCCATTCCCTCCCTCATAAAGATTATTGGGGGGGGGAGCCTCCCTCCATGGACCTCCATCTTTCTCTCCCCCCCCCCCGAGTCTTTGATGGGTCTCTGGGGCCGATACTCAAGGGAAGACCCCATAAAGCCCGGGGTGTCGTGGGAAGACCGTCCCCCCCCCCCCAAGTATGAGGAGAAAAATAGAAAAAGGGGTTCCCCACACATAAGCTTCCCCACTGTTAATACACACACACACAATAAAAATAAACCGACTGTTTTACCTCAAAAAGTTCGGGTTTGACGGTCACCCCCACGGCGCCTCCTTCGCTCTCTCGGTCCCTCAGGCGCCCCCTCAGGCCGCCCGACAAGGCCTCCTCCATGGCGCCACCCGCCATCCCGGGCGGGGCCTTCGCGTCCCCTCAGAGGCCGAGGGACGGCCTACCTCCCTCAGAAGCCCCGGCCTAGCCTAGGTGGCGGCCCCGCCCCAGTCAGCTGCTGACGCGGCCTCCGCCCACTCGGCCTACGTCGACTCCTCCTCCTACGGGCTCGTAGGCCCCAGGAAAGCCTCCGGTTGGATGGGGTGGGGTGGTGGGGGGAAAAGAAAGGGGCGCTCCCGCTCGACAGTGAAGGGCTTGGGGGTGTCTCTTCAACCCCGCAATTTCTGTTTTAATAGGGAGGCTATAAGGAGCAGCAGACCTTGATGTGTATATATATATATATTTATATATTTATTGGGGGAGGCTGTGCTTTATGTAAGACAGGAAAAGGTGTCTACTCCCCCCTATAAAATTAGGGTCCCCTTGAAATAAGGGCAGGAAAAGGTGTTTTCCCTATATTTTATATATACTGGAAAAAGTAAAGGGTGTGGTGTTGGGGGCAGAGAGTGAAAAAGGGCTATTTTTTCCTTTTTTTATGGTGGGGTTTTTTTTTTTTTTAGGGATTTGGTGGGGGAGTAATGATAAAAGGCATCTTGGTATATAAGGGAAATTGTTGCTAGGGTTTGGGATGGAATAAAACGGTTTCTTGATCTAAAGGATTCCAAACTATTCCAAAAAAAAAATTGATCTAATCTAAAGGAGTGGCAGTTGAAAAGGTGGGGGGATTTTAATAAGGCAGGAAAGGGTCCCTTTTAGTGATCCAGTTTGGGGGGAAGTCTAGGATTCCTTGCACAAAATAAAATTGGATTGTAATTGCAAAGTATTTGCACCCACAAACTTTGATGTGGACTCCCTGATTGGTTTTAGGGAGGTTTGCTGATCTGCAGAACAAGAAGGGGGATGCTGGTTTGGGGTGTTACTTTGCAGCCAAAAAACTGTTCTTTTTGAAGTTGTGAGATGTTGGGAAAACACCCAGAGTAGATACGGTGAACTAAGGTTGAGGTAGGGCATATCCAATCCACAAAGGTGTGACCTCTCCTGTCAGATAAATTCCAGTTTGGAAACAGAGACAGAATGGATCTTTTCTTGGGGTGATGGATCTAGTCGTGGTGCGGTCCGGAGGAGGAGATGATGGTTCTGAGCACCCAGATGGTCCGTGCCGTAGGAATCTGCTTCCCATCACAGACATCGTGATTTCTCTGCAATGGCTCTGAGGGGACTCTGGCTCATCAGCCATGAACAAGGGGGCCAAGGCACTCTGCTGTTCTCCAGGTAAATATTTATTTATGTATTTATTTATTTATTAGTTCAAATTTATATTGCCGCCCACTCGCCATGGCGACTCAGGGCGGCTTACAGACAATACATTACATTTCATTACAATACAATATGTTGGTATAGGCACAGGGGGAGGGGCGGCAAGGTCCTCATCCTGCCCTGGCTGCTTCTTCCCCTGGCAGTTGGTATAGGCACATGGTATATGCATACTGGTTATTTTGGATCTGTACAAGGTGACCCTAAGGGCTGCTGAGGCATAATAGTTAAGACGCTGAGCTTGACAACCAGAAGAAGGACAGCAGTTTGAGACCTGAGTGCTGTGCAACAGATTGAGCTCCCATTTTCTGTCCCAGCTCCTGCCCTTTGTCTTTATTTTACAAGGTAACCATACAGTACTTTCTCCATACAGGTTGGCAGTACAGCTCCTGAAATTGTCCTCTGCTTCCCCTTGCTGACTTCTCAGGCATCTGAGATCTATCTTTTTCAAATTGTTGTTATTTTTACAGTCATTCTAGCCAGTCCTGAACATACTGTTGATCGCAACAATATGAGACATCCAATAAAGATTATCACCTACTATTTAGGGGAGGAACATAGCTGGCTGATGGAGCAAGTATTTTTCAAAGAAGAAATTGGATCACAGATGATGGGAAAGAACCACAGATTCAGAATAGGTACTACTTGGCTAAATGGACAAATTGAAGAAGATGGCAAAATTACTTTTGGGGGCTCTTACTGCCTTCCATCTACCCTTTGAGCATGGGTGATACAAATGACTTTAAACTTCCCAAAAATCTGATTTATAGTCTGACCTGATGTAAAGCAGGTTTCTGTGTCTTTTTGTAGTGTCTTTTTGTAGTCAGTCTCTAAGGTTGACACCATGGCATAGCATTGATGTCGCGAATAGTCTGCATCATTTTCCATTAGAATTAGAGACACTTTCAGGCAGGTTTCTTCCCAACTTCTTCCAGGTGATAACCTCTGATTAAACCTGGGACTTGCTCTATAAAAAGCAGTTGTTCTGCTACTGATCTGCTTTTTATGTAAATGTTGGAGGAAGATTGAAAAGAGAAACATAAAAGGGCTGAATTGAATCTGTAAAGAAATGTACACAAACGGTGATGGTGATTACTGAAGTGTAGCAATAATTGCAGTCTGTATGGTAGAGTAAAGAATACTTCTGCCAAAAGAAATTAGAGACAACAAGTCAAATCTCCTACTGTGCCAGGTTCAAACACTGAGTCCGCATAATGCCGATTATCCTCTTTCATTCATTCCTACTGTACTGTAAAGTGACACTGTCAAGTTGACATTTTGAAATTAAATTAATTTGTTCGCCGGGGGCGGGGACTTACTTCTGATTGTGGAATCTTTTACAAATAATTCCTGTAAAAGTAGTAGTTAAAACCATTTGTAAAAGTATAGTTTTCTCTTATGTTATTACAAGAGTTTGACATTTTAACTCTTTAAATCAGTGGTCCCCAACCTTTTTTTTGGCCACATCCCACCTAAGCATCTCTAAAATCCTGATCTCTCCCCCCCCCCCCCGTGACATATAAGTCTTAATATTCAAAAAGTCAACTCCCATTCATATCGAGGAAGCTAAAATCCCATTCACTGTTAATAGCTCATTTTCGAATTGCATCCCTTAAAAATCAAATTGCCTCCCTGTGGGAAGTGTGCCCCACTTTGGGAACTACAGCTCTAAATAAAGGAACAATAAAGTGTGAAACTGGTTTAAAAAGGGAGAAATGGCCAATTGTTTGTTCTGACATTATGAGTAGACAAGGACAAGCCATTGTTTCTCAAATAAAGGATGGGAATGATGCAAGAATGAGGCCCAAATGATTTATCAGTTTTATTGGTGATAATGATAATAATAATTTCGTGTCAAAAATTCTGGATTTTTGTGGAAGAAACTCCTCTTAGGGAATGCCCAAATGAGGCTGCCTTCATGCACCCAAGAGCTAGGACAGAGGTAGGCACTCAAACCGTCATGCAGTACCCATGTCTCGAACTGCCAACTTGCCAGCCTTCCAGCTAACCAGGTGAGCTTCTTAACCACTGAGCCACCGCAGCCCCTTATTGGTGATAAACCTATTAATAGAGAAGGCTCCAGATTTCTCCAAGTATAGTGTCATGATCACAGAAAGTTATTCTAGCCATTTTGAGTCCTTTTTGTATCCAAAGATGCCATATACAGTAGTAGGAACCGCAGTCCCTCTTGGCTAGTGTTGTCAGCACTGGCTGGAAGCAGCTTTGCATGGTTTCATTTAAGGTTCTTTTCTAGGCCTGCTTGAAGATGTGGGGAATTGAAGCTGGATTGAAGTCTACCTGCAATGCACATGCTCAGCAGCTTAGCCATCTTTACAGCAAGATGCTTTTAATATATGCATGGACAGGAGATTCTCTCAAATCCTTCTGTGTAGAATGGCATGATTCATGCTGCTATTCCCCCTTAGGGGGGGAAATGAGAAAGAAGATCCAGAAAGACTTGTATATAACAGGATAAGCACAAAATGCTTATCTTGTTTGTGATAGTATCTTAAGGTACCATGAGAATATTTGAAGCATATCTGGGCGAACAAGACTTTTTTGTTGTCCCACAGTGGGACTGGTTTTCAGTCATGTTTCTAATGAGTTTGATCCTGACAGGGATTAAGGTTGACTCAGCCTTCTGCCCTTCTGAGGTCAGCAAAATGAGTACCCAGCATGTTGGAGGTCAAAAGTCTAATTTGCTTATAAACTGCCCAGAGAGTGCACTAAGCACTATGCAGTGGTATATATGTGTAATTGCTATTGCTTATGATACAGAATAATGATAGATGAATGTGGAGTGCCCTTTACATGCTACAAATGAATTCCTTTGAGGCCTGTTCTGAGCAGGTAGCAATCAATGCTATAAGTGCTGACCCATTAGCTGAGTTGTAGAATGTTACCCATTGCTGAGTTTACCTCTCTTTCCACGTTGCAGACGTTACCCCACTGTTGAAAAGCGAGCAAAATTTTTCAACGGATCAAGTTATGTACCCGTGCCAGAAGATGGCCCTTTCCTCAAAGCTTTACTTTTCGAACTCAGGTTGGCCAATAAAGATCAACATTTTATCGAGCGTAGAGATGGCTGTTCTCGGATTAATAAGACTTCTGTTTACGGCCTTCAGACAGAAGAAGGGGAAGACCTCTGGCCTGTAGTGGCTTTCGAAAGGAATGGGTTGATTTATGTCAGCCTGCCACTGGTTGAGCAAACAATAAAGCCACGTCCGCCTCTCTTCGGTATAAGCGGGATATCTCAGGCTTTGGGCCTCTTGGCAGGGCTGTTGGCGTTTATGAGCTCCGGTCAGAAGAGTGAAGCAGAGCGGAACGCCAGACTTGGCCAACTCCCAGGTTTGCTCATGCAGGCCTGCCCACTTGGCACCCCGCTAGATACGAACTTGGGCAGTTTGTCATGGGAGACCAGTTCTGTAGCTCCAGCCAATCACCCTCAGAAACCGCCTGCCTGGAGGACCTGCGCGTACAAGGGAAAACCTCAGGTTAATGTCTGTATCACCGAAAAAGTCAAGTCTGTACAATATGACAAAAGAGACCTGGCTGACATGTGGCAGGTTTATGGGACTGTAACTTGCAAGGTGAGACGATTTTTAGTGCAAATCTCTCTAACCTATTTGACACATGAATGCACCTGGAAAAGCAAAAATTCAGCTCATTTTTATCTCGGCATGCAAGGAAGCGGAACTTAATATTTCTAATGCTTCAGCATACTGCGGCAAAGCTATTGGTCTTTTTTAGATTGGTGCATTAGACCAGAATGAAATCCCTCTGCAGTTATACTCTTGCCTAGCTCCTAGTTATGATAGCTTAAATAAGAGGTGAAAGATGCTGTTACTACTATTTTATCATTCCAATATCAATTTTCAGTTTTCTGCATTCCTTGCTTGCATTCCTAACATTTATTCTCATCATTTCTCTGCAAGATGGGTTACATGGAGAACAGCAGTTCATTTCAAACATGATTTCAAAGTTAAGGAATGTGTAACTTTTCTCAGCGATAAGTTACATCTTTTTGGGTCACCCCGCTGTGGTTACAAGCTACCATGCCACTAAACCAGGTTCTCGCACAACATTAGAAAGCATTAAACATGGTGTTAAAATGTATATAGATTCACAGTTCATATGATTGTTGCAACTCACACATCCCATGCAAATCTTTGGGAGAGAAATGAGGTCCTGAACATGAAATAAAAACTGCTGGAAATACTATATCAAAACTAACCAGTTTGTATCAGAGAAAGAAATAGAACAACGAGAATTCTTATTCTGTGTCTAGGCCAGACATAAAGCTACCAAAACGAATCCACCTTTTGGTGAATTCATTCTGTAGTTCCTTTCGCCTGACCTAGTGTGAGAACGATTGGCCAACACAAAGTTGCCATTGCCCAATTGTGGTTGAAAAACACCACAATCTTCAAGGAGGTTCTTTCTGTGTACCCTAACAACAAGAATGAAATCATAATACCAGTCAAACCTCGCATAAAGAGCGCCTCGCTTAAAGAGTAACTCACTTAAAGAGCAAAATTTTCTCTGAATGTTTGCTTCGCATAACAAATAAAACCAATCAAAAACTCGCTTAACAAATAAATCGGGGTTTGCAATCCCCCCCCAATTGGTCACTTTCAATGGTGTTTCACTTAAAGAGAAAACTCGCTTAAAGAGCAATCCTGTGGAACGCATTATGCTCTTTAAGCGAGGTATAACTGTAGTACACCTTAGAATGCTAAACCCACTAAAAGCAGCCAAAGAATCTGATTTTAAAATGCTTGCATGGATGATAATGCGTTTGCTATCTTTCTTAACCAGTGGTAGCAAACCGATGGCATGCATGCCAGAGGTGAGACTTGGAGCCATCTCTGTGTGCAGTCACCCTAGCACAAGGTTTGTTCCGTCCCTCTTCCCAGCAGCCCAATGGGAGCGCTTCCTCCTTCCCCCAGCACAGATTCCACCCCACCCCTCCTCCCAGCAGCCCAATGGGAGCACTTCTTCTCTCCCCTCAGCACAGAGTTTGCTCTGCCCAGGCGCCCAGTGGAAGTGTTTCCTTTCTCCTCTGTTGCTGTGTTGGCACTTTGCAATAAATTTGTGGGGTTTAGGTTGCAGTTTCGGCACTCAGTCTCTAAAAGGTTCACCATCACTGCTGTAAACTATCATTGCTGTATAGTAACCAGGCTTTCATCCAGTTGTTCAGTAGCTATAATTGTTGCAATATAGCACTGCTTAAGTACAAGCTAACTCCAAAGGGAAGGGAGGGCTTAGCCTGCAGATCTGACTTGAATTTCCACAACCTCCCCCCCCCTCCTCCTCAGAAGGAAAACAGCCTCAAAGATGCTGCTCCCTTGTCATGCCATGTCTTTGCCATGAAAATAAGGAAGATGTGAGATCAGGTGAACAGAACTGGCAGAGTCCATAGTAGGTTCCCAAAATAATGTCTCCGGTAAGTGTGAGACACCCGAAACTGTCCTTGTATGATGGAGATTTGGTGGAGGAGTGAACCCAGATTCACTCAACCAGTCTTTTATATTGGGGCATAGCCAACTATCAAACAGCTGAGTGTGCTTCACTTGTGAATGGTGAGCAAAACATACAAAAAATTCAAAACTGAATTATTAGTGGTATTGTACTTCTCTTTCAAGTTTCATTCAGGCTTTCAGAGTGGAGAGGAAGGCTCTATCCTATTTTATAATCAAACTACTCATCTCAGAGGCTTCCAGAGTAGCAAATGATACCTCTGTTTTTGTAATAAAGTAATTCAAAGAAGGGACTGCAGTGGCTTAGCGGTTAAGGTGCTGCACTTGACAACTGGAAGGTCAGCAGTTTAAGACCTGAGTGCTGCACGACGGAGTGAGCTCTCGTCTGTCCCAGCTCCTACCAACCTAGCAGTTTGAAAGCAAGAAATTGCAAGTAGATAAATAGGTACTGCTTCAGCAGGAGAGGTAACAGTGTTCCATGTGCTCTGGCGTCTAGTCATGCCTGTCATATGTCCATGGAAACGTCTGCAGACACAGACATTGCTGGCTCTTTGGCAATAAACAGATTACCACCACACCTTAAAGTCAGGTGCAACTTGCTTTCAAGCAAGGGAGACCTTTACTTTTACTAATTCTAAGAAAGCAAGGGATGTATAGGAAAACCTTATAGAAGTGATGGCGACCCTTGGCACTCCTGCTGTTCTTGGACTTCAAGTCCTAGAACCCCAAGTCCCTGTGAATCCACACGGATGGGTTTACTGCATGTACGCAATACCCACATGAATAGGTTTACTTGGGCTTCAATTCCCAGAAGATAACTCCCTGTGAATCACAGGAATGGGCTTACTGTGCATACTCAGTAAACTCATTCGTGTGGATTCACAGAGATACAGGCTTTTGGGAATTGAAGTCCAAGAACAGCTGGAGTACCAAGGTTCACTATCATATCCCTATAGTGTTTGGGGGAATGAAGTGAGGTGGAAAAAAGACAGCCTTATATTGCCACCTTGAACTTACCAAGGGAACAGTGGGAGGGATGGGTGACTAATAATAATCATATTCTGAGACACATTTTTTGCTTGTTTCTCTTTGAAGTGTGACATAGAAGGCGCAGCTCCCAGCGTGACGATTGGCTTGAACCTCCCTGCCAACGGCTCTCCCCTCCAGGATGTTTTGGTACACCCGTGCGTGACATCCCTCGACTCTGCAATTCTGACTTCCAGCAGTGTTGACACAACAGATGACTCGGCTTTCGGAGGACCTTACAAATTCCCTTTAATCCCTCCTCCAGACCTCTTCAACCTGTGCTTTTACACTTCTCAGGTAAAAAAGAAAATCACTTGGTTTGTAATGCTAAGTCATGCAGGACCAGCATCTGGGACCACGTGCAGCAAAATCACTTCTTGAAGTCATGTCAGAAGGTAAACAAAACAAAAAGACAAAACGTTGTGGCATTTTCGAGACTAACTGCTGTATTTTAATGTTAGCTTTCGTGGATCAAGTCCACTTTGTCAAACGTAAGAGTGAGACCTCATGGAATCAATTTATACACATCAGGTACAGAGGTGTAGCTCCCCCGATGGCATAGTGGTTAAGGCACTAGGGTTGGAGACCAGAAACACGGGTTTGATTCCCAAGAGCTCCATGATGGAGGACATGAAAGGAGCTTCATTTGGGTGTCTCCTGCAAAAATCCTTTCAACCCAGAGTAATGTCTGACATGAAAACGAATGAACAAGGTACAGAGGCACAAAAATGTTAGTACAAGTCAAACCTCGCATAAAGAATGACTCGCTTAAAGAGCAGAATTTTCTCTGAATGTTCGCTTCGCTTAACAAAACCAACCAAAAACTTGCTTAACAAATAAATTGGGGTTCCCAATCCCCCCCCCCCATTGGTCACTTTAAATGGTGTTTTGCTTAAAGAGCAAACTCGCTTAAAGAGCAGTCCCGTGGAACGAATTATGCTCTTTAAGCGAGGTACAACTGTATAACAGATAATTGTACAAGGCAATGTGTGGTTTTTTTTACAATTGGTAATACCTGTGACACAGATTAGTTGTGAAACATTGCCCTGTTGAATTGCAAATGGTTAGTTGATGGAAGCAAGACAAACATTGTGTCATTGTGTCATTTACACATTTGCTAATGAGTTTACCCTTCAGACCTAACATCTACTGTGTGAGTGGCCCAGGCTAAGCACCAAGTTCTTCCTTTGTTTTGAGAGGATAGACTGAGTCTGTGGATTAGAATTCTACTGAAGTAGTTTCTGTAAAGGTGGTATAATATAACAACATATATAATAGCATATGACAACCTATTGGACTTCTTGAAGCCATTGTTCCTGCAGCGTAAGCACTGCTGAGAGGTTCCTAGATCTGTTGCCTCTCCTTGTCCCTGCTGCCTGTTATCACCTCACCTGACCTCTGGCTATAAATGAGCTGCGTTGGTAGCAGGAAAGCAGGAGCAGTAGTGGTGATGATCAGCAGAGTGAGAACTAGTGGAGAAGCAAGGTCTAGAACAGGTAGGGAACCTCAGGTCATAGGGCTAGCTCTAGCCTTCCAGGGGTATCTCTGTGGAGCTTTAACATTATCCAATCCATCCCATAGGATTTTAACATGCATCAGATAACACTGAAAATTGGATAACACCAAGACTTGTGGAACCAAGTCTTAGCGTTATCCAAGGTATTACTGTACAGTAATACCATAGAGATACATTGTAACCGCACAGGCTTTAGCAGTTGTTATCCGATCCATCCCATAGGACCTTAACGTTATTTGATTCAATTATCCTCCCCAGATTACTTAACATTATGCGATTTTAGCGTTATCCGAGGTAAATGTTATCTGAGGTACAGTATTACTGTACTGTAGCAGCAGCAATGTCTGTTGGATCAAAATACAAAAAAAGTGTTAAAATATTTTATGACTGTGGAATTTGCCTGTGAGCTTATATTTGTCTGCTTCCCCCCTGCCCCCCCAAAAATGGCCTCTTGAAAGAGCCGAGAATCCCTTCTTAGCAATGTGATTCTAAATGGCATCTATAAGCAGGCGATGGCCCTCCAGCTCATTACATGCTTTGAGTGCGGCATTGGGAGAGTTTTTGGCCGTCATCCTAGAAATATTTCCAGCACCCTGGTGTTTGACGGTTTAGAGAATCTAGCTTGCAAATGAGTTAGTTAATTCCTGTTTTCTATCGGAATTAAACACTTTCTGCCTAATTATCTTACTGTTTTGCAGTCAGAGAGGTTATAGCTGACATCTGGAATACATTTTAAAGTATTTTATGTTAGAATTTGCACTCTTACCACACACCTCCAAAGAAACCTCAGGATAGCTTATATATACAAAAGTGCAAAACAGTCTTTAATAGAACGCATCAGAATAATCAAAGTAGGAACATGAAGAACTCCACTTTCTGCCCAGGTGCCTGTTCCACCCATTTTGGGGTTTTACCAGCTGAAAGAAGAAGAAACTCAGTGGAAATTCAGCATTCATCTGAAGCTTCATGAGAGTGTGAAAAATACTTTTGAGTACTGTGAAGCCCGTGTTCCCTTTTTCAACCAGTGAGTATAACTTCTGTCTTCCCCTCTACACTGCCAGTAAGATTTCAAGCACCTCCTTGGCAAAGGTGTTTCCTTCCTTTAGAAAAGGTAAACATTATTACTGCTAGTCATTCTTTAGACAGCTCCCTCTATAAAAACTACCTTTTTAGTCCAGAGCCGAATGAAATAAAATACTAATTCTGTCTTCTTGCCTATCAGCTAGCTTTCTCACTTGCTGCTCAGTTGGGCAACTAGACAAAAATCAGCTAGGCAAAGAACTGCTTCTCTGTCCCAAAGAGCAAATCATGATAAATGAAAATTGGCCCAAAGGTAAATTAGCAGCTGGGTGGATCTTCTGTTTGGGCTTGGCTACAGTCATGAAGGTTCAGAACTGTCATAACAGCCAAATCAATAGAAAGAACATTTACCTGCAAACTAATGATGAATATGAATTACTGAATGCCAAAACAGAAATGAGGGTATCACTTCTGTCTTTTGGTACATTGAACTTGATGCAGCTTTAAATGTAGTGTTTTCTGTGTTTAATGGAGTGGCTGAAAATCTGTTGTGTGACTTATCTTCGCAGAAGGGTGATGATGACACACGGAGGAGGAGGTTTTTGGTAATTAAAAACATCCTACTTCTGTCCTGCAGAATTTCCAACTCTGGTGTAATTTCTTTAATCGCATGGAAGACAAGGGAACTGGGGGACAGAAGGAGGAGGTCTTTAATTATGATTCCCCCGGATGACATTACTGGTGGGAGGAGATTTCCAGTGGTTAAAGATGTCCTTCTTCCAAGAGATTACACAGGAGTTGCAGAAGCTATGGGTTAGGAATTGTTTCATTACTGGAAATTGCCCCCTACCAGTAACATCATCACCTTTCCACAGGCATAAGTTATACAACAGGATTTCAGCCAGTGGATCACAAAGAACAGTGGTGGGCCATTATTTTGTATTGGAGCTTCAGTTTATATTTTACAGTGAAAGTAACCAATGTATAGTCCACAGAACACAACCAGTTGCTTGGCAGTTTTTGCAGCCAATGACAAAAACCACCAAATTTCAAGTCAATTAACTACTATTCCACACTTGAAACAATGTGTGGATATGTGCACATCTTGTTATAGAAATGAATGCTGCTCAAATGTCTCAAAGAACCACCGCTCTCCTCTAAAACAAGGTGTGAAAGGCACCGATGTACAGTGACATGCTATAACAGTGGTGGTGAACTTATGGCACACGTGCCAGAGGTGACACTCAGAGCCCTCTTTGCAGTCACCCCAGCACAGAGTTTGGCCTGCCCCCTGCCCAGCAGCCCAATGGGAGCGCTTCCTCCCTCCCCTCAGCACAGAGTTCACCCTGTCCAGCAGCCCACCATCTTTCAATTAATATAATTGTTACTCTATGTCAGGGTTGTATTTCTGCATCATGTGTCCATCGTTTAACAAAGCAGCTTTGAGCAGTCCAGTACTTGCTTTAACATGCACTGATGTTCTCTTGGTGGCAGGGGTCCCATTACACACTTGGAATACAAAGTCAGCTATGGACAACTTGAGGTCTTGAAAGAAAAAAACTTGCTGGTTTGGGTCATAGGTAAGATCGCCCTTTCTTTCGTCCATCTTTATTAAGCTTGTTTAGAAAGAACTGCCTGCTGAAAACATCCGGAACAGTATTTCCTAGTACCTTGATGGGCAGCCTTGGCACTCCAGGTGTTCTTAGATTTCAAATCCCAGAAGCCCAAGTCAGCACACCTGCTTATCAGGGCTTCTGGGAATTCAGTCCAAGAATACCTAGAGCACCAAGGTTGCCCATTACTGTCCTAGTAACCCCTCTAAAATGGTCAGTCCATCTTCTCTATCACATTTCCCTGCATGAACTTAACTTCTTTTTTATCCTTCCTTTGCTTACTATAGGCCTGCCTGGATCATTGGTTCCCAACCTTGGATCCCCAGGTTTTTGTGGGCTACAGATCCCAGAAGCCTTCACGTTGGCTGTGCTGGCCAAGATTTCTAGGAGATGCAAAGTTGGGAAGCACTAGCCTAGCTCTTGCTTAGAGGAGAAATTAGAATGGGGGCAGACAGTGGAGCGGTGCACATGTTATGCAGGTTATTACTGTACTTTGTTCATTGGCTATAGGGAGAAAATTCTTAAAAGCCTTATTCAAGAGTACAGTTTTCAGATGTTTCTTAAAGACATCCAATGATAGGGCCTGTGGAAAGGTTGAATTCCTCGTCGCCAGCTTCCTTGCCATCCTTGGTGCCACCTGGAGCAATGCGAGTTGGGATGAATGGGTGATGCAGGTAGATGTCCTGTAGGAGAAACGCTCAGGCAGATAGAGAAGTCCCGAACAGTAAAAGGGTTATAGAATTGAAGGGTAAACATGAATCCTGAGAAGCCACCAAGCAGTAGGGTGGTAAGAAAGGAAGGACAGGTGGCTTCAAGTGGGTGCCACGTAAATACTAAATATTATCATTAACCTTTTCTTTTTCTCTCTAAAGGACAGAAATTTCCAAAATCCCTGGAAATTTTCTTTACTGGTACTGTCGCCTTTGGTCCTGTGAGCCAGGAGCAGCCCATTGATCCTGTGTGTACTGGAACTACTGCCTATGTCAAAGTAAGCCATGGTTTCCAAGAGAATTGAGAGGCCCAATGATGGCTGTTCAACTACACTAGTAGATAAGAAGGGAGGCTGATTCAAAAAGGTAGATTCTGCCAAGCACTATTTTCATTCAGGAGGATTGGGGGTGGGGTATTCTGGAGAGGATTAGACAATTAGGAAACAAGGGGACGATTGGATCTCACCCTTATATCCTTTTATTTTTTGTTCAGTCGCACAGTCGATTCCAACCCTTTGCGACCCCATGGACCACTGTCCACCAGGCACTCCTGTCCTCCACCATCCCCTTCAATTCACTCAACTCTGTGCCCATTGTGTCCACAACACCATCTAACCATCTCAATTTGGTCGCCCCTGCTTCTTTTGCCCTCAACCTTTCCAAGCATCAAGGCCTTCTCAAGTGAGTCTCCTCTTCTCATTTGATGTCCAAAGTACTTTAGCTTCATCTTTACTATTTGCCCTTCTAAGGAGCAGTCAGGGTTGATTTCTTCTAAGATTGACCTATTTGTTCTTCTCGCTGTCCAGGGGACTCTCAAAACTCTCCTCCAACACCACATCTCAAAGGCATCTATTCATCTGCGCTCAGCTTTCCTAATGGTCCAGCTCTCACAACCATACATTGCCACAGGGAATACCATTGCTTTGACTATATGAATTTTTGTTTGCAATTTGATATCTCTGCTATTCACTATGCTCCCCAGGTTTCTCATAGCTTGTCTCCCAAGAATCAGTCGCCTTTTTATTTCATGGCTGGAATCACCGTCTGCCGTGAGCTTTGATCCTAGGAAAGTAAAATCTGTCACTGCTTCTGCGTCTTCCCCATCTATTTTCCAGGGACTGATGGGGCTTGTTGCCATTATCTTGGTTTTCTTTATATTGAGTCTCAAAGCAGCTTTTTCACTTCTTCTTTCAACCTAATCAGGAGCTTCTTTAGGTCCTCCTCATTTTCTGCCATTAGGGTGGCATCTTCTGCATATCTCAAATTGTTGATGTTTCTCCCAGCAATTTTGATCCCAAATTGTGATTCCTCCATCCCTGCATTGCGCATTATGTGCTCTGTGTATAAGTTGAATAAGCAGGGTGACAAAATGCAGCTTTGTCTTACTCCTTTTCCTATTCCAAACCACTCTGTCCTTCCGTATTCTGTCCTAACTGTTGCTTCTTGATTCATGTACAGATTTCTCATGAGGCATATAAGGTGTTCTGGTATTCCCATCTCTTTAATTACTTGCCACATGTTGTTGTGGTCTGCACAGTCAAAATCCTTAGTGTAATCAATGAAACAGAAGTAGACTTGTTTCTGATATTCCTTTGTTTTTTCCATGATCCAACGTATGTTGGCGATGTGGTCTCTAGTTCCCCTGCCTCTTCTGAAACCCGCCTGCACTTCTGGTAATTCTCTCTCCACATGCTGTTGCAGTCTATCCTGTATTATCTTGAGCATCACCTTGCTAGCGTGTGGGATGAGCGCAATTGTTCGATAATTTGAACATTCTTTGACATTACCCTATTTGGGGATTGGAACGTATACTGATCTTTTCCAATCCTGTGGCCATTGTTGTGTTTTCCAAATCTGCTGGCATATAGAATGTAATAATTTGATTCCATCATCTTTTAGGGCTTTGAGAAGTTCAACTTGGATACCATCATCTCCACTGGCTTTGTTGTTTGCAGTGCTTTTTAGGGCCTTTCTGACTTCACTCTCTAGGATGTCTGGCTCAAGTTCAATTTCCTCATCATTGAAATTATCAGGGGTGTTGAGGTCCTTTTTGTACAGTTCCTCTGTGTATTCTTTCCATCTTTTCTTAATCTCTTCTGCATCAGCCAACTCCTTGCCATCTTTGTCCTTTATCATGGTCATTTTTGCTTTAAATGTTCCCTTGATTTCCTCAATTTCTTTGAAAAGATCTGTAGTCCTACCCCTGATATTTTTTTCCTCTACTTCTTTGCACTGTTCATTCAGGTAGGTTTCCTTATCTCTCCTTGCTTTACTTTGAAATTCTGTGTTCAAGTGATTGTAATTAATCCTTTCTCCTTTGCCTTTTGCATTCCTTCTTTCCTCTGCTATTTTAAGAGCCTCATTGGACAGCCACTTAGCTTTCTTACACTTCTTTTCTTTTGGTATGGTGTTCCTTGCCGCCTCCTGCATGATGTCTTGCATCTCTGTCCATAATTCTTCTGGCACTCTATCTGGTCCAAGCCATTGAATCTGTTCCACACCTCCACTGTGTATTCCTTAGGGATGTTGTCTAGGTCATATCTGTCTGGCCTAATTGTTTTCCCTATTTTCTTTAGTCTAAGCCTGAATTTTGCGATCAATAGGTTGTGATCTGAGCCACAATCTGCCCCTGGTCTTGTTTTTGCTGACTGTATGGAGGTTCTCCATCTTTGGCTGCAGAGTATATAATCAATCTGGTTTCAATGTTGGCCATCTGGTGATGTCCACATGTAAAGTCTCCTCTTGTGTTGCTGGAAGAGAGTGTTTGCTATGACCAGTGCGTTATCTTGGCAGAACTCTATCAGTCTTTGACCTGCTTCATTCTGTGTTCCAAGACCAAACTTGCCTGTTATTCCTGAGGTTTTCTTGTCCACAGTAGTAGATATGATGGTTTCCAGACTGAATTCACCCATCCCTGTCCATTTTAACTCGCTGATTCCCAAGATGTCTATTTATTTATTTAGTCAGATTTATATTCTGCCCTACTCACACAATGCTTATCCTTTTATTAGAGGGTACGTTACCTATAGCAGGAGTTCCCAACCTATGGCCCGTAGGCCGGATCCGGCCCCTGGGCCAAATTGCTGCTGATGCCAGAAATGCCCCGACATCACTGGAAGTGTGGAAATCGCAATGTTTTCATACCGAAATGCTGCAAAAATGCAGCAAAAAATATAAAAATTGTCCCTCCCTTGCTCCCTCCTCCCAGAGAAGCAGCAGCAGTGGGGGAAATGCCTTAAAAACCAGCACAAATGGATGTGCTGACACCACCAGGAAGAACCATGTGACTGGCCCCTTAGCTGACTGAAGGGGCATGGTTGGGAACCCCTGATCTATAGGGACTGTGATGGCTTAGTGGTTAAGATGCTGAACTTGATGACTAGAAGGTCAGCAGGTTAGCAGTTCAAAACCCAAGTGCTGCACAATGAAATGAGCTCCTATCTCTGTCCCAGCTCCTGCCAACCTAGCAGCTTGAACGCAACTTTTGAATTGATAGAATTTCCAATTCTATAAATTACAATTCTACAAATTGCAAGTAGATAAATTGGTACCACTTTGGTGGGAAGGTAAACGGCATTCCATGCATTCTGGTGTTTACTCATGCCTGCCATATGTCCACGGAAATGTCTGCAGACACAGATAATGCTGGCTCTTTGGCTATAAACAGAGATGAGCACTAAACCCTGGAGTCAGACATGACTGGCTTTTGAGCAAGGGTGACCTTTACCTTACTGGACAATAGAATAACTAGGATGGTCACCATCAGTCTGCTTAATTTAGTTGCAGTATCTTTTGCTGCCACTCTTCTTGTGTTAAAGTTATATGTACATTACCAGCATAATGTCCCCCCCCCCCCATCCCTTTGGTGGAAATAAACTGTGTATCTCAGTCAGTAATTTCTGCTTGATTGTCCTTAGCTGTGCTTTAGAATCCTGGACTTCACACTGACCGGCTGCTATACGGATCAGCATTCCGTCCAGGTCTTTTCCCCAGGAAAGCCAAGGATCAGCACAGGTGAGCAGCAAATCCCATAATTGGCAATGTCAGTAGAAACAAATAAAATTAGGAAACAGAAATGCACCCAGGTGAAACTGCCTTTCATCAGCTGTTTCGCCATTATTTTTCCGCAGAATCAAACCTGTAACACTTTGAATTTCGAGGTAAAATATTACAAGGTTTTTAAAATTTCCACATCCACTGAAAACTCAAATCTGTCTGATTTCAAAAGCTAAGCAGAGATGGGTCTGGTTAATACTAGAGTGGGAGACCAATAAGGAATATTTGGGATTTGCAGATTGAGCTTAGAAAGTATCCTGGACAGCTGCTGTCAGTCAGAGCTTACAGCACTGGGCTAGATGGGGGAACCTCAGGGGTACCAAACAGGACCTTAAGACTCACCTGCTGTATCTGGTGTCAGAACAGCCATAATGACATCTGACTTCTAGTAGAAAATGAATAATAAGAAAAAACATGTTTCTTTTAATCTTTTGTGCCATGTATGTATTTTAAAATGTTTGAAGTGGTAGCTGTGTTATTCTGTGCAAGCATATCAGAGAGTAAACAAAAAAAACACAAAAATACAAAAAAAAGTGGCACCTTAAAGACTAACGCCTGTATTTTAATGTTAGCTTTCATGGCTCAAATCCACTTCATTAGACAGAAGAGTGAGTGTTGTTGTTTTTCCCTCTAGCTGGCTCTCTCACACACAACTTCCTCAATTAACTCATTAGCAGATGTGTAGTGTCAGAATGTTTATTTTGTGCCCACTAAATGTTTACAACTTAACACAACCAAACTTCATGATACTCAAACTAACCGCAATCATGGATCTTCTGTTATTATTGTTGTAAATAGCTACACTGAAATACATTATTACTAGTTGTAAATAGCACACTGATTTGCAAACCTGTCTGTTAAGCCAACCAACCATTGTGTGCCTCTGTATCTGCTATGTATAAATTGATATCATGAACATTCACTCTTATGTCTGATGAAGTGGGCTTGATCCATGAAAGCTAACATTGAAATACAGGAGTTAGTCTTTAAGGTGGCACAACGTTTTTTGTCTTGTTTACTCTCTGTTATGTATTTTAAGACATGCTGTCACAGAATAACAATTTTTTTTCTCTCCCTTTTAATTTTAGCCCGAGAATTGCTTTCTTCAGATTACTACATCTGGAATTCCAAAGCCCCTGCACCTGTTGTGTACAGAACTTTACTTTTCTAATTTCCCTCAAGGTAGTTACTTCAAATGAAAAATAAATTTGCTGAAATATTTTAACCCAGACATCTGTTAGTTAAACTCCCATTGGAAGAAAACAGCAAATTGAATAACACAGTGCATTTAGTTGGTTAACATCTCCCTCAATCTGTATTGTCTTCAAACAACACATGGGCCAAAGGGTGACCTATTCTAACTGTAATTTACTTTAGCACAGTAAATTACTATTAGAGGAGGACCATTTGAATCATTGGAATTTACAGAGGAGTGGACCAACCAAATTCCTTTCAATTAATGGGTCCACTCCAGTGTAATTTACTACACTAAACAACAGGATCTTGGTGATTCATTATTTTTTTTGTTCAGTAGCACAGTTGAGTTCTATACCATGAATCACAGCACTCCAGGTTCTTCTGTCATTTGTCATCCTCAATCTGGAATCTGCCCAGGTCTGACACACACGCGCACGCACACATACGCACACACGACCAGAAGGAGGCATGTTGCTTGTATAATACAGGGGTGCATTTTACTTCCGCTTCCAGGAGTGACAAGAGCAGCATGGGCTGGATGAAATGGTGTCAGGGGCTGGATCTGGCCCATGGACCATAGTTTGGGCACCCCTGGTTGTTGTTGTTGTTGTTGTTGTTGTTGTTGTTGTTGTTGTTGTTGTTGTTGTTGTTATTATTATTATTATTATTATTATTATTATTATTATTATTATTATTATTATTATTATTATTATTATTATTATTATTATTATTATTATTATTATTATTGATTTCTATGCCGCCCTACTTGGTAAAAACCCACTCAGGGCGGCTTACAGAATCCACCAATATCAAAGTTACAATACAACAAAAATACACTAGGATAAAATATAACAGAGCAATAAGTACAGTAATCAGCATATAATAGATCAATACACACAATAAATCAATAAACGATAAGTCAATACACAATAGATCAACCCCTCATAACTATTAATACACAATAAACCCAAACAAACCAATCCACAGTGTCCCCAACCGAGCCCAAGCTCAATGTCCATAGCAGAGCTTGGGCTCAACATCTGCGGATGGGAACAATTGTGGTGGCAGAAGCGCATATTGAGGCCAACCGACCCAGCTCCAAAAGCCAAGTCCCGGCTTTTTATCCCCTGGGCATGGGGCGGGGGGGGGGGGGTAGTAGGTGTCCTTGGCCAAACAGCGGGCCGGCGGGCCATCTCTTCTGCGAGGAGCTGGCTTGGCCCTTTATCCCCTGGCCATGGGTGGGGCCCGGGGGAAAGACGGCAGGTGTCGGTGGGCCATTTTCTGGCAACTCCCGGTGGCAGCGAAACGCTGATCTTTTGAAGCCACCGGGCTCCACAGCTGAGTCTTTTTTCTCCCGGGAGGCTGGTGTAAGGAGGCAGGAGTCCCGGCAGCAGCCTAAAATATATCTCATCCTGTTGCAAAACATATCTGTTGCAAAACACATTGCAAGGCATGTTTTACTTCCACTTCTGGTGGGAGGTACCATGTGACCGGCCTCCCTGAAGCACATGACTGGCCCGTGGCCCAAAATGTTTGGGCACCCCTGGTTTAATGCATGTCTGAATGGGAGTTGTACTCTTAACACACCTAGAAAGGAGGGGATTGGGGGGTTGGCGGTGGAAGTTGCATGGAAAGGAGAGGGGCCACTGATTTATCCTGCATTGGCAACCACACATGTACAATTGTCAGCTATTTATTCTTCCAGCCTCAGCTGTGTTTCAAGTCAGCTATTTTTCCTATAAAGCAAGACATCTCATGCTAGTATGGGTGGGCAAACTCCAAATATCCAGGGATCATCAATACCCGTTATTGGATACCCGTTAATAGCAATAGCAATTGCACTTATATACTGCCCCATAGCTCTTTGTGCCCTCTCCAGGCAGTACACAGAGTAATTAGCAGTTTATCTCCAACATGGTGGCTACTTGTTATACTGACTTTGGAAGGATGAGTCAGCCTTGACCCCCATCAGGATCAAACTCACAACATTATTGCTACAGTATAACCGTTTAACCACTGTGCCACAATGGCTCTTGCAATTGTGTGTGCTCTCATGCTCAAGCCTAAAAAAATTCGGGGGGGGGGAGGAAGTGTTATTAAAAAGCCCCCTTATGCCCTCCAGTGACCAAAAAGTTTTACTGGGAGGGGTGAGGTCCTCATGACCTCACCCAGAGTCTCTTAGGCAAGTGGGGTGGCATAAAAATCGATAAATTAAATTAAATGACTGCCGGGGGGCCTCAAAACATGGCCAAATTGATCCCATGCTCACTTTTAAGATGAACTTTAGAGTCCCAGAATTCTTTTTAAAACAATTAATTTTGCTTTAAGGGGGCGATGTTGACAGGTCTCAAATATGTTGGGGCGTGTTGTTCATCTCTGTTTTTAGTAACGCAGGCAAAGGTTGCCCCAATAGAATGCCGGGTATTTTGAAGGAAGCAACATCCCACCTGTCATGAAAAGCTCATTTATGGCAAAACATTTCAAAAATATTCTTGGGGTTGTTTCATTAGAACACAAGGTTTTTATAACGCACCCACTGCCATTGACATTCATACATCTTTTGATTCCCCGCCACCGCCTAATTGTATTTGACTCCGTATCTCTGAATGCAGTTTTGCTCATTTCACATGTTTTTATTAGCCCCATTCACCAAGAAGCCTTTGAACACTAGGAATAATTCTTAAAATCTGGAGTGTATTTTAAAAGGAAGCCATATCACCATTGCAAAAGTGCTAACACGAGCCAGTAGACAAAAGAAACAAATTGGTCTCAATTTTAAGGCTGGAACATTTGACCCAATCCAGTTCTGTTTGGTTTGATTTCTTTTTCTCTCCATCTGCCTTCAATAGTATCGATAAGCATAAAAGAAATAAAGACTTCTAGCGGGTTATTAGAAAAATGAGCAAGTTGGTGAAAGGTGGGTTGGCAAAACACTAGCAACATAAAAAGGAGAGAGAAAGGGCAAATATTTCACAAGTGGCACCATAGCGTAACTTTTGTTTAACGTTGTTCTGTGTAATGAATACGATCAGCCGTTTTACATTGTTTTACATCGTTGAGAAGTTTTTAAAGTGTAATTTGGAAAACAGCCCAGGGTGAGATAGCGATCTAATAGCTGGTTCAACATCATAAGGAGTGCTTTGATTAGTGCATATCGGGCCACTTGGTGCAAACAGCTTGGCAAAACTTCTGAAAAGACAGCTAGGGTTTGCTGAAATTAAAATCCCCAGTTTCTCCACTATGCTATCTGAGAGATGATATACATTCAGATGTGAGTTGCTTCTAGAATTGTGTTATGTGCATGTGTGCCCCACCCCACACACATTCCAGTTAACCCTTTTTTGTGCATAGCTTTGTTATCGGATGCTTACAAATACCTGATGGTGATTCTAAACTTGAATCTGGATGGGGCCACTGAGAACCACATCATCTTCTGACTTCCAGGACTCCCACGCAAAATATACAGCCTAGCTTTCTGTACAATCCACTTGGTAAAGGTAAAAAGGTCTGCCTTGCTCGAAAGCCAGTCGTATCCAACTCTAGGACTCGGTGCCGATTCATACATAAGCTCTGATTAGGGGGGTGGAAATTGAGGAGGCGATGCTTAAACTTTCACTCCCATATTGTTTTTTCAACTGGGTTGTTTCCCTTCATTTGGTCCAAAAAAAATTTCTCCAGCAGTGCTAATAACAATTTTTAAAAGTGGGAATAGCAAACAGTTAAGCATCTACTAATAAACTGGTATTATGCCGATGACACAGCAATGTCCAGATCGCATCCGCACATGCAAAACATGTTGACATCACTGTTAATGAAGCCGTGTGTATAGTGACAGGATGTCTCAAACTACACCTGTTGAGAAAATATACTCTCCTGTTGGCATCGGTCCACCTAAGATAAGGAGAGAAGTAGCGGCTGACACCAAGAGAGCTGAGCAAGAGAACAACCTCTGAACCTCAAGCCTCAAGTCTGCCAGTCTCACATGGACCACATTTGGGTCTCTGTACGGTGCCTGGGTGTCAGTTGAAACTCCCACAATGGCAAATCGTAGTCCAAAAAATCTGAAAGTCCCATCCCTAGGAAGCAGACTTTTGTGGAAGCTTTCCAGACAGGCAAGTTTGTCATGCTAAGCAGAGGGAGGCAAACACAATGGCACACAATAGTTTTGTGGCACAATTCGGGTATTTAGGAGTGCATACATTTGTCTCACACACACACCCAGTGGCTTAGTGGTTAAGACACTGAGCTTGATGACTAAAAAGTCAGCAGGTCAGTTTGAAACCCAAGTGCTGCACAACAGAGTGAGTTCCCCTCATCTGTCCCAGCTCCTGCCAACCGAGCAGTTCAAAAGCAAGAAATGGCAAGTAAATAAATAGGTACTGCTTTGGTGGGAAAGGTAACAGCATTTTGTGCTCGGGAACATCTGCAGATGCGGACAGCACTGGTTCTTTGGCTGTAAACGGAGATGAGCACCACACCCTAGAGTCAGACACAACTGTCTTTCGAGCAAGGGAGACCTTGACCTAGAGATTGAGTACACAGAAGTGGCTTTCCATTCCCTTCTGCAACCATGCAGCTTGTCCAAGGTTACACAGGCTAGCTGTTCTTTCAGGAGGCACTGTGGGGAACTGAACTCCCATCCTCAGGCTCTGCAACTAGATACCTAAACCACTGTGCTATTTACCCAACACCAGGGGTGCCCAAACTATGGCCCCCAGGCCGTATCCAGCTGTATCCGTACGGGCGCGTTTTACTTCCACTTCCAGGAACAGCAAGGGTGGTGTGGGCCGGATGAATTGGTGTCAGGGGCTAGCTATGGGCTGGGATGGAATTAAGTGGGTGGCAGCAGTGCCTGGCATGCAGGGATCCTTGGGGTCCAGAGGGTCGGAATTGACTGCGACTGAACAACAACAACAACAACAACGCAGCAGTACACACAAATAGTAGGTAGGAGGACCCGACCCGTGATGAGGAGCAGATCAGCTGATAGCAATGCGGATATTTTCCCTCCTGACCGCAAAACCACCCTTGTTTTCACCTCCTTGGAGTGGGGTGGGGAATCAGCCGGTCATCCTTCCGAGGAGGCTTTTGAATCCGGCTAGAAGCCTATCTTTTTCCAGGTAATTTCTTTCACAAAACAAAAAGAGGAAAGGAAAAGTGGGGAGGGGAGGGGAGAGGGGGAGACAAAAAGTCTGTTTCCCGTTTGTAGGTGACCTGTTTAATGTTTTCTCTGTGTCTGGGAACTCCTTAGTGTAATTACTGACCTTTGAACCCCCCAACTAATCCGGAGCTATTTTGTATTCCTGACTCATCTTGAAACCTAGACCTTTCTTTTCTTCCAAGTCCGCAGTCACAATTAAAGAAGAAACAGCTGCATTTCAAAGGGATTCCAATTCGGGAAGCTTAATCGTGATTGACACGTTCTTATTCTAAGCTATAAGAAACTCTAAGAGTCCTTTCTTGGGTTAAAACTTCAATCATTTTCTAAAAAATTATCTCAATATGGATTTTATTCATTTTCTTTGATGGCCATTCTTTTGGCATTTTATTATTCTTTTTTTTAACTAGAGATAGATACATATATATATATATATGTATGCATGTAGAAAAATCTCAAGAAATGCATTGGCTTGGCAGCGCATGTGAACTCTGCCAGCACAACAGAATCTCAAGGGTGTCGGGCGTCTTTTGGAGACAGAAGTGGGTAAATGCCGTTTAGTGTCAAAAATATGATTAGGAAATCGGACACCTGCCATATAGTCGTAGCATGTGTCAGGGTATCCAAAAGATGAAGGAAGTGAAGCCCTCATGAAGCCGGCCACCAACAGGGACATCTTGTCACGAACCTCATGATAAAAGCCAGGCACTGGGGCGCATATTTCTTTACCAATTAAGGAATGCATAATGTGTTACTCCGGTTTAACATAACTTTTGGATTCCTCACCCAAACGGCACAGGCTCTGCAGAGAGACCATTCATTCTCTTTCAAACCTGTGGATGGCTGCTTTGAAATGATTAGCAAAACACAGGAGGCGGAGGAAGAAATTTTTAAGAATAAATTTTTAAAAATAGGGAGATCTATTCCTGGGATCAGACACAGAAGGGGGATAACATGGCAAGCCAAACACTAGCCTGGAATAGGGAAAGGGAAAGGCCACCCTTGCTCGAAAGCCAGTCATATCCTACTCTAGGGTTTGGTGTTCATCTCCATTTATAGCCAAAGAGCCAGCGCTGTCTGTGTCTGCAGATGTTTCTGTGGACATGTGGCAGGTGTGACTAAACACCAGAGTGCACTGAATTTATTTATTTATTAGTTCAAATTTATATTGAATGCTGTTTACTTTCCCATCAAAGTGGTACCTATTTACGTCAAATTTCTTGCTTTCGAACTGCTAGGTTGGCAGGAGTGGGACAGAGACAGGAGCTCATTTTGTCATGCAGTAATCGGGTCTCAAACTGCTGACCAGCTGACCTTCCAGTCATCAAGATCAGTGTCTTAACCACTAAGCCACTGCAGTCCCTAACCTGGAATAAGATGACTACTAAGTTTTAGAAATAGCCAGTCATCTGAAACTAGAGCTGCAGGGTTTTTAAGAAAGCAAAACTTTATGAAATGAAGAGACAGAAATTAAATCAACTTTATTTCCAGATTTGTTGCTGACAATGCTCATATTTATTTGGGATTCATTCTAGTGATCGGTGTCTACACATGAAGTGATGTTTCCATGTCTTGTGGAAGAAACAGCTTGCCACAGTGAACAAACTGATCTTTAATTGATCTTTAATTGCACTTTCACCTCTACAGTCCTGCCAGGCTTTAATCCTTCTGAACTACCTCTGCAACACATTTGTGACCGAGTCACAAATTTGTGCTTGCTATGTTCACAGGCAATAGATGACTCCCTACCTTCTCAGATACTGTACTTCACACACATTGCCTTAAAAACTCAGGGTTGACATAAAACATGCTACATCTAATTTTCTCCAGCCACAAAGCTTCTGGCATGTGTTGTTTTGCCAAAGAAGGTAAACACAGTCTGATCATCAAGCAGTGGTGGGATGTCAAATTTTTTACTACCACACCGTGGGTGGAGCCAATGTTGTGGGTGGAGTCAAGTTTGTGGGTGGAGTCAATGTTGTGGGTGGAGCTAATGTCATGGGTGGGAGCATGTGACCTGGTGGGCGGGGCCAAAGCTGGTCATGTGACTTATTTTTTTAAAAAAATCTAAATAATAATAAATAATAAATATAACATAACACTACTAAAACTAACAATATAACTTTTCACATTATAAGACATAACAAATAAATACACATTAAAATACACACAGACACACCACATCCAAAGGTGAGTCACTTGCCCTGGGGAGCTTCAGGCTATAGGGAGCTTCAGGCTAGCAGCTTCTCTTCCTCCTCCCCGCTTGGGAAGACAGCAAGGAGGCCGTGCATGCGCGCCAAGTGCCGGCCAAAAGGTAAGCCCCCAAGGTGGTTCCCTCCAAAAGCCACTACCGGTTCTCCAGGACACTGGGAAAAGTTACTATTGGTTCTGGCGAACTGGTGCGAACCTGTAACATCCCATCACTGTCATCAAGGTATGTTTATCTTTGAGGATATCTGACAAAAGAGTTTTGGAGATTGGCCATTCATAGGGTCATTGCAAGCCAGAGGTGACTTCATGGCATGTAAGAACAACAAAGTAGAGACATCACCCTGCCAACAAAAGTACACATAGTCAAAGCGATGGTATTCCCAGTAGTAAAGTATGGTTGTGAGAGCTGACCATAAGGCCGAGTGCAGAAGAATAGACACTTTTGAAATGTGGTGCTGGAGGAGAATTTTAAGAGCAATATTGAAGAGGTCAAGAAACAAAGATCTGAGTCTCCAAGGAAGGAGGAGAGTCCTAAGGAAGGGTCTTGTAGAGATGCTCAGGATGGGGTCTCAGAGGCATACTGGACGAAAAGCTTGAGTCTAATGGTCCTCCATCTTTAAGCAGGGGTGTTGGTATAGCTATGGGTTTCTAAAGGGGAGGGTTGTGAAGCCCCAGCCTTCAGTGCTACCATTCTCTTGAGGCTGGGGGAAGCATCAGGCACCTGGAGAGACCTCAGATCCAGAAGGTGAGACTTCAGGAACCCACCAAATTGCAATTCCAGTGCAGGAAGAGAAAATTCCAAAGGGAATATCAATGATGGAATAAGAGAGAGGAAGGCAAACCAGAGGAGCCATGAAGCCCAGAGGAGAAAACAAGTCAAAAAGTGTCCCCTTGCGGGCAGAAGACAACCCCAGTGGATTGAGGACCTTGAGTGGGGGAAAAAGGGACATACTTTTTCTCCAAGACCAATAACCAAAAAGACTGAAGAAAATTCAGCCTCCTTGATGGAAAGAACCAGGAGGGTCAATGATACAAACATGGAGGGAGGGCTAGCTGCAATTTAATAGCTCCAAAGACGCAACACATGTAAACACACACTTGATTGTTAACCCTCTCCCAGCTCCAATAAAACTTGTGCTTGGAGAACCTCAACTCAAGCCTATGGATCAAGAAACAGAGGAAGGGCCCCCTTACCAAACAGGGCTCTCCTGGATACCACCAGGTCATAGGATCACCCTAAACCACAAATGACTTGACACCACACAACAAGTGTGTATGTGTAAAGTTGCAGAAGGAAGGGCCTTAGCAATGTACTGGCATACCTCTGCCAACCAGAGCACATAAATTCTCCTGGTGGGTCTCTTCTGGCAGTGGTCATAATAGGGCAACCTGGCTGTGTGTTCCTTCTCTGTGGGGCCCCAAGAGTGCAAAGCAAAACAGATCTCATGGTTTTGGGGTGGAGATGGGGGGATGGACTCTAGCATTTGGGCACAGGTGATAACTAGATTTTCCAGTCTCACAGTGATGTGTAAAAATGCTTTTAATTTGATTTCCACCCCCAGCCACAGCATTACAAGTTATGGATGGCATTGGATTTAGAGATGAGAGCCAGGAGGAAGGGAATAAAAAGAAAACATTTTGCAGACTGGTATTTTTTGTAAATCAATCCAAACCAGATCTGATTTCACTCTTAAATGCAAAATGTTTCTCCCTCGGTTGAGTCAGTCTCAGTGCAAGAGCATTATTATATCTACCAGCAGCAGCATCTGTATTATGGTTATTCTCTTTTATTTTAGTAATCTGAACACACACAGCTTTCAGGAATAGAAAAGTGTCCAAATAAGGCATGACAGCCTCAGTTTCCTCTTTCACCAAGCCTGCCCTGATCCCTCCCCCTGGACTGCCACCCTCCCCTATAAGGCCACCCATCTATCCCCTACCACAATAACAATGAGTCATAATCATGTGCCATCAAGTCAATTCTGACTTATGGTGACCCTTTTCAGGGTTTTCCAGGCAGATAATACTCATGAGTGAACTACCATTCCTTTCCTCTGGGGTCTATGCAGCTTGCTCATGATTATGCAGGTTGGCTCTACTCCCTGTAGACTCAGTGGGAACTGAACTCCCAACCATATATCCCAAACCATTGAACAATCCAGGCAAAATACTTCCACAAGGAACACCTGTAAAAGGAGAGGAATAAATACATCAGCAGTTTTCAAAGGGAGAGAGAGTTTGAGAGAGAGAAAGAGAAGCCTTCCTTTAGCCCTATATGTGTGGTAGCAGCCATTGAATTCATGGCAAGAACAAATACTACATGTGCCTCAAGTCCACCAGTTCAGAAGGGTCCATTTCTCACCCAAGTTTATGGAGGGCGAGAGGGCTTTGCCATGCCTCCACCCCCTCCTTGTTCTTGGGGCTCCAGCGTGGAACCCTCCCAGTGGTTAATTTGATTTGGGGGGAGGGTCTTTGGGGAGTTTGGGGACCGTTTCTGCTCTAGATCTTTCTGTGGGTGTTTGGTTTTCCAATGAGCTGGACATGTGCTAGCTGGTTGGGGATAGTGGAATCAGTATGTCTTGCAAGAGAAGTCAGGTTCCGATGGGGGGAGAGGAGCCGGCCCCTTCTAAAAAAGGGGCGAGTAAGGATATCATTTCCGAATCCTCGGATGAGGAGTTCAGGTCACATCTGGCCCCCTTGATGGCTAGATTACAGGCTGTGGAAGGAGGTGAAAGCAGGCCACTTGCCCTCCAGCAGCTCCAGGGAGCTAGAGCTTGCGCCAAGAAAGGGAAGGGCAAGAAAACCTCCATGAAAGGCTACCTGGCAGATTTTGAGGGTTGATTGGCACATTTGAGGCCAACAGGGCTTTCGTCCCCATCCCCCCATCGCAAGGGGAAGGTGCCCCAGCAGCCCAGTGGGCTGAAGTCGACGGCCACGTATTCATGGAAGCAGTCGCTGAGGTTGATACGGGGGCGGATCAGGTGGAGTTGTCAGGGACCCAATGCAGTGGTGCCGGCAGTGGCAGCACTGGCTTGGCTTCGAGGGAAGGAACGGTCTCCACAGCAGGAGCCAGCAGCTCGTTGGCGGAGGCCAGCGTGGAAAGGCTGGCAGCGTTAGCGGCGGCAGTCCTTGGTGAGTGTGACGGAGCTTCGCATGGTGGCAGAGCACCCTGGCCACTGGCGTGGCCCTGGCCATGGGCTTTTCCTTGGGGGTGGCCCCAAGGTGAGGGAGGAGTGGTTTCGGCTTCCTCGACAAGTGGTTTTCCAGGACCAACTATGTCGTAGCCATGGGCATCTCTCTGGAGCAGTCCCCCGTCAGAAGGTTTTCATGCAGCGGGAAACGTGTCTGGCACAAAGGGCAACGTGCAGCTGGGGGCGCTGTGCGGGGGCATATCAATTTGGTGGGGGAGATGGGAACCTACGCAATCCAAGCTGAAATGTGTCATCAAGGGGTCCCTTGTGGGGAAGAAAGGGGAAGCGGGTCAGTCGATGGGGAGGAGGTGACGAAAGGTTCCAGCTCTTCAGTTGACTTGGTTTCGGTGGAGGAATAGGCGTTAGTCACCCAGAAGGTTAAACCCTGGGCGACCGGTTCAGTCACCTCTCTGGCCCCCTCCAAAAATGTATTTCTGGGCAGCCAACCTCCGTTTGACACATGTACAGTTCTATTTTTTTAGTGTGCATGTGCACAAAAAAAGAATGCACATGCGTCAAACAGGTTTGACACATGCGCAGACATTTTTTTAAAAAAATTAATTTTATTTTTTGCTCCACCCACGACATCATGACGTCAGGATGTCGGCTACGCCCACAACGTCCATGATACCATGATATCACCGTGGAATAGTGGGAATTTTGACAACCCACCACTGGATGGGAGGAGGTTGAGTTGGAGGGGTTACAAGTTGTTTATGAGGGGTGTTAGCGGGGCTATTCATAGGTGTTTGGAGTTGGGGGGGGCTAAGTCTCTGGATGCACCCGTTGGCATTGCCGGGAAGTTCAGAGGGGCTTGAAGATCCCTCCTGCGTAGTGAATTATAGACCCGAAAGTTGGGAGGATGAGCAAGGGTGACCCTGGTTGGGGTCAAAGGTCAGACCAACTTCCAGGGTGTCACCACAACCCCCTCCAAATTTCTGGCCCCTTTCAGGGATGTTTGAGTGGTTGAATAAAAGTGGCCCTGTTTTTCTTCCATGCTGGAGTCCTGGTATCTTTTTTTTGGGGGGGGGGCGTGATGGGGTGGCAAAGAGCCTTATGGCAAGAACAAACATCTTTGATGATATGCAAGAGCAAACCCAAATTAGAAGATGGAGAAAAGAGCTTGCTAGACAAGGAATAACAATAAAGGAGGGGATGGCTGAGGAATTCAACTTCCCTTACATCACTTGGAGGACCCTAAGCAGGCTGAAGGTCAGAGTGCCTAAATGTAAGACTAACATCCTCAAATGGGGACTGCTGATGAACAACAACACGCTACATAAATGTGGAGAAATACAGAATCCGGCTCAATTGCTAGTCTGCCAATTACTACCAGTACCGATGGTGACTTGCGTTTGCCCAACGACGAAGGCAAGAAAGTGGCTTCATTTTGGCAATACAAAGTTTGACCTGGACATGAAAGAAGCCACTGCAAATTTCCATAGAAATCTGAAGGTTCCACTAAATTTGAAATATGCAATATCCCAGCTCAATAGTTTCACTTTCTCCCAAACAGTCTTGCTTCCGGTGGCTTCTTCTTTTCCCATCTCCCCTGCAACTTTATCTCATTCTGATTTTAGGTCCACCATTCAGTTTCTGGATTAAAACTGGCTTTCCAACCCACCAGGAGCGAATCCTTTCGCCACAGTTACAACTTGGTGAAACTACTCATTCTGATGGGGCTTTCAAAGTCCCCCCTAAGTGTGGTAAGTCTCCCAAAAGGACATGTGTAGTACCTGGATTAAATGGCATGTTTAGGTCTAGAAAGAAAGAAAGAAGTACACAAATGGACAGACAGACAGATAGCATCTGCTCCCAAAAATCTGCCACCTGACTGTCTCATAGTCAAGGGATTTTGTTTTCCTTATCTCCAAAAAAATCCTCATGCCTAATTTCCTCATCTCATAGATATTGCAAAAAAATGGTTTTGAATGTGACCGTGGCAGTACAGAAAAGTAAGAAACCCAGGATCAATGTTTCTAAGACAAAGGTTAAATAAAAAAGAGGGTGTGCGTGTGTGTTAATAAACAGCTTTTGGGTTTAAAGTGCTTTCTTTCTCTCTTTTTTTAAAGGATTACATCGTAAATTCCAACAAATCAGATTTAGGAGTTACTGAAACCGAAATTGATCCATCCCTCATCCAAACTTTGCAATGCCGGGGCTGTCCTGACATCCTTGTGATGGCCAGCTGTATGACCAGATTAGGGTGACCCCATTGTCTGGGGACTGGGAAAGGGGAAAGGGGGAGGACAAGGACTGTTGAGGACGGATTCGGCACCTTTTAACCTGGCTGGAGCACGTTTAGGTCCTGTTATGCAAATGTCGCCAATCCGCAGCTAAGTTCGCTGGAAATAATTTTCTTGAATGACAGGTTTATTCAGTGAGGATTCCGTTGGTGATTAATCCCCCTTTGATCTAGGGTATTTCACTTAACTAGCAGTTACCTCATTCTGACAAAGTGCAATTGAGATTGGGGGGGGTGGGATGGGGTGGGATGGGGGTGTTGGACAACCAGGATGCATCTGGGGTGTGCATTTCATCCTTTGCAAACCTTCCTCCATCAATCAGACCCTCTTCTTCTATGAGAAGAGCCTCCCCCCCTCCCCATGGTCTCTGCTCTCTCTATTTGAAGATGGGCCCAGAGTTAGGAAGTCAACTGAATTCCCAATGAAGTGGGGTTTGCAGCCAAGAAACAGACATGGAGGAGGGGAGGCGGTGGCGGTGGCAGTGGTGGAAAGCTTTGTTTTTATCAAGGACGTCTTAAGCCTTTTCAACTCTTTGCAAAAGAACGGAGAAGCCTAGTGTTAGGCGATGCCATGGAGCCCCGGGATTCCCTGCGTGTATCTCAAATCCAAACTGACTGCGACACAGGTTTCTCATTTTGTAGGGTGCAAATATGTCAGTCGGCTGTTACAGAAGGGGTACCAAATCACAGCTGGAACTAAACAAACAGTGACTACCAACCTCTCTTGTCGTCTGCTAGGTTAGATTGTACAGTCAAACCTTGCATAAAGAGCAACTCACTTAAAGAGCAGAATTTTCTCTGAATGTTCGCTTCGTTTAACAAATAAAACCAACCAAAAACTCGCTTAACAAATAAATCGGGGTTCCCAATCCCCCCCACAATTGGTCCCTTACAATGGTGTTTCGCTTAAAGAGCAAACTCGCTTAAAGAGCAATCCTGTAGAACGCATTATGCTTTTTAAGCAAGGTACAACTGTATTTCTGTTAATGAAATTTCTCGGTAATGCCTTCAGAACAACTTGTAGTTTGTAGGACACAATCTGGGAAAACCATGTTCCACGGTATAGTTTGGAATATTTAAAACAGCAATGGTAATGACACTTCTATGCCACCCCATAGCGCTGAGTGCACTCCCTAGACCAGGGGTGCCCAAACTACAACCCGGGGGCCAGATTCAGGCCCCAACGCCAATCCATCCAGCCCACGAAACCCTTGAGGGCTGCATGGGCTGGATGAATTGGCGCCTGGGGCTGGATCCGACCCCCAGGCCGTAGTGACCGGCTCCCTGAACCACATGACCGGTCTGTGGCTTGAAAAGTGTGAGCACCCCTGCTCTAGGCAGTTCATAAGTTAATAAGCATTTTGCTCCTAACATAATGGAGTCTCATTTTATTGACCTCGGAAGGATGGAAGGCTGATTCAACCTTGTGTGGTCAGGATCGAACTCACAACATTCTGGCAACAATGAAGGAATAAGAAAAGATCATCAAGTATAACATCATTGGAAACCAAGATCACCCATGTTATTGTATTCCCAGTCACCATGTATGGGTGTGAAAACTGGACAGTAAAGCAAGCTGATGCGGGGGGTGGGGTTGATTCGTGTGAAAGATGGTGCTGGAGGAGAGCTCTGTGAATAAAGGGTTTTGGAGGCAACAGCAATATGAATGCTGGACTTTGGAAGGACAAGTCTTCGTGGGACAGTCAACTCCAGCAATGGTGCCTTTTGAATGTACACAACTTAATTCTCAGGTTATGACCCTTGAAATGTTAGGATAGAGCAGCGTTCCCCAAGCTTATTCTATTGAGGAACATTTTACAAAACCTAAACTTTTAATGGAACACGCTGGTTTCTTTAATAGAAAGATAGGTTTGGATTTTACAGTTTTAATAACAAATAACGTAAATAAGTATAAGAGTTAAAAAAAATAAACATTCATTCCAAAATGTTAGTTATATACTTATTCTGATGGCAAAAAAATTCAAGAAAATTCCCTGCTGTGCATTTTTTCCTAACAAACTGTAAGTATACTGTATTAGAGAGTAAACAAAACATACAGTAATACATACAGTAATACTTCGGATAACGTTAAGACTTGATTCCACAAATCTTGGTGTTATCCGATTTTTAGTGTTATCCGATGCATGTTAAAATCCTATGGGATGGATCGGATAACGTCAAAGCTCCATAGAGATACATTGTAACCGCACAGGCTTTAGCGGTTGTTATCCGATCCATCCCATAGGACCTTAACGTTATTCGATCCAATTCTCCTCCCCAGATTACTTAACGTTATGCGATTTTAGCGTTATCCGAAGTAAACGTTATCCGAGGTATTACTGTATAGGTACAGAGGCACACAGTGGCTAGCCAGCCTAGCAGAAAAGTGACATTGTAGCTTTTTACAACCGACAATAGAAAATCCCCAGTTGTTATTCAAACTTGCTATGAAACCAACCTCTACTGGTTTGCAAATGGTTGCAAAACAAATTTCTCTTGTAAATTGATGCATTACATCGAAAAGATGGAGGGGGTTGCAGG
Organism: Furcifer pardalis; assembly: GCA_030440675.1. Taxonomy (NCBI): domain Eukaryota; kingdom Metazoa; phylum Chordata; class Lepidosauria; order Squamata; family Chamaeleonidae; genus Furcifer; species Furcifer pardalis. The sequence goes on along the minus strand of CP126894.1, from coordinate 5,809,416 downwards.
AGGGGGTTTTCCCGGCTACCTTAAAACACGCTTTGCTGCACCCCCTCCTAAAGAAAGACTCTCTAGACCCCAGTTTAATGACCAACTACCGACCTGTCTCCAATTTACCTTTCTTGGGTAAGGTCTTGGAGAAGGCAGTGGTGCGGCAGTTACAGGAAACCCTGGATGAAGCAGATTATCTGGACCCTTTTCAGTCAGGATTCAGGCCCAGATATGGTATGGAAACTGCATTGGTCGCACTTGTGGATGATCTCTGGAGAGAGCGGGATGCAGGTCATCCATCTTCCCTTGTTCTTCTTGACCTCTCAGCGGCTTTCGATACCGTTGACCACAGTATCCTTCTGGGAAGGCTCAGAGGATTGGGAATCCAGGGCACTGTGTTGTCATGGTTTTCCTCATTTCTGAGGGACCGGACCCAGTCAGTGTGGCTGGAAGGCGAGAGATCCAGCCCTAGGCTCCTTCAATATGGGGTGCCTCAGGGCTCGGTCCTTTTGCCTCTCCTATTCAATATCTATATGAAACCACTGGGTGAGATCATCCGTTCCCATGGATGACACCCAGCTGTATATCTCGGCCCATGGGGACCCAAGCGATGCAGCGGAAGTCCTTTCCAGGTGCTTGGAGGCTGTCAAGGTCTGGATGGGGGACAACGGGCTACAGCTGAATCCCGGCAAGACTGAGTGGCTATGGGTCAGGGGTCCTGCATTATCACGGGAGTTACCATCTTTGGTTCTTGATGGGGCAGTTTTGCCCCAAACAGACCCGGTGCATAATCTGGGGGTCCTCTTGGACTCACAACTACTGCTCAAAGAGCAGGTGGCAGTCGTGGCCAGGAGGGCTTTTGCACAACTTCGTGTAACACGCCAGTTACGCCCACTCCTAGACCAGGACTCCTTGCTCATGATCACACACGCTTTGGTCACCTCCAGACTTGATTACTGTAATGCGCTCTACATGGGGCTACCCTTGGTGACCATTCGGAGGCTGCAACTGGTTCAGAATACGGCTGTCCGGGTCGTGATGGGGTGCGAGCTTTATGCTCGTGCCCCACCGTTGCTTCGGGAGCTGCACTGGCTGCCAGTGTGCCTCCGGGTGCAATTCAAGGTGCTGGTTATTATCTTTAAAGCCCTACATGGTAGTGGGCCAGGATACCTAAGAGACCTCATCGTCCCAAAGACATTTGCCAGTCCCACTAGAGCAGACCAGAGAGGCTCCCTAGTGGTTCCATCAGCCAGAGAGGCTCATCTCTCTAGCACTAGAAGGATGGCCTTCTCTGTGTCCATTCCGGCCCTGTGGAACTCCTGCCAACTGAGCTGCACCTCCAGGCAGAGCTGCTGCCCGTTCGGAAGGGTGTAAAAACCTGGCTGGCAGGGCAGGTCTGGGGTACTGGAGGCACAACGACCTCAGCCTGCTGGCTGGTTTGACCTCCTCCCCTGCCCCCTTAAGTTCTTACGTTTTTAAATCATACAAAGTTTTAGTCGTAGTTTTAATTGGTTTTAACTGTGGGTTTTGAGAGCATTTTGAATTTTAGCCTGTACTGTTTTGATGTTTTTTAGGATGTGTTAAACCGCCCTGGGTTGCCTTCGGCGAGGAGGGCGGTATAGAAATTTAAATAAATAAATAAAACGAACTTTGTGGCATTACACATTTGCTAACGAGTTTCCCCAGAATTTCATATATTTTCATGGAATACTTATGTGAGTTCTATGTCCAGGATGCAGGGAATCATAGTTGGGTCACCCTGGCTAGTGGGGAGGTATATTTACTTGGGCAGTGCAATCGCCAGAGGTGGAGATGCAGAGATGGACATCAAATGCTCTCTTGGAACAGCAACAGCTGTCTTCCAAAGAATGAGCAAGATCTGCTCCTTGCCATCTATATTGCTGGAAATTAAACTCCATTTGTTCACCTTCTTAGAGATCCTGACAAACATCTATGCCTGCAAGACTTGGAAGGTATCAGCAAGTATCAACAAGAGCCTTGATGTCCTCCAGCAAAGGTGCCTCCGTTGAATTTAAAGATTAGATATCCAGCACTTGAGAATGTTATATTTTGGGACTAGAACAAAGGTTCCCAAACTTTTTAAACTGGGGGCCGGTTCACAGCCCCTCAAACTGTTGAGGGGCCGGACTGGTGGTGCCACTTGTGACTTCCCTAACTCCCCCTACCCTAAGTCCCACTCCCACTCCCCCCCCACTTCCCTGCCTGGAGGAGCTGCATAGTGTGGGTGAAGGAAGGATCCAGGCTGTCCTCGGCCATGAGTTTGGGCAGGAAAAACAGTGCTCGGCTACTCCAGCTGCCAGGAAAGTCGTACTCGGCCAGAGCAGTTGCTGGGAAAGCTGCCCACGGCTGCTCTGGCAGCCTCAATCCTTGTCCCCTCCACTTGGGTTGCCATGTTCCTAACAGTACTCCGTAGCAGGGCAGATGTTGTAAGCCTTACAACATCCGCCATGCTACGGAGTGCCGGTAGGGACATGCCAAGCCAAGCAGAGGGGACATAGATTGAGGCAGCGGAAGCGGTGGCCGGAGCAAGTCCGCAGGATGGATGATTTGATGGCATAGGCCAGATCCTGCCTGTGGGCCATAATTTGGGAACCCCTGTACTATAAGGTCCAGAATCCCCCAGTTAGCCAATTCTGTGAGTTGTAATCCAGAAAAATAACATTTCCTGATCTCTTCGGTCCCAGAAGCATCTTCTTGCCTCTCTTTCCAGCCTTCCCTTTGAGCCTATCAATTCATGTTGTGCCAGAAACCTCTGGAGGATTTCCGCCTACCTCACAGCAGGATAGCATCCGTCTTGAAGAAGGTCCACAGTCCCCATCGCCGTCATTTGGGTCAATGATACATAAACTAAGAAGGATTTAAAGCCTCGATGGAAACAGCTTAAGGCCTATTACAGTGTAGTGGGCTTTGCAAACAAATCCCCTTTCCAAGAAATACCCAAGTCTAGAGTTCTGTGACAGTTTGTAGAGGCATGGCAGAGAAATGCTCAAAGATGCTGCAGTGTAGAAACACTCAGTGTGCCCCCAGCTCCCTTTCAGACTCCTTTCAGGGGAGCTTCAGGTGGCCTGCCTCCAACATGGGGAAAGTTACTTTTTCCGGACTCTAATGCTTGGGATTCCACAGCCACATTAAGGAGGCCAATTCTAGCATGAAACCACATCAATCTCTCTCTCTCTCTCTCTCTCTCTCTCTCTCTCTGCGTGTGTGTGTGTGTGTCAGCAGCCACAAGGGTCCCAAGACCATGCCAGATTGAGATGTGCTGACAATTTAATTATTTTTACCATCTTTTCATGTATTTTAATTATTGAAACTCACTATGAGCTGCTGCATTTCCCACCCTCGGCTTCTACTCGGACCAATCTATTTTCCTGGATTTTCTTGTCAAAATTAGGTACCTCGGCTTATATTTGGGTCAGCATATACTCAAGTATATATGGTATATGTGCCGTTAAATACCTGAATTGTAACAAAAACTATTCTGTGTTTTTGTGGTGTTACCCCCTCTCAGAATGATAAACTTGCCTGTCTGGGAAGCTTCCACAGACGTCTACCTACCTACTAGGGATGAGACTTTCAGGGTTTTTTGGACCACAAATCCCATGATTTGCCATTCTGGGCATTTCACAGAGACCTAAATGTGGCTGAGGTGAGACTGGTCTAAACTGGAAGATTGTGATGTCTAGCTAAGCTTAGCTCACCTAAGTTTCCTAGTTCTGCCCTGGTTCTACCTGGAGCTTTCTTTCCAAACAGGGAGCTATGCCTAACAGCTCCAGGGGTCAGCAAACAGGGCGCTCCAGATGTTTTTGGACTTCAGTTCCCAAAAGCCCTGAGCAGCAGGTTTACTGACCTGGGCTTCTGGTAATTGAAGTCTGAGAACACCTGAAGAGCCACGTTTGCTGACCCCTGAGCTAGACCTATCATGTCTGTAAAGTAACTACAGTACTTGACAGGTACAAATCCCAGAACAGAGAATTATGGGGTCTGTAGTCCAACCCCCCCAAAAAAAACCCACCCACCCCCCCCAAAAAAAACCAACCCTTGCCTATTGCCTAATAAAGCCAGCCAAAGCTTGGAAAGATGAACTTCCAGAATCTTTCAGCCAATGGTATCTTCAAAGAGCAATGGTTAATCCTGCAGCCAAAACTGTGCTCACGATCAGAGTTTGTCCTATCTGCACCCCAAATTGTTTGTTTGTTTCCCATAACATATGAGATCTCTCAGAGAATGGAGCAGGCTTTCACATGGTTGAGTTTCCTCTGGGCTTGCAGCTCTAGAAAACATCACAGTAACACACACACACACACCCCTGTCACCTCACCCCAGATTCTCTAGCGGTGTCAATCCCTTGTCTCTGCACCGCAGGCTTAGTGGTTAAGACATTGAGCTTGGAGACTGAATGGTCAGGTTTCAATATGACCGGAGGGCTGCACAGGGACATGGAAGGTGCCTCAGTTGGGCGTCCCCTGAGTGGAGTTTCTCCAGCAAAAATCCTATCAGTCCAGAGTAATCTCTAACATGAAATTATTATTACAGGCTGCAATAGGTTAAATCAGGGTGCCCAAACTTTTTGGGCCGTGGGCCGATCATGTGGTTCAGGGAGCCTGTCACTAACGCCAGGGCGCCAGGTGACACACCCGGCCCCTAATTTGGGCACCACTGGGTTAAATGAAAGATGGGTGTGGGTGTAAGTGGTGGGCTCAATTTTTTTTTACTACCTGCTCTATGGGCGTGGCATGGTGGGCGTGGCCAGGGAGAAAGCCCTGTGTTGCACCCGAATTAGGACTACAGTAATACCTCGGATAACGTTTACCTCGGATAACGCAAAAATCGCATAACGTTAACTAATCTGGGGAGGAGAATTGGATCGAATAATGTTAAGGTCCTATGGGATGGATTGGATAACAACAGCTAAAGCCTATGCAGTTACAATGTATCTCTATGGAGCTTTAACCTTATCCGATCCATCCCATAGGATTTTAACATGCATCGGATAACACTAAAAATCGGATAACACTAAGACTTGTGGAACCAAGTCTTAGCGTTATCCGAGGTATTACTGTACTTTATTTCAAAACTAGGGGGCAGCCAGAATGTCTGCTACCAGTTCTGGCAAGCTGGTGCGAACCTGCTGATGTCCACTACTGGGTATGTGCAAGAGAAAGAATGAAATGGCTGTAATATTAGGGAGATGGAATGGGAACTAAATGCCAGGAGTAAGCGCATTGTTCAAAGGCCACGTCTGCTCTCTGGTGGCCAAAAACGTCTCTACGGCTTCCCTCTGATATCTAAACTTCAAGGATAAGCACGCAGCCTTTGGCAGCTAAGATAGCAGCAGGGGTATTTAAGAAGGAGGTTTTGGCAGGCCCATATTTTGCATAGTCAAAGCAATGGTATTCCCTGTGGCAATGTACGGGTGTGAGAGTTGGACCATTAGGAAAGCTGAGCGCAGAAGAATAGACGCCTTTGAGATGTGGTGCTGGAGGAGAGTTTTGAGAGTCCCCTGGACAGCGAGGAGAACAAATGGGTCAATCTTAGAAGAAATCAACCCTGCCTGCTCCTTAGAAGGTCAAATAATAAAGATGAAGCTGAAGTACTTTGGACATCAAATGAAAAGAGAGGATTCACTTGAGAAGGCTGTGATGCTGGGAAAGGTGGAGGGCAAAAGAAGAAGGGGACGGCCCAAGATGAGATGGCTAGATGGTATTGTGGAGACAATGGGCACAGAGCTGAGCGAGTTGAGGAGGATGGTGGAGGACAGAAGTGCCTGGAGGACAGTGGTCCATGGGGTCATCGCAAAGGGTCGGAATGGATTGTGCGACTGAACAACAACAAAACAAAATATTATTAACAGTAATAACTTCCAGAAACTCCACTCAACAAAAGAAAGGAAGGAAGGAAGGAAGGAAGGAAGGAAGGAAGGAAGGAAGGAAGGAAGGAAGGAAGGAAGGAAGGAAGGAAAGAAAGAAAGAAAGAAAGAAAGAAAGAAAGAAAGAAAGAAAGAAAGAAAGAAAGAAAGAAAGAAAGAAAGAAAGAAAGAATTCTCTTACAAAACAGAACATCTCAGATGATACAATACTGACAGGATGTAAAGACTGTGTCCGAAATATCCTGGAAGAGAAGATGGCTGGCTGGAACTCTTAACTGAACTTCTTTGCTGCAGGATTACCTTGTAAAAACATTCTGTTTCCCAGATTAGGATAAGGCAAAATCATCTTAGTACAATTGCTGTTAATGAAACAATGTGCCTAATGACAGGATGCCTCAACTCTACAGCAGTTGAGAAAATATACCCTCTTGTTAACATCGCTCCACCTATGCTGTGGAGAGAAGTAGCAGCGGATGCCGAGAGTGTTGTTGTTGTTGTTGTTGTTGTTGTTGTTGTTGTTGTTGTTGTTGTTGTTGTTGTTGTTGTTGTTGTTGTTGTTGTTGTTGTTGTTGTTGTTGTTGTTGTTGTTGTTTCAATTTATATGCCACACTACTTGGTGCAACCGACTGAGGGCGGCTCACAAAACCTACACATATAACATTTCATAAACATCAACAGTATAATCAATGATATGTTATACATTCCCAATATATCACAATGTTTAAAATTAAATGTCATTAAAAAAATACAATATAATATAATGCAATAAAACAGCAAAATACATCAACATTGACAGTACATATCCTAGGAACAATTACAGTCACTTCCCTCCAAAAGACAATTACAATCCCTCCGCTCCTAGCAGGGAACTAAGCAAGAGAATGACCCTCGACATCCTCTGAAGGGAGAGGAGACTTAATGCCACCAACTCAGATGCAGGAAGAGCTTTATTTGAAAAACAAACATCATTGAGGGTACACAAGAGCAAAACCAAATTAGAAGATGGAAGAAGGAGCACGATGGACAAGGAAAAACATGAAAGGAAGATATAATTGAGGAACTCAATTTCCCCTTATGTCACATGGAGGACGCTGAATATGCTGAGGGTCAGAGTGCTAAAATGTAAGATCAACATCATCAAGTGGGGACTACTGGTGGACAACAACACGCTGTGTGAATGTGGAGAGATACAGAATCTGGTTCATTTGCTTGTCCATTGAGGACTTAAGTTTAGGGAAAGGTAAAGGTCGCCCTTGCTTGAAAGCCAGTCGTATCCAACTCTAGGGTTCAGTGCTCATCTCCATTTATAGCCAAAGAGCTAACGCTGTCTGCATCTGCAGACATTTCTGTAGTCATGTAGCAGGTATGACTGGACATCGGAGCAAACGGAATGCTGTTTGCCTTCCCACTGAAGTGGTACCTAATTTATCTATCTTTTAGGCCTGCCATGTGGCCCGCAAAATGGAGAAGCTGAAACAGATGTCTTTCTTCTTCAAAAGGAAAATTAACAAGAGAAAGAGAAGGGCCAGAACATGCAAAGCCTCAATACATGCAAATAGGTCAGATGACCCTTAGAAGCGGGAAGACAGGAAACTTTCTCACTGATAACTTAGAGACAAACAATATGAAGCAACTTCCTTTAGTTTAGGTTAGTACAGTGGTGGTGAACTTATGGCGTGTGTGTGCCAGAAGGGGCACACAGACCCCTCTTTGTCGGCATGCAGAGAGTCACATCAGGACAGAGTTCACCTCGCCCCTCTGCCCAGCAGCCCAATGGGAGCGCTTCCTCCTTCCCCCCAGCACAGAGTTCACCCTGCCCCTCTGTTTGGGCACTCGGTCTCTAAAAGGTTTCCCATCACTGGACTAGTACAGTATTTCTGTCTCTATGGTTATTGTGCTAATACCCACTGCATGCTGGGGTTGCACTACAATACACAGCACATTAAACATGAGATGGGATGGCTCAACAAAGGAGGCCCCTGCCTGTAGTCTGCAAGGGTTTTAATGACATTAAATTGAAAGCAGCTGGGCAGCACATAACTGTTAATCCAGCCTGATGGGATATGGGGTACTGTACTTCCAAATCCATTCTCTGGAATGACCACAGAAACGTCTGCAGATGCAAACAGCGCTGGCTCTTTGGCTATAAATGGAGTTGAGCACCAAACCCTAGAGTCAGATACAACTGGCTTTCGTGCAAGGGAGACCTTTTTTTTAAACCAATGTTTGGAAGTGTGGAACACCCCCCCACACACACACACACACAAAGCATATTTGGGAAGAAAACTGTCCAGGTACACTGCCTACAGAAGGAAGCTCTTCTCCAAAAGATGGAGAAGCCTGCAGCTGTGAAGCAATATCGAAATATCCCCTGAAAAGGGGGCCTGTCGCATTTCCTCACCTTTTCAACAGGTGTAGCGTATCTGTTGCCCGAGAAGAGTCAAGCTCAGGTCTAAATGTGAAACCATAGACTGGCAAGTGGAGACCGGGCAGCAGCACCCTGGATTCAATTTAATTCATAGAGTGGAACTGCCAGCGAAACTAAATCCGAGTCAAACAAGAGCAACAACCGGGCCCAAATTAATAGAACTAGATCCTTTTACAGGCTTCCTTCACAATCCTGATAGCTTACCTTGAAAAGCAAATTGGAACAAGCCACGGGCTGTTGAAAAATTCTTTCACCACCAGCCTGAAGTGAGTCATTGCGGGGAGTCAGAGGTTGGAAAGGGAGAAACACCCCAGCTTGCAATGAACAAAGGGAGTATTCTTGGAGGGGGGGAAAGACACCCATTCTGATTATGAACTCCCATAAACGGCATCTTTCAGTTCCCAGGCTAAACCTCCAAGAGCTGATACTGACAATACATCTATAATTCAGCTTTTTCAAAACATGGCTTGCTTTCTTATCGATGGAAAGAAGAGGCTGGGTCCTACGCTTGCAAAATGGAGATGCAATTCAAGGGAGACGATTTATAAGCAAACAACATTTACCATTCAAGACAATTTAGAACAGGGAATCTCAACCTGTGGCCCATCGGCCAGATGCAGCCCGTGGCGCCATTTCATGTGCCCTCCCAACGCCTCCACCACACCAGGAATTGCCCTTTGGTGGAGGAAGGGCAAAATGGCCATCTGGGCCCCAAAGCTGTCTGGGGGAGCGTGACCCAGGCCCCGGCTTTAAAAGGTTGCAAACTCCTGATTTAGAATTATATTCTCACAAATGGGGCACTATGGACTGTCAGAAGGGGATCTTCACAGTAGGAGGTTTCCTCTGCTGGAAAGAAAAAGAAACTTCCTTTAAATGAAAAGTTGAAGAGACTGCTAGAACCAGGGCTGTGGGTTCTAATTCTGTCCCCTGATCCAATCTGGAAGCCAAGCAATTGATCCAGATTAGGTCCAGAGTGAGTTGCTCCCACCCCATTTCCTTTGTGCTCCAGAACTGGGTAGGTTCATAAATCTAGATTGCCAATATCTGATTGACGTTTATGGTTTTTTCACTGATCTCTATACTGCAACTATAAACTATAAAAGGGGAACTCAACCATTC